>OY735217.1:58255025-58752525 GCA_963457665.1 Thysanoteuthis rhombus
ACATCAACATAATAATGACATCAAAAATAGTTGACAATATTTTTTGATCTCGTAATTGCTTCCATCAATAACTAGACAACAAAATGAAGACATTCTGCACTTGTCACATCATAGTCTACAACAGTCTAATGTTATGTTCATAAATGAACTGAGATGAAGACAACAGTCTGAAAACAATAATAGATAACAATTTAAATTCTATTCAACTTGAATTAACAAAGTAGATTTAATGTACTTACCGTATAGCACCTCGCAATTTTGCATCGTCATCATTCTGGAATTTATGCGTATAGCTTAAGGACATAAAACTATTTGGAATTCCGACCTGGGGAAAAAAAAAAAAAAAAAAGTTTTGATATGGAAAATACTTGACATGTTTGAATTTAGCTCCATGCTCATTTTTTCAAAAAACAAAGATCAAATTAATTTAATGTGACAAGCTTGGGACCAGATGAAACCCCGATTTCTTGACTAATACTTGTAACAAATGTTGTAAAGAATTCTATTTGCTACAGTTTTTAAAAAGTTCTTTTTTTTTCATGAGGCAATCCTGGAAGAAATCATTCACTTTACTTTCCGATAGTGCAGCTTGAAGAAGGCCATAAAAAAAGGAAAGACAACAAATACAACAAAAAAGAGTTCAATTGTCTGGAACTCTCTTTGAATGATAAATAACAGAATCAATGAAAACTTGAAACAAGTCTGGTTTATCAATCAATAGAAATCATCATATGACCAATATCTTTCAGCAGAATGCCATGTGGGAGATCGGATCAATTAAAAATTTGGAAAAGTGGGGGGCGATCAATGAATAAATTATTACTTCTCTTGCGTTTTGTTGAGCAAAATTAAAAAAGTGAATTTTACAAAAACAAGCATGAATGCTGCTGGACACAAAGCAAGGGACCAATTTAGCATAAACTCATTGTAAATTGAACACTCCGATCCTAATAAAAAAATAGGGGGGGGTGTTGAAGAGAGAAACAACTACAAAACAGGAGTTTTTCAAGACCTAATAAAGAATAAATTTTGAAATTTTCAGCCTTATAGTTCTATTGATGCAGTCTGTAAGGATCATACACACAGTCAGTCAGACCAACTTGTATGTAGAAACTTTTGTAGACAGATTTGGTTGACAGTTTCTAATTAAAAAAATAGCAGAGAACCCAACACAACAAGACAATTTTGAAAGAATATTCACCTGAACTGTTAATACTGCATGTCTTTTCACAGTGTCGTAGACAACAATTGTGCTCATAGATGTAGACATACCCGCTGTCCATAACAGTCGACCTTGAACATTACCAAACTGTGATACCAACACTTGAAAATAAAATGTAACATTAAAAAAATTATTATATTTTTTTTGGGGGGGGGGGAGCGATTATTACCTTTCGTATTTTAAAAGTTGTCTTATGGTTTGGAGTTAGTATTTTTAGGGTCAGGGTTAGGTTCTTTGACTCGTCAGCAACTGTTATTCTGCAGTGGCAGCCATTTTAAAATAGGAAAGGTAAGAATTGCCTCTTCTCAACACACATCACACATCGTTGAAAAATTTAAATCCACAGAAACCATTTCATTATGTTTAATGTGGTGGAAAGTAACAATTGTCATTTATCAAATGTTTCAATAAGAAAAATGCAATAAGAAACTTAATTTCAACCCTTTTCAAAGGATAAGATTACATTTGTCTAAGAAGAAGATTTCTGTATTCAATGCCAAAATGGATTAAACTTATTGGGAATTCATTGATAGATCATTTAAGATTTTAGAGAGAATATTTTCATTAACAACATTTCAAATGTTTACATAATGAATAGAGGTTCTTGACAATTATCCAGAATACTTACTTGCAGAAAATCCAGGCCGTATTCCTCTGGGGGTCATTGTGAGACCTCCGCCTACAGTACCATACCTGAAATATATGTTTTAAAGTATCAAAGCAAAAGTATGTAATAGTTAATTATTACTTGAAATACTTTCTCACTTTGTCCAAATTGAACAAGAATGAAATTTTACATTTCCATTAAGTTTAGAGACACAGAATTTATGATAAATTTAGTATAAATGCAGACACATCTTTTCACAAAATTACAATATAGCTCTTAAAACGAGTCAATATGAGAAGATTTAAAAATTAAAAAAAGATTTACCTAATAGAAATCCTTTTTTTAGGTGAGAGCTTTTTACTGCTTCTATCCTAAGTGTGTATCTTGTACTTAAATACAAGCCCATGGAAATCCTGATGAACACAACCCCATCTGCATTATGCAGTAAAACTCCTTTTTACCACACTTTAACTATGCAGCCAAATTCTCATTGTGCACTTTGTTCATTATTGTGTTTACTATCAATTCATTCGCATTAATATTCTGTAATATATTTCCTTTCATTACTCAGTGATAATCTCAATAAAACGATTATATCTTTATAGAAAATAGGTGTCTTGCTTGTATTTGTTTTGCATGTATTGTTATATACAAATAGAACTAAAAATATATTCAGCTCTAAAAACACTTCATTCCAGTGGTAGACCTAGACTGAGAAAAAACAACACTCACGTTTATTTTGACCTCATATTATGCATGTTTCCCCAAATTATTTAAACTGTATCTAAAAGGTTTGTTCAAGTTCATATTGTTATGGAGGTGCAAAGTGGCATAATGGTTACCAGTACAGAAAACAGAATCAGTGGACATATTTTGGAGTTTCAGCTGAGCCTATTTCCGTTCACTTTGTACCAAGACCCTTCGGTAGGGCATCTGCTTCTCTTCCCCTGCCAGAACTTTCCTAATATTTTGCATCGGCAACACACTTTGAAATTCATTTTTTTTTATGACACATTATCAAAATTCTATTAGACAAGTCAAATAATTCAGAATCCTGCTTCCAGTAAAAAAGATACAATGATATTTGTAAGATCTAAGAGAGGATTACAGACAGTCGTCATAACTGGTTCCCAACAATTACTTGTCAGAATATTTAATAATTTGAGCAAACTTACATTGTATTCGAGATTCTCCGAAAGCCTTTAATACTGCACCCGAATCCACTTCCACTGTTTATCTCCAACTAAAATAGAAAGGTCCATTATTGATTTTTCTGCATAGAAACCATAAGTCAAATGTGATCTACAAAACGTCTTAAAGTTGACAATCGTATTAATATGAAGAACCATTTTAGAAATATTAAATCCATCAAAACATAATGGGCCTATTTACCCCAACCCCTATGAGAACAGGATGTGACACAAAGTCCATTTAATGTGGGGATATCACATCCATGCACATGTGGGTAGGACCAACTCAAAAGGTTTCCTAATTCTCGCAACTATTGTCACAAGGGCACTAGTCTCAAGATCTCAAGACAAATCCTGAGCTACCTGGACGTGACTACACAGAATGGTACCATGCCTCACAAGACAAAACCCTAATTGGATATGACACATCTGCATCTATCTGATCAAAAATTCATGACATTGAATATAATGCATTATTCATACAATCTATCTATTAATGTCAATGTTTAAAAAAAGCAAAAACTATTCAATTTTTTAAAAGAACAGTTTCATAGCTCATCTCATTATCTGCAGATGACGGAAATTTCAGTTATAAATAGCAACTAAGTTCTATTTGTGAGTCAGGGCTTTCATCTTGCAGTGGAGAATTATCAACTCACCACCTTCCGTAATTATTAGGCTAAGAGACCTTTTTGTTCGACTTTGGCAAGACCAGGTCTGGTTACTCACTCAATAGAAAACGACAAGTCCAATATCTTGTGGCAGCATGCCGTGTTGGGGTTGATCAATGAATAAGTTAATTCTCTTGCCTTTTGTAGAGCAGGGATCACTTAGAAAATCTGTACTTTAGAAAAATAAGCGTGAACACTGCCGGGTATAAACTAAGGGACAAATTTAGTTTAAACCTTCATAGTTAACTTGAAACTCCCCCCCTCCACAAAGCCTAGTTAGAGAGGAATCAGCCTTCTAGCCCCATTGGTGCAGCTTGTATGTGTTATATATACACACATAGCCAGCTGGACCAACTAGAAAACTGAAGACACCTATGTTGATAATTTGGTTAACAATTTCTAACAAATCTTGCAAAATATACAGGGTATGAATAATGTCAACAAAAAAAAAAAATTCAACTCGTAAAATAGGCCTACATTTGTAAATAGCTAAACGGATGTTCACTTAATGCAGTTATTAGTTGTTTAAGCACTACAAAAAGTGAGATATTCAATTCTTTACATTCAAGCATTTGAATAATTGTATGAAAGGATCATAACATATACATATAAACAGGAATATTCTAAAACCATTGTAATATAAACAGAAAAGAAAATAATATTGGAACAATAACAATTTCAATATTGCAAATAGAGAAACAAAATATCCATTAGAAAAAAAAAAAAAAAAAAAAACAAACTAAAATCTAATATCAAATCAAAGTTCATACAACCCTATATTTAAATACAACTAAATATCTATATCTAACTTGTTTCTGATTTTTTTTTTCTCCTAATATACCTACATTGGTATACTATGCTTTACTATTTCATACTCAGTCCCTTTCCCCACCATGCAACTTCAAAGAAAAATCTGATAAATACCTTTCAATTAAACGAAAAATAATGGAAGACTATAAGTAATGCTTCTGGATCAAAGTAATGTAGAAGCATTACCTCACTTATCAAATTGGGAAGAAAAAAGAAAGAAGAAAAAGTATGATGTTCAACTAATTTCTGCTCACAAGGAAATGATGTAGGAAGTAAATATATACAGATGACCTGGACTATTGTATACGATGTATACAATATATATAGATGTGTATATATATATATATATATATATGTATAGATGTATATGAGTCAAAGCTCAGCCAGGAACAAGAACATATGAGTGGGTATTGAGCAAGTATCAAATTTGCTAGCAATGGCTTGTGAGTTAAACTTGCTATATTGATATTGAGTTTGATCTGTACCAAATGCTCCACAATGGGCTAAGCTCCTATCTACCTGATCCTCCATAGGAACAGGATGTGACTGACACAAGATTGGTTTACACTTGGGGTACTCCACATGCCAACATGTGGGATAGGAACCTCCCCAACCTCAAAAAGTTCTCTATAGTTCTCTCAATTATTGTGGCAAGGACATAAAAAACACTCGACTTGGTCTCCGGATGAACCACTGGTCAAGACTACTCAGAGCAATGCCAAAGGCATTTGCATCTGGTCAGAACTGATCAATATAGATTTGGATTATCAGCAAGCTTGACCGATGGAGGATGCAGAGACAGGATCCATATGACTTTGGATCAGATTGATGGGACATAAACAAAGGGCTGATTGAACCTGGCTGGGCTAGTCTAACTGAAAACACCAGATGACCCAAGGAACATCACTCATGATACGCACCCTAGGATGTAAATGAGGATGATATTTCAAGATAAATATCTTCCAATGAGCATATTTTTAGCCCACCCTAAAAAATAATTGTCATTAGAAAATATACTTATGATAGAAAACTGATCAAATTTCATATACACACTTTCAAGATGAGAAAAAGGCTTTCAGTTTTTTCAATTAATAAATTTGTATTACCCATCTGATAGGCTTTTATTTATCCCATATTTCTATTTACGCTAGAATTGATTCAAAAATCTGACTTTGGTTATAAATGGGTTAAAATACAAAAACCTAATAAGTGAAATATCTCAAAACTTGAATTTGCCACTAATCTGAAATTTCATTATCATAATGAATAAATAACCAAAGTTATAAACTTGCACTTTAATATCAATTTTCCCTTAAAATTAAAAGTTTTAAAAATAATGAACAAAAATTTATGCTTTATAGCTGACATTCATGACAAATCTGGCAGAAGGATTTAAGAGAGAAAAAAAAGAAGACAAAAACCCCAAAAACCCTGAAAATATCAAATTGAAAAACATTACAAAAAAATTCAAAGAAAATGAATATGAAAAAAAATACACCTTCATTCCTTTTTCTGAAAAAGAAATAATAAAAAAAAAAAAGACATTAGAATAACGGAATAGCAAAAGACACAAGAATAAAATAAATGAATTTATTAATTTGTTTCAGTGAAACAGTATTGTAATAAAATGCTTTGAATGTCGAGTTTGGCCTTTTCTCGTTGTAGTGGTTGCATGCGTCGAAGACTTCCAGCCACGTGCATGCCGAATAAATCCTCTGGATCGTGACACGTTCTTAAATTTAGCATTTTCAAAGCTTCCTTAAAGAAATCTTCTTTGGGATCTTGATCTTCCAGATATCTACGTTTTTTTATTCCTCCCATCGCGTACTGGGGCGAGTTACCATAGTTTGCATCTGTGTAAGTCTCTGAAGAACGAGTAGCGTTATCACTTTCAATTTTTTTAGGATTATTATTTCGTAAAGAGATTGGTTCATTCATTGGCGCTGTGTCTTCTACAAAAGGTTCGGATGACCAAGTAACAGAATCATTGTCACCATCAGAGTCATCAGACAGGGAATAAGCCTACAACAGGAAGAAAGAAAAACTTAGAAGACTTAGGAACATACAACATATACATACAACAACACAAAATAAACAAATACACGTATGGTTAGTCACTTAATAGAAACCGTCATGTGACCAACCTCTTTTGGCAGTATGTTATGTTGGGGGTAAGGGGGGGGGGTGATCAATTGAAGATAAGGGGTGATCAATAAATAAGTTGATTTTCTCACCTTTTCTTGGGCTCTGATCACAAAGTCTTAAAAGAAAAAGCGTGAATGCAGCTCGGCACAAACTGGGGACTGATGTAACAGACTTACATCGCAACTTCTAAAAAACTATTTAAAAACCTGAGTATTTAAAAAAAAAAAAAAAAAAAAAAAATTTTTTTTCTTAGCACAATAAGGAGTAAATGTTCAAATTTTTAGTCTTCCAACTTCATTAATGTGGCCTTCTTTTCTTTTAAATTCCCCCTTCAAAATGAGGTTTCTGGGGTGGGGGTGTGATTCAATTTTCAATGTAAGTTTATGCTAAATTGGTCACTTAGTTTGTATCCATCCTTGTTTTTCTTTGAAAATCTGGACCTTTCAGTGCCCAACAAAAGGCAAGAGAAGTAACACATTAATTGATCACCCCAACACAACATGCTGCCAAAAGACATTGGTCATTAAGTGCTTGAGAAAAGAGCCAAACATCTTTTCACATATATCTCATCTGTTATGTATGTTGCTGTTATTAATCAGAGTCACTGGATAAATGCCAATCAGGAAATCTGCCCATCAAAACAAAAGCCCACCATCTTCTTATTTCTTTTCATTTAATATATTTTTTTCCACAAACAGAATGTCTTGAATTTAATGAAGGAGAAAAAGTGCCCAATTTGTAAACTTTTAGTAAAAAAACTTTGACACAACTTAGTTACGGTGGTCCCAATTGGAATTCTGAGCATGAAATAAAAAGAAATAAGCAATACAAAACTATTCAGAAAAAACAATTTATTCAAAGCAATAATTATACGATGTTTTTCTTTCATGAATTCTCTTATTTCATTTCATTTTGACACCAAATCCCAAACCCAATAAATTTGAATGTACATACAAGAACAGAGGCAACATGTCCAGTTGAATTGAGCAAGCATTTTAGGGAAAGATTCCACATTCTGGAACCTATGGCAGTGTTCAACAAACTAAGAGAAGCCCCCAAAGTCATACATAAGCTGGAATTTTTTTCTATTGATTAGTATAATGATAATCAGAAATTAATGCAATAATGAAATTGTGTTTAATTTCATCAGATTGCGCACTGTGAACTTGCCAGTTTGGTATATCATATGCACGATTTCCGTTGTACTTTGAGGAGTTCAATCGAATAAAGACATCAGTTTCATTTGCTTATTGCCTTAATATCTGATGAATAAGTTGTTTAATGGCACATTTTGATAATAAAAAAATTAATACTTTTCAAAGTCTTTGTATGACTTTTGGAGCTTCTTCAGAAGAAAAAAAAAAAAAAGAAAAGAAAAGAAAAAACAGAAAGAATTCCTCCACTTACCTGACATGGATCTGCATTGTTCTGCAAATGTGGCCTATTTCTTGATTGTCCTCGAATTTTGAGACAATCTTTGAGGAAGGAAAGACGTTCAGTGTGTGCCCAACGCGACACATAGGGAGCCTCACGATAATGGATTTTGTGACGTTCCATTTTTTTCAATTCTCGAGCATAAGTAGTTCGTAGATTTTTCCACTTTTGCTTAATGAATATTTCTGAAAGACAAAAAAAAAAAAAAAAAAAAAAAAAAAGATTAACTCTTCAAATAAGACTTAGAGATCTATATGAATATCTAACATACATCATAAGAGTTTCCCCCCAGATGATTGAACTTGCTTTTTTGTGTTGTTAACACTTGTTTTGGCCAAGCCATTTGACGGCCTTCTTCAGGTGTAGTATCCAGATGTGATGGCGGTAAACATGAAAACCGCTTTGATTGTTAATGATCCCACTAAAAATTTGTGTACATATTATATAAATAACTTTCCATATTAGAAAAACATTTCGACATAAGGGAAAAAAAAAAACAAAAAACAAAAAAAAACAAAACATTTTTTCTATTCAGTAATTGATCTGATTCTTAATACGCTAAATTTTCGATCATTGAGATTTTAACCTGGTTTCACATTCTGAACAGTATTTTACCATAAATACAAATTTTAAAAAAGTACCTTCTTATGGTTTAATTATAGGTGAATGAATCTAATCTGTACATTGAGTTGACATGGAAATCATTTATACAAGTCATGTGATGATTGAAAAATTTTTCCAAGATGAAAGGAGATAAGTATTTATTCTTCATATATATGAAAGGGGGGGAAGAGGAGGGAGAGAGGGGGAAAGAGGAGGGAGAGAGGGGGAAAGAGGAGGGAGAGAGAGGGGGAAAGAGGAGAGAGAGAGGGGGGAAAGAGGAGGGAGAGAGGGGGGAAGAGGAGGGAGAGAGGGGGGAAGAGGAGGGAGAGAGGGGGGAAGAGGAGGGAGAGAGGGGGGAAGAGGAGGGAGAGAGGGGGGAAGAGGAGGGAGAGAGGGGGGAAAGAGGAGGGAGAGAGGGGGGAAAGAGGAGGGAGAGAGGGGGGAAAGAGAAGGGAGAGAGGGGGGAAAGAGGAGGGAGAGAGGGGGGAAAGAGAAGGGAGAGAGGGGGGAAAGAGAAGGGAGAGAGGGGGGAAAGAGAAGGGAGAGAGGAGGGAAAGAGAAGGGAGAGAGGGGGAAAGAGAAGGGAGAGAGGGGGAAAGAGAAGGGAGAGAGGGGGAAGAGAAGGGAGAGAGGGGGAAAGAGAAGGGAGAGAGGGGGAAAGAGAAGGGAGAGAGGGGGGAAAGAGAAGGGAGAGAGGGGGAAAGAGAAGGGAGAGAGGGGGAAAGAGAAGGGAGAGAGGGGGGAAAGAGAAGGGAGAGAGGGGGGAAAGAGAAGGGAGAGAGGGGGGAAAGAGAAGGGAGAGAGGGGGGAAAGAGAAGGGAGAGAGGGGGGAAAGAGGGAAAGGGGATAGAGAGGGGAGAAGAGAGAGGGGAAAGGGGGAAGAGAGAGGGGGAGGAGAAGAAAACATACAACCAATTTGGTGACACCTGTATTGATATGTATAGATAATTGGATCATGAATGTTTCCACCTGTTTCTAAACAAAAGGTTAAATCTTTTCAAGTTTATTAGCTTACCATACAAATGCAATGTAAGATAGTAAATTAATTACCTGTATAGGATTGTCCATTTTGGTCCTTGCCAAGTTTAGAGCTTAGTTCTTTGATCATGCAGTCTCTGAGATCTCTGTTGAAATAGTCTGGATGAGAATGGTCCCACAAGAACCGATTACCTGGAAGAAAACAATAACATTCGTATATTAGATAAAACGGTAACTATACAGACAATGAATTTGCAAAAAAAAAAAAAGTTTCTCTTTCAAGATTTTGCACATACCAGTTTCAAGAGTACCAGCACAAATAATGAATGGGGGGGGGGAAGAACAAGAAATAAACACACACAAAGGTCTGTATTGGATTAATAAGCAACGCAATATCATTGAAAAAGCAACAATTCTACATTATTGTTCATTTTATCTAAGAAAAAAAAAAGTTATGATCTATTTTTTCAGACAAATAACTTGCAATACTCAAATGACTCCTTATAATCCGGCAGAAGGTAAACCTGTACAACTCTACTCCATCCAAAATTAATATCCAATAAATTTGGAGATCCTTCACCAGGATCCCATTAGTCAAAGCCAACTAATCAATACTTGCCCCAAAATAGGGGTGATCAGTTTGGATTCCTCAGGTTTTTTATTGATAACAGCCTCTAACCAATTGTGAGACAACCATATAAGACGGTTGGAGTGCAAGGGAAAAAAAAAGAAAGACAATTCCAAGTAGAGTATGGAAGCTGGTGACGAAGCCCTAGTTTCTGTTGTATGTGTCACCTTAATTTTCATCGCAAATCTCAAGTTGAGTTGAGGCTAGGACTTTATTCCCACAAGTTTTAATGACCACTCTCTTGGCAGGATACCTTCACCCTAATCATACAGCTTAGAGTGTATTCAATTACATGTGGAGTTCACAAGGAAATTAGTCCTAATGGAGAGTTTTCCACACTTTTCGCTCATACCGGGATTCGGACCTAGGACCTTCTGCATGTAAAGCGTATATCCTTACCATTAATAGCCCATAGGTACTAATTCTTGATACTAAATCTGATTTGGGCATCTTCATGTTTATCTAATCAGAAAAAAGTTTTGGTGACTTTTGAAGCCTTCAGGAAATCCCTAAACAGTTAGGTTGGAACATTTTTAACCATTCTTCAAAAGAAAAGTTCGAAGAACACTACTTCAGATAGTCTAGTTAGCACCTGTATGTGTGGTCCCTCTGAGTAAAAATCAGATGCCATCACAGAACTTGTAGAATATTCCTTATCTGAAACTTCTAAAACCAAAATGTAAAAAAATCTGAAAATTTTTAAAAGCTAACGATGTCATAAATGGAAAATTCAACACCTGACCAGTATAATTCAGAGACGAGAGGTAAGACTGATTTCCAAGGCATTTAACTCATTCTGACTACATTAAAAGTTTGGTTATCTTCATTTATCTCTTTAGAAGCATAAAACTATATCTAAATCACAATGAAAGATGAAACAAGTCCCTATCAAAATGAATTGTCACCACCAGACCTACACATACAATTACTGTATTTTTGCTTATTTTCTCATCTGTAGATATTGTTGAAAGCTGCTTATTGCGATCCCATTCGGAGTGTGGGTCTTCAAAATAACAAAAAAATGGCTGATAAGATCAAGCAAAAAATATAAACACTGGAATAATTTACAAGCATTGTAATAGATTTATATTCAGTGTTATAAAATCATGGTAATAAATAATGTTTGGCAGGTCTGGTTAGTCACTCAGTAGAAACTGTCATGTGATCAACCTCTTGTCAGCAATCAATATTGGTGGTGATCAATAAAAAATTGAAAAAAAAAGAAGAAGTGATCAATGAATAAGTCTCTTGTCTCAAATTTTGAGGGGCAGTGACCACAAAAAACGTCTTGATTTTTAAAAAGCAAGCATAAACGCTGCCCAACATGAACTAGGGTTCAATTTGCAATGTTAATTTATGCTAAATTGATCCCTCCACTTAAAACCTTTATAGAAAAGGGGAATTTTAAAAAAAAAAAAAAAAAAAAAGGTTCTTTTTATGTACGGAAGGAATGTTTAAACTTTCAGCCCTCTAGCTCCATTGGTGCAGCCAGTATGTGTAATACATACATTACCAACCAGACCAACTTGAAAACCGAAGAAACCAAAGTTGACAGCTTTGGTTCCTAATCATGCAAATGATTAATTTTACATGAAAAGTTAGGGACCGACTGATTTTAAAAACAATATCACTGTTTATATCAAATGATATCCACTGTGAAAGAAGAGGAAGAAAATAAAAAAATTACTCACTTTCAAAAAATGATATGAGTTCATTTTCTTTTTCTTTGTTCCACAACACTTTATCGTTGTTGTAAGACTCTGAAATTGAAATCACTTCCGCCTGTTGGAATTCCTGATTGGGGCTTATCCTCTCCAAATGAGCACCCTTCAGATCACGTATATAGGTAACATGTCCAATAGAATTTGTGTTATTTCCAGATTCATGTTTATTTTCTGAAATCTCAATATGACCCATTTGTCCTGGTACTATAGACCTCGAACCTTTCTTCCACATTTCCAAGGAACTATTCCTTTGTTCCTCGAGTCTCCATTCATGCGGAGATCCATTCTTCTCTTGGACGATCCATGCCTCACCTACCGTCGTCTTGCCGTTATCAAGGTTTTTCACATCAGAATGACTGTTCAGCAAACTAGCATTCTCCGCTATCCAAATACTCTGATTGTTCTTGTCATCGCTCTCCCATACGGCAGGATGGGATTTTTGTGTGGAATGGTTCTGCTTGAAAGACTCAGATAAACACACAACCAAATCATCATCCTCTTCGTCTTCGTCCTCTCTATCAAGGTCGTCATCATCTGAGAGAGTCTGTAAGTAAGGAACATGGCTTAGTATTAAAATAAATTGCTATTTATAGAGCCTGCGATATCACAGGTAGGATTCACTAAACAGAAAGAAGGAAAAAGAAAAAGAAAAAAAAAGAAAAAAAAGAAAAAAAAGAAATGAAAAGAGAAAAAAAAGAAAAAGAAAAGAAAAGAGAAAAAAGAAAAAAAAGAAAAGAAAAGAGAAAAAAAGAAAAAAAAGAAAAGAAAAGAGAAAAAAGAAAAAAAAGAAAAGAAAAGAGAAAAAAAGAAAAAAAAGAAAAGAAAAGAGAAAAAAAGAAAAAAAAGAAAAGAAAAGAGAAAAAAAAGAAGAGAAAAGAAAAGAGAAAAAAAAGAAGAGAAAAGAAAAGAGAAAAAAAAGAAGAGAAAAGAGAAAAAAAAGAAGAGAAAAGAAAAGAGAAAAAAAAGAAAAGAGAAAAGAAAAGAGAAAAAAAGAAAAGAGAAAAGAAAAGAGAAAAAAAAGAAAAGAGAAAAGAAAAGAGAAAAAAAAGAAAAGAGAAAAGAAAAGAGAAAAGAAAAGAGAAAAGAAAAGAGAAAAGAAAAGAGAAAAGAAAAGAGAAAAAAAAGAAAAGAGAAAAAAAAGAAAAGAGAAAAAAAAGAAAAGAGAAAAAAAAGAAAAGAGAAAAAAAAGAAAAGAGAAAAAAAAGAAAAGAGAAAAAAAAGAAAAGAGAAAAAAAAGAAAAGAGAAAAAAAAGAAAAGAGAAAAAAAAGAAAAGAGAAAAAAAAGAAGAGAAAAAAAAGAGAAAAAAAAGAAAAGAGAAAAAAAGGAGAGAAAAAACGAAGAGAAAAAACGAAGAGAAAAAAAAAAAAAAAAAAAAAAAAAAAAAAAGCATGCCTAGAGAGTCCAAAGGATTGAGGAAATTCCAAACTTACCTGGAAGTTCTCTGAATGGTCAGCAGTTGAGGATGATAAACTTGAGTTGGTGTTATAGTAACTATTGGCGCCTCTTGCTTTGATGAAATCTTTGACAAACCCAAGTCTGTCAATGAATGCCCACTTGGAGACATATTGATTATCAGGATTGCTATCAGACTTATTCTCTGATTTACGACACTCTCGTGCATAAGTCGTACGAATGTTTTTCCATCGCCTTTTTATGTGTGTTTCTGAAAGCAAGAGAGAAAATATTCATATCAGCAAACACAGTTATGGTTTGAATACCTACAAGAAAATTTAATGATGTCAACAATTCTATTGGATTAACGCCAGTAAATCTAAAAAAAAAAAATTACACCCAAAACATCAATTTTTTTCAAAGAATTTTATGTCTGTATACTATGGCTTCAGAAAAAAAGTATAAGAACTGAGAAAAAAAAAAAAAAAAAGAAAAAAAAAGGGTCCTCTCATTGGAAGTAGAGTGATGTTATTCTCTCCTTCAATTTCCTCTTCTGAGAAAATGTGAGCAAAATATGACATATTTCTTTCAAACAGACAACTCTGTTCCTACAGTCACCATGGAGAATGTGTTGCTATGGATGACTGCCATCGATACTTACTGGAAGAGCCAGATGTTATTGTGGCATTCAGAAATATCGATTTACAATTGGACTGTTAGTAGCAAAAACTTTTCCAAACAATTTTATTAAGAGCAGTTTGTGAAAAATATTTAGAAAAAAAAACCAAAAAACCCAAGAGAAAACAGAGCAACAACTATCATTTATCAATGATTACGAAATGATGAATAGGAGCCCATTTCTTTTTTTTTTTTTTTTTTTTAATTCATTTTGATGTCTACTCTTTCAGCTGGAATTTAATTCTCAGTTGACTTCATACAACTATCAATTAGGACCATTTGTTTCTACAGCAACGAATAAATAGCGCAATTGGAAATAAAGATGGGCCTGGTAGGTCATTCAATAGAAATCGTCACATGACAAATTTCTTTTGGCAGAATGCTGTGTTGGGGATGATCAATCATTCAATTGGAGTAAGGGATGATGGATAAATTAGTTACTTCTCTCACTAAAAAGTTTGATTCATCAAAAATCAAGCTGGCATGAACAAGAGACTAATTTACATTGTAAATTGACGTCTCCCCCATATAAACCTAGGGGATGGGGTGTGTGAAAAATACAAACGTTTTTTTCTAGACATAATAAAGGATAAAGGTTGAAAATTTTAGCCCTCTACCTTAATTAGTGCAACCTTTGCTTTCCTTTGGATCATTGAACAGTTTGAATTGTCAAAAAACAACCAGGCACAAACTAATGGCCAATGTAGCATAAACTTACATTGTAAATTGAAGATGTTTAATATACTGTTTGAGTAACTGGTTCAAGAGTGTGAACAAAATTGAACGAGCTCAAGTTTAAATTCTCTACATAGATAAATCAAAATAACTCAACACAATTATTATGATGCATTTATGATTTCCTAAACTTCACGTTTTGTTTATACTGCACAACATATCTTCTACAATGCAGTTTCCCACGTTAGGCCTCAACCACCCTAATTCTCATAGAATTATTCAAAACTGAACCTTGAATAACCGGAATTTCAAATGGAAAACCTGCAAATAGCAAGAGATAACGGCATTGAATATCAACCAATTGCCTTGATATCAACTGATAAGATAATTATGTCAGGATATTACATTCCCTGAAAAAACAACTAAATCGCTGTTTCTTTTGCAGGGATGTTATATCAACAAGTATGTTTCAGAAGCATCCAAGTAGCATAACATTCAAAAAACATTCAAGAAATTTCCAGTGTTTTTCTTTTGCAGAACTGAAGTGTAAACTGCTATTTTTATTTAAAAAAAGAAGCAATTATTATAAACTTCCCAAGCAAAAATTATTTTACTTTTTTCAAGTTTCTTATTTACCAATTCAGGACCAATCAAAAAAAGTGTGCAACATCAAATGAAATTTTAATTGATTTAATTCCTCTGGGGACTTAATAGAAAAAAAAATATTCATTCAAGATTAAATGAACACTCAGCATTACTACTGAAATAGGCTCATTAGTAAAATTTTTGTGAAATTTTGAAATTTGTGCGTAAATTATGCAAAATTTCTGAATATAAATTGAGAACAAGTTTTCAACCACGATTATCTCCAGATTACTACTGTTTACACAAATAAAGTTAAGATGATGATTTTGAACAGTCTTTATTCTTAATAATTACACAAGGATTATTACAATAAAATGGATAGATTACTAGTTTGTGACGTTTGGTCTATCAACACATGTTGCTTCTCGTCAACAGTCCATGATAGTAGCTCACATAAAAAGATGAGAGAAACAAGAGAAATTTTCTGTAATTGCTAGTTTTTTTTTTATACCCAAGAGTACAGCAGTTCTTTGATACTCAGCATGTTTAAGTGTGTATAAAATTCTTAGCTACACAGAGGAAGCAAGTCAATATTGCCATTTTATGGTCCCTATTTCTCAAGAGATGGTGTCTGCTGTGAAGACTTTTCTCTTCCAAGAATTAAAAAACAATTTAGGAACGCTATTAATCGTTTCGAATTCACTCTCCAAAATTTGAGGACAGCGATTCCACCATAATGGTCCAATACATATCTGAACCATTTATTTAGGTATGTTTCAACTGGTAGATTATGCAAAATTCATTTTTATTTATTAAAACTAACACAAGAAATAAACAAAGGATACGGTGGGGTGTTATACCCCGCTTCCCCAGAAAAAAGACTTTTCAACTTTATCAAAAATAAAACAAAATTAACATTATTTCCATTCACATACATAGATATCATAATGAAATTCTGAATTATACTTTCAAAAGAAATCACAAGTTATTGTTGTTATGTTCTCATATACTAAAACAAAAAGATGGAAGAGATGAAATTGAAAAATTATAGGAACCCAAAACATGACGAAACAATTCAATTACAAAAAGCAAAATAGAAAAGCTTTGGAATTTTCAAAAATGTAGTTGAATTTGCTTTTTACTAACATAAACATAACAGAAAATAAGTCATTCTACTTCCTCGTCAGTACAGTCGTCAAATGTCGATTATTGTCAAGTTGAGGAAAACAAACACATTGGGAATTTGGTTTCACATTCGCACTAAAGAAAGATTCTCATTTTCTCATGAAGGAAAATACTCAAACATGAATGTTCGTTTTTTACTTACCAGTGTATATTTGTCCAGACCGATCACACCCCAATCTATTACTTAATTCTTTCATGAGAGCATCACGGACGTCCCTTCTGAAATAGTCGACGTGATTGTGATCCCAGAGACAAGGGTGCGCTGTAATGAAGACGAATAAAACAAGGCATTATCAACAAAGTGGGTCCAGGATAAGCATTTCCAAAAGTCGGAAAAAACGAAAATAAAGACCAGAAATAGAAATGAAGCAAAAAAAAGATTCAACCTACCTTCAAAGAAGTCAATTAATTCGTTTTCCTTTTTTTTGTCCCACGTTACGCGGTAGTCGGACGCCATCTTTAGTGTGTTAGTCTGATCGAGTAGTCAGGTCTGGGCCGGCTCTCTTTGGAGCCAGCAACGACGACGACGACATTTATTACAAAATTTAAATAAAAATTGAAAAAAAGTGAATGACAGAATGGAGAAGGGCATTTCTCCTCATCCGTTGAAAGATCAGATTTTTCAGTTAAAAGGTGTATTATGAAGAAAAAATCTCCTTAAATATCGGCGGAGATAAGGTCTTTGTTTGTATTCAAATGAGTAGGTTGCCGCTGCTGCCAGACATAACTGAGCAAGTCAGGAAAAAAAGAGTAAGAAAAAGGAATAAATAAGAAATCGATTACTTATATCTATCTCTTCTTACATTACCCGAACATAACTTTTACTGGGAAATCTTTGCAATAACGCACTACTGAGAGAACGGCTACTTTTGAATCAGTCATTTTGAATGGCTAAAAGTGGCTATATTTGTAAAAAAAGAATGGTAATAGTAGGTAACCATGTATATGCTCATACAAGGACTCCAAAAAAAGGTATAAATATATAACTTACAACAAATGGATAATGTTCACAAATAAGAAAATAACGTTTTTGTCGATAGCGTTCTTTATAGAAATATTTATTTTATTCATATTCACATTACTACAGCAAGTATGGGGAGATAAGTGGTAGTAGAAAGTTACTTACGACAACTAATCTACCCAATTTTAGCCATTAAAAAAAAATCTAGCTGCTTTCAGCCATTCAATATAATCGATCAAGTGCATTCTCAAAGTGCGTTATTATAAAGTTTGCTTTTTTACTGATTAATATTTCCTCTATCGGTGTTGCCAATTTAGCACTTTTCGCGCCAAATTAGTTTTGGCAGTGCAAAAAGCGCTAAATCAGCACAGTCGTGCTTAAACATTATAGCCATTTTCTGATGATTTTAAGCATCTTTTTGGCGTCTTATCTAGCGCTTTTTGGCAGTCAAACTAGCGCGAAAATATTTTTGGAGTTGGCAACACTGACCTTTATATATAAATACTTGATCGGCTTCGTGTGTGTCATTAGATTACTTTATTTTCTATTTTAAATGCACGTGTTTTTGTTTTCGTAGAGAGGTTAAGAGTGCAAACTACTGGCATTAAGTACACATTATTACATAAAGTTAAGAGGAGAATTTTTTTGTATATGTTTCCTTCATAAGAATTTTTGAGACTGATCCAGTGGCAATCTTTCGTCGAGAGAAACCATGTGTCGTTTTCAGCATTTTAAACCTTTGGCGATTTTATTTATCCAAATAGTACAATACTACATATATACAAATTGATAACAGCAAATGGATCGAAAAGAGAATACATCGATACAGTGATTATGTACAAAATGCAAGATGCAAGAGAAATGCACTATTTGAATGTGACATGAAGTCGAATTGGCGATATTTGCCACGGAAGATCATACACGTAAATTTCTTCTGCTTTTGAAGAAAACTGTTTTTCAGTTCATAAATTACACAAATCAGATAAGAACAAAAGGAATAAATCTGAAAAAAAAATTATTAAAGAGCATAATTAAAGAAAATTAACTTGATAAATTGATAAATCAATGAAAAAAGTGATAAAATCTGTTTTATAATAATTTATTCATTCTACTATACATAAAATATTTTCTTAAAAGAAAGAAATCATGATTATGAACTTTTCTGTTTCTAAAGCAGACGAAATCATGTGCATGATCTTCAGTAGCAAATATCGCCAATGGTTTGTAATGCTGAAAACGACACCAGTCCCTTTGGCCAAAGAGTGTGAATCAAGTCAATACCCAAAACCTCCACCAAAATTCTATTCATGAAGTAATTATCATAATTCATAGGATTTTTGTTCACCATCTAAAATGAATATAAAACTATATATAAAAATAAATATTTCATTCAAGAGACAGTAAAGCAAATAAAAATCAGAATGTATGAAATGACTAATTTGAAAATTAAATATTTTCTCCTTTCCCTTTCTTTTTACCCCAGTTAAAAAATCAAAACTGAGACAAAGGTTATTTGTCAAAGTGACATCATACATTTTGATCAGGGCTAGGGAATTTTATCAATGTTTTGAACAAGTTATCTTAATGGAAGAGCTAAAGACTAGTCCATTAAAATTTTAGTAAACTCCATCTTAAGATTCAAAGGACTCAATATGACACTACTATTTCAAGAACTTTAGGGTTTATTTAAACAAATTACTTCAGTTTAAAAGGTACGAATTACAGAGTTTTCTGTAAATAGAATTGTTACATATATATTTATTTTCCTGTTGGCAAATCGTCAACTTCCATGTCAATATTGCTTGCGATGCTTTTTAAAACTTTCAGACCACTTCTATAAGCAATTAAAAGAAAAAAATTAAAAAAATTTGTGAAGAGATCCCTATGATTTTGTTTGCATTTTGATCCAAAAAGTTAATAAAAAAAAATTTACTGAGGTTGAAAATTTTGTAGTTAAAAATTTTAATTATAAAAAAATAAAAAAATAAATCACTTGGTTCGGTTTTTTTTACCACAAAACTATAAAATAAGTTCCTAAAAGCCACAGATGTATTTTATGGTATGTACCATGAACTCAGATGAATATGTAAGAAACTTATAATCTATCAATTTTATCATAATAATCTTTGATTTATCAATGTGAATAAAGATTGTAGTAAATCATCATCTGGTTATTTGTGTAAACAATATAAACCTGGAGATAATTGTGGTTGAAAACTTGTTTACATTCTTAACCTGGTTAATCATAAGAATTTGCATCAAGAAAATCTAGCCAGATTTAGACACAAATTTTAAAATATCACCAATATATAAAAAAGCAAGGTAAAGCATCTCGTCTCTTGAGAGTGGAGTATGACGAAATCCCAGTCTCTATTGCATGCGTCAGCTTAGTG
Source organism: Thysanoteuthis rhombus (assembly GCA_963457665.1). Lineage (NCBI taxonomy): Eukaryota > Metazoa > Mollusca > Cephalopoda > Oegopsida > Thysanoteuthidae > Thysanoteuthis > Thysanoteuthis major. The sequence goes on from OY735217.1 coordinate 58,274,908, forward strand.
ATTCTTGCAAGTCTCAGTCTCGAATCTGGTTGAGACCGGGACTTTATACCTACAAGTTTTTATGACTACACCCTTGGCAGGATGCAAGTCCACCAAAGGGATACCTCCACTCTAATCACTCAGTTTGGAGTGTACTCAATTAGCTGCTGGGTGCACAGGTAAATTTGTCCTAATGGATAATTTTCCACTCTTTACTCAAAATGACTTTGATGCCAAAAATACTGAATATGATGAGTCCCCAGAGAAATTAAATCAGTTAGAATTTTATTTGAGGCTGCACACAATTTAAAAAAAACAAAAAAAAAACAAAAAAAAAACGAAAGGCCCCAATTCGAGAATGCAAAGTAATTAAATTTTTTTTTCCGTTAGGGAAGTTTTTAATGGTTTTTTTCAATTAAAATACTGATCTGTGGAAGTTTTTATTCATGGCTTTTTAAAAATTTTGTCATTAAATTATTAATATCTATTCTACTTGAATGCTTCTGAAACATTGATATTTACAAAGAATGGTGTTTTACTCATTGATAAATATAAAGTTTCACAAATTTTGATGAGATAATTCTTTTAAAAAGAGAATTTTTTTTTTTTTTTATCCAATTACATACAATCCTTTTCATCAAGTGTAGTTGCACATAATTCAGAAATTTGAATTACCTCCCCTTGGATTTATCAGTAGTGTTGAAAGAAGTAATTGACGAAGAGTTGATATTTCCTGTCATCCATTAAAAAATGTCATGCTGACAATAGATGTAGGAGGGAGAGAGTAGAAAGTAGGTTACGTGACTGCTGAATTGTGCTCATCCATGAATAACATACCTGGTAAATAGATGTTTCCTTTTCACCTGGTTTTCTGCGGAAAGTGAGCAATATTTTTTCAAAATACAGTCAATTAAATCATTAATTCAACTAATTTCCTTGGAATTGACCTCAGAAATTTGATTCAATCTTTTTTTCTAATGACAGATCCATTAGTTATGGTGGAATAGATATTTTTTCGGTTCAATTCCACCTCGTTTTACTTTGTCACTCTTCTTTTCACCGTCTGCCGTTCTCCTTTAGTGATTATCTTTATTTTCCATTGCCAATACTGCTTCTCTGTCCCTCTTCAGGGTCTTAGTATCGTGATTTCATTCAGATAGATTTTTGTAGTAGATGCAAGCAAACAGAAAAGCATTTTCTAAAGTATTTATTATTATCATAGATTTTTTGCTATTTACTTCTATAATAGTTGGTCTTTTTATCGCCACCAAACTCAGGCCATTTTCCATCTATCTCGCAGCAAGTTAATACGAACAGTGTAGATTGGAATAAAGAAGAAGTTCCACATGAGAACTGAACTCACTACTTTCTGGGCTGGAGGATGGCTTGCTTAACAACCAACTGCTCTTCAAATAGTGGGAAAAAATTAATGATCATGATTTACAATGATTCATCTAATAAAATAAGCAAAATAAAATTGGATTAAGGGATTTTTCATTGCCATAGGATAGTCAATTTTACAAAAGCCCACTATCTTCTTTTTCACAACTGATAAATTATCTGGAGAACACAAAAATTTACGAGGTATGACTTTTTTCATGATTATGTGAATCAATTAGTAAATATGTGAGACCAGTTAATTAAAGGATTTTCAAAGTTTACCTCATTGTTTGGAAGAGGAAAAAAAAAAAAAAAAAAAAAAGAAAAGAAAAGTGTATTGGAATCACTACTATCGGTTACAAAGCAAATGTGTAAACCATCTTAGTCTCCAAGACTATGTCAACTAACGTATTTATTTGCAATTATAAACCTTACATACAGGAGTTCAAAAATCTTTTCCATTACCAACAGTAAAACCTTCAAGGTTTGTAAATTGGGGGATTTTCTTTCTTTTTTTTTTTTTTTGAAGATATAGATATTTGCAAATTTTGGAAAAATTTGTCTGAAAAGCTACATGTAATTTGGTTCGGTGGTTCAAAAGTGCTTTGTGTTATAGTATACTAAATCTGAAGTAAAAATTAAAAAAAATATCTCTTAACTATTGAATTTCATAACCATCTTTGTGACTTGGTGTAATTAAAAAAAGTTACTCACAATGAAAGTCTCTACAAGATGATGTGAATTTTTATTACAATTGGTTGAGTTTTACACAAGTTACTACAGAATTAAAGTTAGTTTGTGTAAAAAGTCAAATGGATTGTTTGACTAAACCAAAAAAGAAAAAATTGCTTACATGGTTAAATAAAGACTCAATTACAACCCCTGCAATAAAAGGTACTTGCTGGTTTTTATTACTTTAAATCACTAAAGAAAAAGAAAAAGAGCACTAACAAAAAAAAAATAATCATCTAAAATACACCATGATGACTCATTTCCAATCAGCAGCTGATATCCTCTTCTTACTCTTCCCTCCTCTCTATGAATGATACTAAGTCTGCACTCGCTTTGCAATTAAGCAGTTTTTCAACTGCTCTATTACTGAAAAAAAGTGTCCATTTTAGCATGAACTTACATTATAAACCTGAACCACCTATTAACGCTGATGACAAACCAACAATAAATATACTAATCACAATCCTCTCGAACGGCAGCCATTTTAAAACAAGAGAGGTAATCATTGCCATTTCCCCACTCTAATTGTATAATATTGAAGCAAAAGTCAAAACAATCTTGATTTTAAACCATATTTGAGAATATTTAGTGTATTAGTGAAATGTTGGAGGTGCAGGTGGCCAAGCGGTTAGAAGCACAAAAAAATGGAACTGGCAGGCCAAATTTGAATTTTAGTTAAAAGAATCTGTCTTTACTTTGCATGAATGCCTTTAGGAAAGGCATGAATCCAACTTCGTTTGAAAAAAAAAAAAATTCTTCCAAGGGGCATAATTTTTAAAATAGTGTTTCCAAAAATTAAGTATAAAATTTTAATCTAACTCTCTCGAGCAGAGTTTCAACTTAAGGCCTGAAAAAATTAAAAAAAAGGAAAAATTAAAAATAGAGTTCAAATGGAAGCAAACTGGAGCTATGATTTTGTTTTTTTGATTTGGTGAAACAATCACTGCAGCTATCCACATTCAGTTTCACTCTCTTTGTAGCTTATAAACTTACAGACAAAAAGCTACAGCAGTCAGTCACACTTTGGTTGCTTCCCATAATTCAGTCACAGGTCTTACTCTCTTCAAAGCTGTGATTAAGGAGAGAAAGCGAATTAAACTTGGGTTTTAACTATGACTCTTTGAGTTGGACAGACAAGTAAACCACCACACCTGATGGCATGGTCATCATATATATATATATATATATATATATATATATATATATTTGTCCTTGTTTATTTATAAGTAGTTTGGAAGATGCTTTCACTTCCAGAGGAGTCCAAAACGAGTCTTTAATCTTCTCTTTCGAATAGCTAGATTAGACTATAAGGAGAGATAATCTGAACTATTCCCAAGACTTACCCAACACAAGCATTGAAAATCGAGCAAGTCTGGTATTAGACCTCTGCATTCAGATTCACGTGATTTCCAAACTTGAAATTATTCCAATGTCTGTGTTGCGTAAGTCTCAGAAATAGTTTGGATTATCTCCCCTTATAGTCAAATCAGGAGAAATCCTACTTCTCTCCAGTTCATTTGTTAATTATTGTCTGGTGCGTATACATGTTGATAGATAATTGATATCACAATGAGACTAAGAAGCAAAGTTGCTTTCTGTATCGCATAACACATGAGGCAATGATTTTTGTCTTTATTTCCTGAACAATGCATAGAGAATCAATCAATTGAGTGGGTTTGAGAGAAAAAATTTCTTCAACAGGTCAGGGTGCTAGCCCAAAGCCAAAAATCCTTACAGGGCTAAAAAGCTCTAACTGCCCTGCTATTTACCTATAAAGTGTGTGTGTGTGTGTGTGTGTGTGTGTGTGTGAAGAGATGAATCCATGACTTTCCTAAGGGTATTAGTGCAACATGAATGCACACTGCCTCAGCTGGAGTTTGAACTTGGTTCTCTGGTTATAAAACACTCTCCTAAAGGACTGAAGACAAATTGAAAGAACATTTTTTCATAATCTTTTTTAATGGATGTTTGCTCACATGAATCTCAACATTTCTTTTTCTCATTGAAAAGTGCATTATATTTTGTTACGTTTTTTTGTTTTTTTAAAATCACATTGATATCAAAATATATTCAAAGCTGCAAGAAAAAAACTTTCCAGTAATCGGATTCAAATATAACATTGATACAATAGAGAGAGTCAAGATTGCCCCCCAAAATCAAAGACTTGTCATAATCTAAGAGGCTAAGTAAACGCAATCTAGAGATGGAATTACACCATAACCATGCTGATCTGTTGAAGGTCTACCATATTCAAAATGGCATCTACACCTTAGACAAAAACTGTCATAGCTCTTTGTGCACAGACAAGTGCATCACAAGATCACTATCTACAAAAACCCAAGGATACACTCAAAAAATCAATCTACTGGGCTGAAAAAGAATTTCTTTTCCATTCGAATGACCAAAACATTGAATGCTCTCAGTGAAGAGACTTTTCCCCTCATATCAATCAACGCAAAAAACAACATAACGAAGGATATTGCAAACTTCAAGTTCAACTATCAATTTTCATATCAGCACAGTCCCTGCCAGGCAGGGCAAGACTGACTGGTGAACCACATCTAGTTTCATGACACTATCATTAGAAGGTATACTGAAGGTATAATAAAAGTGCTTTGGAAGGCGGATTTACCCTGAAAATAGAATTAATCAGCAATGAAAAATTTTCTTCAAAGAAAAGACATACAAAGAAATCTTTTACAAGAAGCAAAAGAATTAAGACATTTTCTGAAAGATAAAAAAAGAAAAAGATTAGAATTTAAAAATACAATACGCAATTCAAGAAAACAGAAAATATCGATATAGTCTACCTCCGTCCATGATTTTTCTGAGATCAGTCGTTTCCACATCATCATGATGTTGCCGTTGCCATTTCCATTCTGGGCTTCGATGTTACCACCAAACGTGACGGTGTCGTTCAGAGTAAGAGGGGCTTCGACAGATTGACTTAAAGTCATGTTGTTCACTTCAAAGTATGGAATAAAGGATCTGGAAAGCAAAGGCACATATGAAAACAATTAAGTTTGGATATTTCTCAAAATAACATTAGTTACTCCAAAAATAAAGCAGCTCACAATGTAATTCTGGTTACTTGAACCAGAACACTTTTATTTCACAGTTTAATTCTCAACAACTTTGACTTGACTCATAAAATTGAGCACTACGGATGTCACTAGAAACCATTTATACAACCTAATTCTCAGCTGAACTGAATAGACAGGAAGTGACATCACAGTAGTAGAAAGATTGAGAGAAGTCTTCTTTCAACTGTCCAACAATATTTTAAGCTTTGCATTAAAAAAAAAAGAAAAAAAAAAGAAAAAATGAAGAAAAGAAAGATCACTAAACTGGGTATGCTGTTAGTGACTAAGGAAAAGAACTTTTAATCAGATAATAATAGATATAACTAGTAAGAGGGATTCCATTTTAAAACAAGAGTTAACGACTTTTGATTGTAAACAGCTTGAAATAAATTGTTCTGAGGCATATACTTCTTTTAAGAACTTTACTTGGAATAAAATGTCCTATCCAATGATATACAACATGACTATATTTGATGAAAATATCTTTTTCTCCTGACCAGGGGATCAGTGAAAATCAGTCATTATGAAAATTGATGCTAATTTTTTTTTTGCAAACGATCTGGAATGTCCACCCAAGATATCCTCAATCACTGAGGGTTCCACAAGCATTCCACATTGGTTTCATTAGTCAATTGAAAAATTCCTACAGAGCCCAACCACAGGACCAGGACTATGATACTTACAAATGTAAGTAACTTATATTTTAACAATGATACAAGAAAAATAGATCATCAAAATAGAAAGGTGTACTCACTCATTATCTGGGTCAAGGTCATAATGATCAAACATGTCTGTAGCATCAATACCAATAGTTATCGTACCCTAAAAATCAATACGAAATTTGAAATTCCTTTAATAAAATGATATATCAAGGAGTTATTTCAATCAGAAAAAAAAGCCATAAGTCAAATCATGAACTGAATTTGTATTTTGAATGAGGCATAAAAAAATTAAGTAGCTGAATTTGAGTAGATTTGAAAGTAAAACCGCAAAAATAGTGAGTAAAAAAAAGATTTATTATTTTTGACAGAATCCTTCTGAATTTTTACTTTATTTTCCTCAACTTACAACAATGACGATTTCAGACTTCTGGTTAAGACTAAAAAGTGAAAAGTTTAAAATTATGGATAGAAAGAGAAAGGAAAAGAGAGAGACAGATCCTCAAACCTAGACACTATTTTTTTAAATCCCTTTCCATGTCCAAATTTAATGATCTTTTTCAATTAAAGTTGGTCAATGGTTTCTAAAAATGAACATTTAGGATATAATTTAGAAGGAAAATGGAATTTAATGTGAAAAGTGGCCAAAAGGCTTTACTTATAGAGACTTGAGAAAAAAAGAAAAGAAAAGAAAAGATTTACCCGAGGATTGGTTCTTTGCTGTAATCGTCGTTCTTCTCGTTCTCGTTGTATCCGTTCATATTCAGCAATAATCTCAGCAGGGGATTTGGTCTTAGCAACAAGCTGTAAAATATATTCATTTTTTTTTAAAAAAGATGCTATTCAGAAAATGCATAAGGTTTTTTTTAAAATAAGGACAATCTGCATTACAGTCCACTTGGTGAGAGACAGGTGATGTTACCTTGTAAGAATGTGTACGAATACATATATGCTTATCTTGATTTCTCCAAGTGGGAATTTATGCAACGTCCAAGTTTATCAAATAAGGAGTTTTTACAGGATTGGATTTAATAAAACTAGAAACTATTCAGAGAGCGCATACCTCTGTGAACACTATTGTCAGATGTAATTGTGAATGAATCCATTCCAAAATCTTATTAGTTCTTTCATAGCATATTGTCCACTGTTCCACAAAATTTGATTGAAATTCACTGAGAACTTTTAGAGATATCAAGAGGACAGACATCTTTAGGACCCCCCCACCAGAGAATTTCTGGATCTTCCCCAGAATATAACCACCTATTCCTTATCACATTGTGTACACTTCCATAAAATTTCATTATAATTCATTCACTACTTTTGGAGATATCATGTGGACAAATAGGTCTACCTATCCAACTTTGTTGACAGAGATAAAACAAAATATGGTACAAACAAGATTTTAACTGTGATTTCATATGATGCAAAAATCAATTCAGTTTTCACAATAGGTCTTAGATTCATATAAGATTATTTGAATGTTATTATAAAGGGAATAACTACTGATTGAAGTTACTCCCCTTGTACAGTTAGGTGAATTTTATTTCCAGTTCCATTCACAAAAGGGTTCCATCATTTTTTTCATCTTATTCACAGAAGAGTTCCACAGTCTATTTGGAGCGGTATCAAGCGGTTCATGAAATAAAGGAATATAATGGCTTTCAAATTGAATGCTTTAAATCTCTTTATTTGTAAGAAAGTTGATTAAGTTTGACTGTCCACATCCTTCAGGGTGAAATGATTGTATATACACTGTAGACCTAATATACCATGGGATCACTTATAATGCTGAGTATGGACTCCAATTTTTAAAACATTAAATTTGGCTCTCAAAATAGGTTACACCAACTGTAAAAAGGAAATGAATTAAACAAAAACACTTCAGTGGTCAATAAATGAAACTCATTGCCCCTCTTCGCTTTCATCAGTTGCTAAAAAAAATCACCAACATATTGTCAAACTTCTACTCTCGACACTTGCAACCTATATATCTGAGTTTAGTCAAAATGTAACCTTCTGGTGAGATGTCATGATTTAAAATTCTTTTCATATTTATTTTGGTCTTTCTGTTGGACTAGCCTCACCCTACCCTCACTCTGCACAAATTATGAGGGTCAGTCTGGAAAATGTTGTAGGGGAGAGCCTGGACTTGGATTTAGTTTTTTTTTAAGGGGAAGGGGGGGACAAAAAAAAACAAAAAAAAACTAGGACTCTATGCCTACAAGTTTTTTGACCATCCTCTCGGCAGGATGAAAGTTCACCAAAAAGATACCCCCTCCCTAATCACACAGCTTAGAGTGTACACAATTAGCTGCTGAGTGCAGAGGGTAATTTGTCCTGATGAAGAGTTTTCCACACACTTTGTTCGTACCAGGAATCAAACCAAGACCTTCTGTATGTGAGGCAGACACATTAACCATTATACTATCCAAGCAGACATAAGTGATAGTAACATCACTCAAAAATCTAGTATTTTAGCTAATCATGACATTGTAATTGAATGGAACTAGAAAATCATAATCAAGTATTTTATACGGAAATGTTGAAAGAATAAATAAAATAAAAATAATATCTGAAATAAAATGTAAGACACAGCCAAAATGAGTTAATAACACTCACCTCCATTCCACACTCCAAACCCTTTTCACCATAAATGTCGAAGATAGTTCTGGTATGTTTATCAGATAAAACTGGTAGAAAAGAAGAAAAAAAAGAAGAAACTGGTCAGTTCAAATGAAAGTTTGTACAAAAAAGATTTGTTCAATTCAATCTATTTTCCTGGTCTTTTTGATTCTGAGCACTTTTAATATTTAGGTTGTGTTTATAGAACCTCAAATTTATAGTCCGTTCTTTTTGTGGTTCCCAAATGTTACAGATGTCTCTGAGTCGTCTTTTGGAGGTTACATGGGTGGACATAGACTTTAAAAAAAATATTCAAAGAGTTTTTTCAGATGACTGAACTCCTTGTTCGTGTTGTCAACATTTTGGCCAATTCATTCTACCATCTTCTTCCGGTGCATTATCTGAATGTCATGGTGGTAAACAGAATTTTTTGGCAAATGGTAGCAATGCTTGGCTAAATAGAAAGAAAGGCGAATGCTATCCTCTCTCTTACAGTTAGAATTAAAAATTAAGTGGTTTATAAACGGACTCGATAAACATAATATATGAAAATCTCGAGGTACTCTGAATTCAGATCAAAATTAGAAAAATTAGACATCTTTTATTGAAATTTATAAATTATCTTTAATACAACCAATTAAAAAGCAGAAGCGAACACAAATAATTCTAGTTTATTGTAACATAATTTATATTATATAAATTATATTAAAAATATGTCATTCTATTTTCTATACTATCAAAAAAAAAAAAAAAAAAAAAAAAAAAAAAAAAAATCCATTTTCCAGCATTTTCTGCTGTTTGGCCTGAGTAATGGCCAGATCTAAAGCTTGTTGGATTAAAGAAGTACAACTGTATTTATTAATTGTGATGAAAGTTGACAGTTCTCTGAGTGCTAAAAAGTTCTTTGTTCTGACAAAATTTGAATTGGTTGATAGTGTCCATAAGAAAGGAAGGATAAAGAGAATGGCAAAGAGGAATATTCTTTTCTTTTTATTGTTATACCATGCCACATTATTTCCCTCTTTCTTCCTTCTCAGAAAAAGAAAAAAGAAAGCAGACAATACAGTTTTTATAATTAATGTATACATTTCAATACATATTTATTATAAATGCATTACATTACTTGGAAACTTTTTGAAACGATTTCCAATTATTACATGGTGAAGGCCTTGACAGCATAAATAGAATTTAAAAAAAAAAAGGGGCTGCAAGAATCAAACATGCCACTGATGAGGTAGCAACTTGAATGAAACACTGTTCTTGCCATTGAGTAACACAATGCATTTATAATTATTTCTGTTAGATTATACATCCATTTCTTAGGATATATATATATATATATATATAACTTTCAAAAAATTTTCACAATGAATTATATTACATTCCATTTGGGCAATATTTTTCCTTTCATTTTTGATACAATGATTATTTTTGCTGTGGACATTTCAACGGAGATTAACTTGAAAAACCAATTAAAGACAAATAGTTCTATTACAGAAATGAATGTTGCCATATGCTGCCATGCTGAAGGATGTAAATGATTTAGTAAGAATGAATTTCATTCATGTTCTAATGACATAATAAAAACGCTGAATTCAGATAAGAAAATAAAAACCATTAAAAACAAAAAATAAATAAAAATCTGTTTGTGGTCTATACAACACTATTCTTCTAAATCACTGCAATGCAAATCTCTATAAACCACATATATAAAACGGAATGTGTATCCATACATCTCATATATGCCGTCAGTTTTTACTGCATAGTAAACTAGTACATAAGTAAAAACCAACACAATAGACGAATAAAAGAGGCTTGTAGGATGTCAAAACTGGAAAAATAAGGATTCATTGTTAGTTACCTGTGTAGAGTAAATTAAGGCATTAACCAAAGAGATTTGGTTAGTCAGTCAATAGGAACCGTGACAAGAGCATTGTCTTTCGGCAACATGCCTTGTTGGGGATAATCAATTAAAAAAATTGAAAAAAAAGGGTGATCAATGAATAAGTTACTTCTCTCGCCTTTTAATTAGGCAGCGATCACTGAAAATAATACCTGAATTTTCAAAGAGCAAGTATGAATGACAAAAAACTAGGATCAATTTAGCATAAAATTACATTGCAAATTCCCCAAACCTATTTTGACAAAAACTTTTCTTTTAAACATACTAAGGAGTAAAATGTTCAAATTTTCAGCCCTTTAGCTGCATCAGTGTGGCCTGTACGTGTGAGATATATATATATATATATATATATATATATATATATATATATATCCAGCCAGTTGGCCCGACTTGAAAACTGAAGAAACCTACATTGACAGTTTTAGTTCACAGTTTCTGATAATTGAAAACAATGTGGCATTGATCAAGCAAAAAGTCATGAACCAGCTTTGTACACAAACAATACCAATCATTCCAAATATACTAAGCCAAACTCACAAATATTTGCATTGAACCGTGTAAGTATTTATCACAGTTATTCACCTTAGATGCCTTGACTGATTTCAAATAATTATTGCAAATAATCTACAGAGAAAGCAGCTTATTGTAATCAGTTTGGGACAGTCTTTTAGATAACAATAATCAGCTGATAACATTAGGCAAAGGATATAAGAATTGAAACAATTTTCAAATTAATTGTTATTTAATCAAACTCGTTGTTATAAACAACTTTACATTATGAACAAGAACCAAAAGTTCAATGAGGCGTCCACTATAAAGTTCAAACGCCATTATTGCCAGATCATGTGACCTTGAGTAGAAGATAATTTTAGGTAAGAAGCATTCTTATAAGGGACACCGTGACCTTTCTACCAAGTTTCAAGTAAATCTGACATGAAATAGTCTTAAAAATCGATTTTCTTGGTTAAATTCAAATGCCATAATTGCCAGATCATGTGACCCTGAGTGGAAGATTTTTCAGGGTAAAAAGCATCTTATCAAGGGACACAACAACAGAAGGACACACCAACCAAACGGAATTTTCTAATTCATTTTAAATGAAGGATTATGGACTGACTGATTTAGATACCAATAACCATGTGATAACATCTGTGATCATAATAAACGGTTTCCTCTCTACTTAAAAAAGCTTCTTGAACAAAGTATTTAAAAAAAGTTGTGGATCCCATTTGAGAAAAAAATATACTTGTAAAATTTGAGGTACAAACATTATGCAAGACGAAAGTCTTATATAATACGAGACTTATTGGAATAAGTATTTCTTTTACTATCATCATTAGGTGAAGTATTGCAACAAATTATTTTCATCAGATTTTGACTAGTTTTTGCTTTCATCTTAACTTCATTTTTTTTTTTTCTTTCATCAATACAACTTTCAATTTGGGCCATTGTTTCTATAGCAATGAATAACAGTGTGCTTGGAAGTAAAGAGTAAGCCTTCAGTGAGAATTGAACTCACACCGTCATTGTCTCCAGGGAGTATAGTGTATGCCTGGCTGCTTTTATCAATCAACCACAAAGACTGTTATGGATTAGCAGAAGCCGATTGACACTTCTAAAACCACTCCCTACAAATGATTATCAACACCATATTTTTGTTGTTTAAGTAGGAGATCTAGTAATCTTAATAAATCAATCTTTACCATTATTGGATGAGGTGTTGTAGCATTATTTTAATTGAATTTACCATTGGTAACAGCAACTAGGCATGATCTAGACTCCCTGTGGCAATGAGAGAGTGAGTTCGATTCTCATGAAAGGCCTACTCTTTACTTCCAAATGCACTCTTACTTGTTGCCATAGAAACAAAGGCTGGAATTGTAAGTTGAATAAAAACCAACTGAAATTAAGAAGAAGGTCAAAACTTAATGAAAATAAAGTATTTTCTTTCAGGAGCTGATGGTTGAAATGTCATCTTTTTCTTCCAGTCTCTATTTAGTATTGTATAATTCAAGACCAAAGCAAAGCATACCTTCATTTTATCCAATATAGTGACCTCAACTTATGTTTTCATGGAAGATCAATCTTTTAAAATTCGTGACTAATTTATTTTTCACGGTATTAATTAAGTGATAAAATTCAAAAGGTTTAAAACATATTTTAATCTAAATATGCCAAACTGTTTTAAATTGTCTGGAATATAACATTTCCCATAATATTCTTCTTTCTAAAAAAAGTGCTTTTTCAAAAAAAGTTGAAATTATATGAAAAATAATAAGACTTAATGAAGACTAATCTACCTTGATTCCTATTTTTAATTTTCTAAACAATAAATCTAATAAGAAAGGCAGTTACTGGATCAATCTCCACACCAACTTCTATTCTGATTGAAGATAATTATTGCAACTTTTGTATTATATGAATAACAAATCAAAAATCAAAAATATATAATTCCTGTAAAAATGTATTTGTTTATTTGTATGATATAAGCCCTGTGAGTATCTAGACAGTAAATTTTAGTAAATATCTAAAACTTGTCACTTTAGGATAGCCTTCTGGCAACCAGTTGGTCATGATCTCATATCATAGCAGGGGAATTTATATTTTACATATCAGCTTACAACCCTCATTTCAGTGAGGATTGTTCGTGTCACGGTAAGAAAACAAAGTCAACTCCAAACTTAGAACTGGAGTTTGACATTTAAGAGAATAAAAAAAAGTTTGTACAATATTTTTGCTGTATCATTTTTTATCAATATAAAACTAGGAACCACAAAAGTTTTTATAATATCAAATAAATTATTAAATAAAATAAAGAACCAAATCAACATAACTGATCAGTTTCAACTAATAATAAAACTGTATAAAATGATTGAGAAAATCTACCTTTTAGTCAGGCAACACGTGTTTGAATATCGGACCTACTTTGCAAAATTGGTTTCTCAATTTTATTTTGATCTTTTTACATGTCAATAAACTGAATTCAGTTCGTTGCCAGATTTGTAATTTACTCTTTCCTCATATACCCAGCTCTAAAGGTTGGCATAGAAATACCATCAAAATATACCAAAATGACATACGTGAAATAGATATACATTCCACTATTCATTTAATTTTAATATATGTTGTATATATTTGTTTCATACTGTGTAAATTTTATTAAATAACCACATGCATCAAAGCAAGTCATTTTGAGCTATCTATGATCAAATTTTATAAAGGCTCCTTTTTAAATGAACCACCTATATGGGCCGAGAGAAATAGTATAAAGGGGGATGATTGTTGATGGATCTGCTCCAAATTTAATTTAATTACTTATTCTGTAACCTATAGTCCACCCTTCCACAAAGGGTTATTGAAATTCATTCAGAACTTATGGAGATATTGTGTGGACAGAGAACCTTTGGAGCTATTGTGTCGTGCCGACAGTTAACAAGGATTTCGGGAGGTAATTGTGCACGGATCCACTACAAAATCTCTTTACTTCTTTGGTAGCTCATTTCTCACCCTTCCACATAATTCCATTGAAATTCATTGAGAATTTCTGGAGATAAGTGCAAGTAGAGACTGAGAAATCTTGAAGATATTATGTGAAGTGAATAGGAAGCTATGATGCAGGGGAAGTTATTGTACATGGATCTGCTCTAAATTGCAACCACTTCTTTCCTAATCTGTTGTCCATTCTTCCACAAAATTTCAATGAAATTCACAGAGAACTTTTGGAGATATTTTGTGGTTACTGACAGTTAGCAAGGAAAAAGGGGAGATAATCTTCAATGGATCCATTACAAAATTTTCAGACCTCTTTTGTAGCCTATTTCCCACCCTTCCACAAAATTTCATTGAAATTCATTCAGAACTTCTATATATATTATGTGTACAGACAGAACAATTTAAAAGATATTTTGTAGTGTGCGGATAACTACAAGGTAGGGGAGATAATCGTGGATGGATCTGTTAAAAAATCTGATCATTCCTTTCCTAATCTATTGCCCACTTTTTACACAAAATCACATTGAGATTCATACAGAACGTTTGGAGATGATTTGTAGTTGCAAACAGCTAAAATCATAGGGGAGATGATTGAGAATCTGTTCCAAAAATTCCAGCCTTCCAATGAGAAGGGTATGAAAAATTCAGATCAAAACATTTTATTTAGTCTTGGCTGTTGTGTCTCTCCAATAATTCCGAATGAATTTCATGAAGGGGTGGGCAATAAGCTACAAAATTTGACTTTGGTGAAATCACTCAAAAATACTCTATGATAAGCAGCTTCATTGAATATTTTTGCTTGATCTTTGTAATTAGTATCAGAACAGAGCCAGCTCCAAAAGTGCACATCCAGAAAGGGCTGCATATTGACACAGCATTGCCTTCTACGCTAAGTAATATATCTGGCCAAATCAGACTTAGTACAATGGCCAGTTGTAGAGTAACTGCTCACAGATTTCTTCATTTGGAGTCAGACAGTGTGAAAATGTCATTTTCAGAGTTGGCAACAACTTTTGTTTTATCCATTCGGATGTGAATAAACGGAAAAACACGAGAAACAAGTATTGGCAAGATGTGGAGAGTTGGTTATACCAACAGCCTGATTACTTGGTTTAAAATTTTTGAAAGAAAATAAAATCTCACAGGTTTTACCTTCATGAGCCTTTTTGATTTTGGAGAACATAACTTCAGCTTCTTTTTTATTTGGTTCTCCATGATGCTTGTCTGGATGATAAATCTTGCTAAGGCGTCTGAATGCATTGTTTATCTCATCAAGACTGGCCTGAAAACGAAAAAGGAAAATTCATTGGATTACATGCATCAAACAATTATATATATATATGCATATATATATAATAGGAAATGGATTCCCTACACAAGCAAGTTCATGTTTCTGCCCCCTCTGGGCCTCATCAGGCAAATGATTGTATGAGTTTTTCAATCATTGATTGGGGAATTTGGTGAGAGCCTTGTGGGTGTCACTATGAGTGGGAGGAGTTATTCATTTTGTTTCATTGGTTTTTAGTAGCGTGTATGTTTTTGTTGGTGGTCGTAAGTTACATATCAAACAACTTGACTCTCGGAGTATTAAGTTGAATATATATATATATATATATATATATATATATATATATATATATATATATATATATATAAAGTTGAATATATATATATAAAGTTGAATATATATGAAGTTGAATATGTATTTTACCAAGGTCAAAGATACCACAGCATTTATATCTGAATGAGCACAATACAGCAATCAATTTGCTGATAATATTACATTAAAAAAACTATGGCTATAAGTAGTGTGGAGGTATGATTGACATAGTTAGGAACAACGGAGACAATGCAATTGGCAACCAGAGTTCAAACTCTGGCTGGAGCTGGTTATGTTCACTTTACATCACTGCCCCTGGGAAAGGCATGAATCCATCACATCTCCTCCAGCTATGGGTAAAATAGCAGGACAGATTGGGCTCTCTTACCTTGGGAAGGCAACCAGTCTAGAAGGACAACTTGGATTCCCAACTAGGGAGTGGAGCCCCCTTAGGGGTGTTTGACACCCAATTCAATATTCTTCCGGTAGCTCCTGCAGACAAACTGATGTCAGACATATTGCTCTCTATTTTCCTCTGGACTACATTAGGCAAAGGGGGGGAATTCCAATGACTGGTCATCCTGAGATCTCAATACGCTTTTTCCCAGGCATGCGTCCTGGAGGGGATGCTCCGTTGTGTGTACAGAGAGAACAAAGGCCATTTGATTGAGTAGTACCCTTACGCTGGTTACAGCTTCAATGTCCCTACCTAAGCTCCACTTATCACAAATTCTGTCTTTGCTCTGGTCTACATCATACAAAATAGACTGAAGTGACAGGTACCTGAAGTGGCATCACTTTACCTTTTGCTATTCACCCATAACTGCGAGGGGGTGGGGTGTATGGGATAGATTCAAAGCTTTCCCAAGGGCTTTAATGCAAAGTGAATGCAAACTGTCACAGTCTAAATTTGAACACAGCTCAACAAGTCCATTGTCTGTGTTGGTAACAACTCCAACACCTCTGGGTTTGACTATAGATATGATGAAAGAGAAAAAAAAAAAAAAAAATTGTGCATACATTTTCCGAATAGATCATTAAGAAAATACAGAGCAAAGAAGAACCAGAGACTGTGGAAGAGAAATTTAGGCTGCAACAAATATCAACTGAAGTTGGATGAGAAAGTTTTAAAATCTTGTAGTCTTAAAAATTCTTTTGAAAAAAAAAAAATCCAAAAGTATGAGGGTCCCAGGCCGAAAATGGTTGAAAGAGAGAAAGTTCTTAAAAACATTGAATATTTTCCATAATTAGGGGTCCAGGAACCCGTAAGATAACAATTTTCATTCTAATCAGTTCAGCGGTTATAAAGTTTTATTTTTTGTATGTTGACATATGGTTATTTACAAATAAAATGTAAACAAACAATGGGATAGGCCAGAACTCACCATCCCCAAGAAAAATCTTTCCATAAGCCTACATATAAAATTTCATTGAAATACATCAAGGAATAACAAAGTTATTCAATGGAGAAAAAGGAGACAACAACAATAGACTTGATAGCACGTGATAGTCCCCAGCGAGAAAAAAAAAGAAAAGAAAAAAATGCTGGGGACAAGAGACAGAAAAAAACAACAAAAAAAAGAACTAGAAGTCATGGGAAGACATAAAGTGAATAATGCAGATTATTTAGAAAATAGCGACATTTTACAAATGTGAGGGATGATAGATATTGCTCATCACAGACCATATCTTCATTTGGGACTCCTTTCAGTGTTAATGAGCACGTAAATGATACATTATCAAAGACTTGATTTCCAATTTTTTTTTAGTACTCTTCCCAAACCAGAAATTTTCTTTTCATAGATTTCATGCAGTCTGCTAGATTTGAAACTCTCTATTTTCAATAAAAGGGAAGTAACTCTAAGAAGTTATCTACCTTGACTTTTTCCCTCTAAGATTTTCCTGCTCTGTGCATGTTCAGTTCATTTTTGAAAGAACTGAATGAGAGGAGAATCTTGGTCTAAGGATTTAAAACTACAGACGCTTTGTAGTAGTGACCTCTCAACCCTGGTTTGCAAACCTAATTTAAACATTTTTGTCATCCTCAAATCTGCCTTTAGCAAATTCTGCGATTTTCTTGTTGATGTTATTCCAGAGCAGATCAAATGTTGGTCTATTTACATTGTCTTCTTTATAACCTTTTTTATTTTCACAACACAAATGACGATGATTAATTGTATGCGGCTACAGTAGTAGAAACATCTTGCAGCACCATCAGTTCTCCTTCATACTTCTACCAACATCATCATCACTAAAAACTGAATTAAAATCAATTCATATAGAGATTCAATGCAGGGGAGGAAAGTAAGTGATCCCTGGATCTGCTCTAAAACTTAATTCTTCCTTAGCCCACAGCCGATCCTTCCACAAATTTCATAGAAATTCATTTATCATTTTTGTTAGATGAAGTACAGGTAATCCTTATCTGAAACTCTGAAAACTGAAATGTTCCAAAATCTTTAACTTTTCAAAAGCTAATCTGACGTCACAAGTGGAAAATTCCACCGAAGTAGAATCAAAGATAAGATCCGAAGTATTTAACTCATTCTGACTACAGTAAAAGTTTTGTCACCTTTGTGCAAAGATATTGTGGAAAATGTCAGAAAAACGCTGCAGATACCCTCATAAGTAACAGTGGTAAGGAAAAGCACAGACTGTTCAAAAACTGACATTGTTTATACAATTTTTGTAAACATTTGTTCTTGTAATAAGACTATTTTTTTTAGATTGAGTTATCAAGTTGATCTGTCAAAATGAAAAAAAAAAAAAGTAAAAGAAGAATTGTCCAGAATGCATCATATATATATATATATATATATATATATATATATATATGTGGGATACCGGCCTCCGAGTCTGAAGCGAAGATTTCAATCCTGCCCTCTGGTACTGGATGGGATAATGGATTGTCTATAGCCCCACTGAAGAGTTGTAATACAATGAAACAGCTGTCTGTGGATGACACAATAATTACACACACACACACATATATATATATATATACACATATAAAGTGCAAACACTGTACAGTCAGCTTTCTTTCTTGTACTTCATATTTTTCTAATCTTGAGACTTAATCTTTAAAATAGGAATAACACGACAGCGTGACGTAAAGAAGAAGAAAAAAATATTTCTATTTTTTTGCCAACTCTGTAGATCATATTTTTCTATCTTCAACAAATCTTTCTCTCTCTCTTATCATCCACCCTCTTATTAAGATAACAGCTTTTTCTCTCTGTTATGAACACCGTCTCTCTCTTCCCACTCACTCTCTTTGGGTAGCTCGATTCCTTACAAACACTGTTAACCTATTTAAACCTGGTTTTAACACGGATTTTCCCCATTCTCAACACTGTTACAGTTATGTCGCAGTTAAAAGGAAAAAAGTTTATATTTATCCACAGCACACAAAGTCAAGCTATTGGAGAAGCTTGACTGAGATGTCAAAGTATTCCAAATTCTGAAATACTTCTGGTCCAAATAATTTGGATAACGGATACTCGACTGGTATTGTAGATCATTATTTATTTTTATGACAACTATTTACCTTCATCTTAACTTTCATTTGCTTTTCATCATAACTTTACTCAGACTGGCACCCCTTTGGCAGAGTAAACAATGAAGTTTATTTTTTAAAATTTCCAATGCTATTTACTCACAGCAAACTTCTTATAGTATCAGTAGCAGCCATCAGTGAGGGAACCCACACTAAACAGACCTTATACCACATTCTACCCAAGTGGGGAGGTGAATAAATAACAGTCCCTCCTCCTTCCAGCTGTATCTGTCACACTTATAGTATCAGTGGCAGCAATCGACCAAACCTGTCGTTGCCCACATGGTAAGTGTCAGCGATGCTCCAGTTTAACTCTTGAACACAGAAGCCGATTATCTGTGTTCGCATCTAAAACTCTCAGCTTTTAGAATTTTAGTATCACTTACCAAGTTCTTATGAAGAGAAAAAGGAAATGACATCCTGTTTTTGAAAAGAATACAAGAGGGGAAAAAAAATGACTGATTTAAAAGAGACTAATTTTTTTCACTGCTGATATCAGTCAAATCATATATACATATATATATATATATATATATATATATATATATATATATATATATATATATATATATATACACACACACACACACACACAAGTATTATGTAAATAAAAAGAATAAATCATAGCTAACTTTATTTCACTTGACTCATACAATCTTTATCATTACTGGATGAAGTATTGTAACACATTACTGGGAAAAAAAAAAAAAAATCAAATTGGACTAGTTTTTAAAACTGGTAGTACAAAAAAAACAACACAGAACAAAGTCAGACATTTACGGAGATACACCACCTATTCTCGCAACTGTAACATGTGGGCAGAGCACACTTTTTTCGCGCCAAAAAGCAAATCATTTCTGACGCGATCTGCCTTAGACTACTTAGCCCAGCCAGGGAAAGAAGACTAATATTCTACATTGACAGCATCGCTAGGAATACATATCCATGACATGTACAAAACTGATTATAGAAAGGGATTCATGACGTTGCATTATGGACTCGTATATGTCCTCTGAATACTAGTAGTAGTAGAATAAAAAGAATGAGACTAATACTAATATTCTCCCTTGATTTCATGGTTTCAATTCTTGTACACTGGAATGACCCAGGAGTTCATCCACTTTCTCCTAATTCAGCAATTTTGTCCTCTATTAGGGACTGTTGACATAGGTTTCTTCAGTTTTCAAGTTGGTCTTGCTAGCTATGTATATATGTATCATGCATACCGTCTGCACTAAATTTTCAACATTTACTCCTTATTAATTCTAAAACAACACTCACTTTTTTTTCTTGAAATTCCTCCCAAATAGGTATTTGGAGGGGAGGTTAAATTTACAATCTAAAGTTAAGCTAGTTTGTGTTTGGCTGCGAAAGAAATAAAAGTTCAGACTTCTTTTAGTGCTCATCAATAGGCGAGAAAAATAACCTTGTCATTGATCAACCCCAACATAGCATGTAACCAAAAGATGTTGGTCACATGACGGTTTCTATTGAGTGACTAACCAGACCTGTTGCATCATCAACAAAATCAAGTCTAATATACCTCTAGAAATGAAATTATCAATGGCATTCTGAGGGGTAATCTTGCTTCCATTCTTTTGCCCTTCAACTTTTATCTTAAGAAACCGTTCGAAATAACCCCCTTCTTCTCAGTAGAACTGCATGGAGTCTCAATTGAAGCATTATTATCATTTCTGATATTTTCCAATCAAGCGAGAGATCAGTTTCAAAATAACGTTAGCTCAGAGCTTATACAAAATGAGACTATAAAGTTGATCCCTCACCAATAATCATCCACTATTCCCAGAACGTTACTTTGAGAATTGCAATTCAAGAAACTATGGCTCCTGTTTCAAATGAAAGATCAATCTATTGATAGTACCAGCATTGAGGCCTGGGTTCTGGGGAACACAGACTTTCAAGGGGGAATGCAAAACAGAGACATTTTCACACATTTACACACATGCCTTTATATTTTATCTATCTTGTGTGATAATCAACTGTATATACAGTTCTTAACACATTATGACATTATATAAATTCCAATTACTTATTTTTTACAGTTATGTTAAAATTAAAAAAAATCTCATTGATCAGACACAGATGCTGTTCAGTCAGTAAACATTTATATTTCTACCTTTCCTTACTAGACTGTTTCTACTTTTCCATTCAAACATGTGCTTTCTATTTGGGTTTATACATATTTGGATAATTCCATATACAAATCCAAAATCTAATAGTTACATATCTAAATAGATACACATAGAAGGGAAAGTTGTTTTTTTGAAGGGGTTCCCTAGAAAATTCGATTTTTGAAAAGAGTTCCTAAATAGTTAAAGTTCGAAGACTATTGCCCTAGTCTGATCCCCGAGAAAGTTGGCTGGGCTTATGGCCATGAATATCATTGGTTTACTATCTGACCCCTGGAAATTCCACAGGTGTTGACAACTAAGATTATCCATTATCTCATGTCTCTGCTCTTCTTATTCTCTTCCTTATCCTTTCCAATCTTGGTATTATATAAACGTAGAATAGTTTCCCAACCTCTTATCAAACTTCCTAACTTTTCTGCCCTCTCTCTTCCTACCTTCTTATCAAACAACCCAATCTTTCCCTTATGTTACTACTGAAACAGTTGTCAGTTTCATATGGGAAAAGAGTTACAGAATGGGGGGGGGGAGAAGATGGGGATGGAATTTTTATTTTAAAGATTAAAACATATAACCCTCCTTTTTCATCCATCCATTGCAACCAAGCTTTTCCCAAAACATCATAAATACGAAGTCACGGCAGAGGCAAAATAAATATGTTTATTTTACAATGAATAATTATTGAAAAATTGAGCCCCCCCCCCCAACAAATGAAAAAAATTCAAGACTAGATAAAAAAATGTGACCAAGAGCACTGAAACCGACTGACACCTAGGTGAAAAGCCTCCATCTTTTTGTTGCTGGGTCAGGTCGATGATCATGGCTTTGGTGATTCAATATTGGTTCTCAAAGTCAGTCGAATTTAGCCAATTCCCAGTAATCGTTAACATCAGTAACTTTATTCAAATCACAAAATCACATCTTGAATAGAATTAATAAATTTTAAGGGACAGGTGTTCACTTCACACTAATGCCCCTGGGAAAGGCATGGTCAGGTTCTTTTTTGCCCCCCAGTTATGGGCAAAAAGCAAGGTAGAGTCAGCTCTTTTGGCATGGTTAGTAATCCATCTCTAGGGAGACAGATAACTGTAATTCCAAATTAACCCATAGTGAAGTGCTAAGAGCAGAGAGTGACATGCAGAGTACCCTGGTCATCCACTGCATCCTTGTTGGTCTCTAGCTGTCCTGATTATATTTTGCCACTGGAACCAGGCAGACAGGGAAGACAAAGTCAAGTGCAAGTTAAGATTTTAGACACTGCAGTGCACCACAACTGCTAAAACACTCAGCATTTGACCATCAAGAATGAACATCTTAATGGTGAAAACATTGCTCATAAAACCTTTTTCTACATTTTCAAGCATTTCAGAACCAAATAGTCTTTGAGGTGAATCTTGTCTCAATTTTTTTAGAGGGTGTAATAATCATTGTGTTTGATATGGCCAGACTATCTTTCTCCCCAATTTGTTCATAATGTTTCGGCCATGTAACCCCTGGCTTTTGTCGGGTATTCCTGATTCTAGAATGTGAATTCACTTTGAGTGAATTGTACAAGCCCCTAATCTCTCCTTTGGCCTATTTAAAAACTATCAACATGTGTTCCTTCGTTTTTTTTAAGCTGCCCTGGTTGGTTGTGTGTGTACAACGTGTATAACCGGCACCAATGGACTGAAAATCTAAACATTTACTCCTTATTATGTATAGGGAGGAATTTTTTTCTCTCTTTAAAATTCCCATCCTAAATAATATTTTTTGTGATGGATTCAGTTTATTTGGAAATTGAGACTTTTTTAGTGATCACTGACCAAAAAAAGGCGAGAGAAGTGACTAATCTATTGATCATCCCTTTTTCAATGCCATTTGACAGTTTCTATATAGTGACTGGGCAGACCTGTTTTTTTTTTTGTGTTTTTAATCTTCCATCTATACTTGGTGTTGTGAGAAGTTGGAGACGGTTTTTTTCATTTTTATTTTCCTTCAGCAATCTATTATACAGCCACACATTGACTTGCGCCTGGGTTAAGTTCTGGGAGTCTGGGCATAAGTTGATCAAAAGGTCGAGTGAAATATACACACCGACTGTACCACCTAAGATACCATGAAATACGCATATTCACCTAAACCTCTACATTGTATATACATCTTCCTTGCCTTTCCGAAGAAGAAACAAATGTCATTCATTAAATATCTTTCACTAAGATGATGTCTGCTTTTTTATCTTCTCCTTTTGACCTTCACTGCCAGGAGAACTTTAGCAAGCTAAATTTAACATTGTGGAAATTTTCATCATTCACAGTTGAATCATAGAACAGCAATGACTGAAATTCCCGTCATCTGCAGTTGATGGGTTCTGAGCTCTCATGGAGACATAACTGCAATCGGATACAAGTCAGTTGGGAAGAAATTGATATTCAGCTTGCTTCAAAACTTCAGATCCCCTTAACAGTACATTTTGAAAACAGTGAGAGGTTAGACTTTCCTGGTTTGAATTTAGATTTGTCCATCTCGTAGACCAGTTGCCAACCAAGGTTGAAGAGCCCAGTTTTCTCTGCTATTTACTTATACCCATTGGGAAGAGATAGATTCATGCCTTCCTCAAAGGCATTAATATGATGTGAACGCAAACTGTCTCGACTGGAGTGTGCACTTGGTTTGACAATCTAACTTTCTCTGCTGGTTACTGTTTCATGCCTTATTTTCATCAAATTTTTATCACATACTTCGGGGCTTTAACCAGTGTCCTCACAGCCCATTTAATGACCAATTCTCCACAGAAACCCAATTCCAATTTCCCAATTAAGCTGAGCATGTTTTCAGCCATTCTTGATGTTTTTATGCTTTTTAAAAAAAATTCAAAATAAATACAAACATGCGGACATCAGGAAACTTCCCAATCTTATAAAAAGGGCGGGGAAATCAAATTTCTGGCTAACATCCAGCTAACTTGGCTGACACTGACCATCACAATAAGAAAAATTCACATGTCAAATATTTCATACACAAAACCTTATGGGAAGGAACTGTCTGAAGCTTGAAAGGCCAGTAAGTAAACCAATGTAAAAGCCAATAGTCATTCAGGTTAGTTATATTTGATTACATTTTGAAATCTCTTGATGTCCTCCTGACTGCTGTTTCAACATAGCATATGAATACCTTTGATATTTATTTTAGATACGAGTAGTACATATCAATGGTATATAATGCTACCACATTTTTATTGTACTATAAGCAACTACCTACAGTACATTATATTAGGGAGGTCAGTCAAGTGACAAAAATGATCGAGACCCCCCCCCCCAAAAAAAACAGATTACTACCATGTCATTGAAATCAATCGAGATTTTCTTTCTGAGAAACATTCTCCTGTATTAAATGATTGTAATTTGTTCCTTAATTAATTCTGTGTGGACTGATATGTTTTTTTCATACCCAAGTATGGTAGTGAATGTTATTTTGACAAAAGTTTTTGTGAACAATGATCATGTCATTGCACTGCACGCAAATGGTTTGCTAAGAAATCTCGGACAATTTAGCTCTCGTATTGGGTCCCCCATGTTAAAATAAATGGAAATATCTTTTGATCTGAATTCTCCAGGCTTTGTTCTTAATTACATCAGGTTACCCTTCTGTCCCCTGAATATTTTACTATGTTGCACAATGGAATTAATATTTTATGAGTGAAATAATTGATGATAAATAAAACTCATAGAATTGCGCAACCGGTTGCATTGAAATTTAATGTTTTAAGCATCATCATAAACTTATTTGAGAAATTTGGATCAGAGTTTTGCAGGCTTTGAATCTTACTGCTCCATTCCAGAGATGCCAATTTAGCTGTTTTTCAATCAAAATTTAGCTCCTTTAGTTATGACAGCTTGAGTGTCTAAACATCAGCAGCAGTAACTTAACGTGTGATGATATTACTACTGCTTTTACACTTGACCGGGGTCAATATTTTGATTGTAAAATTAATGTAAATATTAATATAAGATTTGAAGCTAGAAACAAGATTCTGAATTTGTGGCTAAACAAGGAAAAAAAGAAACTAAATATAGTTCCAAAAGAGCTAAATTAGCAACACAGCAACGTATGTTTTGCTGATTTAACCTGTTTGACTGATTAGCCATAAGAATGATTGCCTTGGTTATATGGGTCTTACAAAAAAATATGATATGCCTATTTCTCCCGAATTCCATCCCAGAAAGTGGGCAAATTTCAAAGTAAAGGATTTTCTTTGTGCATTATTTCTCTCTTTTGGACCAGGTGGAAAGCCAAGATTATCAATATCAAGTTCTATTTTTTTTTTTGCAAACTTGCTTAACTTTTGATCTAATGAGCAGATTTGGGTCAAATAAAGTACTTTGTGCTCAGGGAAATTCCCTCTATCTTTTACAATAACTTTCAGTAACAACTAAAATTCACCTGGCTTCCCTAATTACATCAATATAAGTTTCAAATATGACAAGAGGGTGTGAAGCTCATTCGGTTGATAAATAGTCACAGAATTCAAATATCATTATGAACAATCATCTCCCTTAGAAGTAATGAAACAGTTTTCCAAGGGAAGTATCTCTTGAGTAAAGTATGAAAATTATTTCCCTTGGGATGTTAGAGACAAAATAAGCATTCACATGGCATATTATTTTGGTAGAAGATAAAATTATTTAAACAGAAAAATTTTTTCCAAAATAGTATGATTGGAGACTAAACTAAATTCTTTTTTTTTTCAATTCCTTCATTCTTCTATATAATACCTCTTCAATGGAATCAATTTTAGACAACCTTAAGTTTTGTGAATGAACACATTTTAACCATTCATCATGGGTTACAATGTCTTTTTTTCCCCTAAAAAAACTTGACATTGTCTGATTTTAGTAAATATTTTAGAAGAAAGCTCAATCTATAGGGATTCACAACAATCAAAGAACTTTGAATCAGACAATGTTATTCTATTTAAAAGTGTTAAACAAAATTACCATCATAGGTATCTTCAGTTTTCAAGTAGGTCCAAATGAGTGGGTGGCTGGTTATGGTGCATGTATACATACATGTATGTATACATACCTACATGTATGTATATAATGTATACAGGCCACATCAATGGAGCTAGATGGTTGAAAATTTGAACATTTACTCCTTATGTTTAGAAAAAGAAAGAAAGAATTCCCTTTTGAATATTTTTTGGGGGGTTGGGTGGGTGGATGTCAATTTGCAATGCAAGTTTATGCTAAATTGATCCCTTAGCTTGTGTCCCACAGCATTCATGTTTGTTTTTAGAAAAAAAAAAAAAAAAAAAAAAATCAGACTTTTTAGCAATCACTGCCCAACAGAGGTGAGGGAAGCAACTGATTGATCAGAGCTTCTTCCAATTTTTTAATTGATCACACCCAACACGGCATGCTGCCAAGAGTTATAAGTCATGTGATGGTTTCTATCGAGTGACTATGCAGACCTGTCTAGGATGATAATTGAATTGTACTCAGAGAAACAGTAACTCATTCATCAGATAATAAATAAAACTCTACATTCACAATTAAATGATGCAATTGTTTGGGATTGTGTCTAAGTCAATTTTGTTCAAATACAGCTTTCATTTTAGGGTAGGAGTGGCAAATCTATGGCATGCAGTTTCTTTTTTTCTTTGGAAGATTATCATCACTGGGGGGGCATGTGTTCTTAAAAGGTCTGTGACACCTAATTTTGGGTTTCTTTGTTTTCGGGCTCAAGCCAAGAAACAGACAAGAGCCTGAAAGTTTATCTCTAAAAAACAAGAGCTATAAGTTTGAACAGGTGTTTATCATCCTTGGACACATCTATAAATAAATCATAACAATTAATACATACTTCCCACCCACCGAAAACCCCACCAATTCATGGAATTATATGCAGTCAACTTAGTACCATTATTACTTTATAAAAACCTCTTGAACCGAGGAAAATATTTCAACAGTGTTGCCTCTCATATGACGTGATTCAATGCCGGTAATATACTTTTGCCATTGTGGATGATATCAGGTTTTATCATTTTTGGTCATCCATACTTCTAGAAGATGCTTGTGAATCTAAGCGGGCTTTCACCATGTAAGGAAATACTTGACCTTTAAGCAAGGGTTGACTGGTAACATAAGTGTATTTTTCACTTCTAAGTAAAATATATTTATTTCCAAATCCAGTTAATTAGACAAATTAATTTCAGTCAATTCTCATTTTTCTAAAATGGTTACTTCATTTTTGGAAGATTTTTAGTAACAGAGTTTAAATTTTTGACGGCAGACGTCAATGGATGAGGACAAAAATTGACACTACAACCAGTTCTAAATACGCACATTAAACGTAATTTTTTCTTTTGGGACCATTTTCTCTTTAAATTAATTCCAAGAGAAAATAGTCACAAAAACTTCAAAGATATCAATTCATTGCAGTACGTTTTTGAATTTGTCATTTATAATAAAAATGTCATGTTACGATTCGTCAGATTTTTGGTGCTACCCAGTAGAAATGAGCAAAAGAACATACGAAATAAATTGTACCCCTTTTTGAGGACGTATATTTCAGGGTTATGTATGCAAAATATCGAAGATGTATCTTGTCTACACTTGTACATACGAAGAAAAACATAGTGTGACATGTTTTGTGCGTTAGAAAAGGCAACGGACACTGGGTCTCGCACTCGGAACACGAGGTACACATGAACAATTTTGAGCCTGTCACAATTCTAAATTCATCGTTAAGGTTGAATTCTGTACATTTTTACTGATACATCAATAGGCAACAAATATATTGGATAATCATAATTTTTACAGTAATACCAACAACTATAAAATCGCAAAAAGTATTCAGAAAAGCCCTTCGTGTCGAGTTAATATACTCTTCAAGTCTAACAGTGAAAAAGCATGCACGTTTTTTTTTCTTTCTTTCACGTTGCAGCGTAGTTGAATTAACAATACAATCGATTTGGTAAATAATCTAAATAATCTACTTCGTACAAAGTAGGATAATCGCTTGGTAGAGATTCTCAAAAAATATCACTCAACTTGAGACATACAAGAAAACCACGTCAACTACAGCGTCTATTACAGTTACCCCCTTTTTGCGAACCTCAACCAAACAATTACTCTAAACTGATAAAAAGCAAAATAGCTAATTTTATAAGAGATAACCATAATATATATCTAGAACACTAAGGGAAATTCAAAAGTAAAAAAAGAAAACAAAAACACGTAGGTTATTTGTTTGAGAGACATTCTTACACACAACGAACAGCCTTTACCTACATTCGGAGGTCAGGAGGGTCATAAACCAAGTTGTTAGGTAAAGTCATTTTTTCAACGAAAATATAATCTTCAGAGTTAGATGCAATCGTATGAGAACAATACAATGTCTAGTCGGAATTTCAGTCGATGTAAACATTTAAAAAGACATTCTTTTCTTTTCACCTTTAGTTCTTTACTTTCGATCTGACATGACGACCGGCAAAAACTCAAAAATTCGCCCACATTTAACGTTTAAAAGTCGACGAACCATTCGAGTGTTACCCTCGATTCCCGGTCAAATATTCGGATAAGAAAACACTGACAAAGGTCAGAAGATCCCCAAATAAAATATCTTTGAAGACAAGTGTTTAAAAACGAGTCTTTGTATACCTTTCTGTCTACATTTAACCAAGCGTAGTAATCCTCCTGCACCAATTCCTCGTTGTCCTCAGTGGGAGCAGCCATTTTTTACTTTTTTAAAGAATATGGCTGCTTAAATCCGAAAAAAACACTTCCGACGAAAATAGAAATCATTTTTATCTTTCATCAAACACAAATGTTCGACGCTTGAAACATTAATTAAATTTATGATATGAGTAAAAATTGAACTTATATTGACTTCACAATATTTTTTTCCTGATAAAAGCGATGGTGGTGGGGAGAAAAGGGTGTAAGGCTTTTGCTGCGTATCTAATGTTTGAGATTTAGCAGTCGATAACTTCCTGTCAACGAAAACTCTCACCTCTTCTATCTTGTAAAATCATTTAACTTTTAAAATTACACAACGTCACTGATTGAAGCAGTTTAAAGCCGATTTTTGTATATGTTATGGTCAAGTTTGGGTAAAATAAAGAACAGTTTTTGATTCAGTATTTCATTTAGAGACATTTGACACAATGAGCGTATGCTATAGATGTCGTCTGTGGTGTTTGGGTTAATGGTTTACGGAAGCTTAATACGGACACAATTTTTTAGTTATGATTTTGAGAGTCATCGATAAAATTTGTATTAAAATTTTCAAAATAAAATAAAATAAAGTGAAACAAAACGAAACAAGACAAATCAAATGAAAAAAAAACCGATGTTTCTCAACACTATGAACGACTTGCTTCACAATTGTTGGCATTGTTTTGTTTCTGTTTAGACTCAAGTAGCGCGTGCGCACACATGTTTACCTGAAGTCTAAAATTGATATGACGCGACGGATGCGTTTTTTTCTGCGTCAAATAATGAAGCAGAAAGCGCCCCTCATCCACTCGATTTTAAAATTTACGATAGTTGTTGCTATTGTTATTAATTAAATTTAGTCATTTTCTAAATTTAATTTCTATTGATCTGACATAAAGTGATATTGTGCCGATCAGATCGAGCGGAAGAACTTGAGATTGTAATGTTTTTTGTTTTTTTTCAAACCGAAACTTGAGAACATAAGAATAAAGGTCGATATTATTAGCAACCAAAATGACGAAGCTTGTTATTATCTGGAAACAAATTCAGATCATAATTGCACAAGAAGGGGAAATCAAGAACAAATGGCATATTTAATCAAAGTATCAATAATATTCCTAACCCGAATTTTCATTCGCATTCAATAAATGATTTTTAGTAATAAATCATTTAGCGTTCAAATTAAAAGTGCTATTTTCTCTAGTTTTCCAATGGTTGTATCAATTTTCCGGTGGTTCTCTTACCAGGCACTAAAAGATATATGAGAGCGAGCGGTCACGCGTTAACTGATCCACCCTCCGGCATAGAGGGTCCGGTCGTGAGTTCGATTTTCACTAGGAACTTCTGACCCGCATTTTTAATTCATTTACTCACCGCTGAAGGGAAACCGATCGGAGTTTAGTTACGATAAAAAGCAACAACAATTATTGTAAATAGTAGCAAAAGATTAATGATAATCACTGATCATCAACGGGGACCATATAGTCCCGTTGGGGGGCCTTTGAACATTTAAGGGGACCCATCGACTAAAGTAAAGCAATACCTTTAACAGTGCGGTTAATTAGTTCCCAAATATATATGTACTGCTCAAGGTCTTATAATTTAAGATACTCTTTTCAGATTATAATTAGTTTCATTCATCTGTTTGTTCAGCAATAACTGTACTACATCAAACCCGCACTAATCAAAACTGTACAGTTTAAGATATTGGTGTAATAATAAGTGAATTCTAGTCCATCTGTTCCTGTTATATCCCAGTTTAATGAGAGGTGGCTAGAACCTGAGAAGAGGGGTCATAACCAAGAAGGGGTTAAGAATGTGTTGATGTATAGCCTTACTGAGCACCCGTAAGTGCTATAAACCGAACACAAAGCCTTGACCTGATCGGTTGCCTGTAGCAGGCGGTCACTTCCGGTGACGCAGGCGTGCCAATGTGAAGAGCAGGCGATGCGGATTTACTGATTCTTCTCTCGTCGCAGATTGTCATCAACACAAGAAGGTGAGTTTGTCACCAAAATCCTTCTTATCTTTTCTTAACAACCTTTCAGGAGGCAGGTTTTAAACTCTACGGACCTCCTTGCCTATAGAAAGCGATCGAGGGGACCTGATTTCTGTTGCTATTTTCGCCCACACTCTTCTTTACGAAACTTACGTAGTATTTTAACCCCATCTTAATAAATGGCCATGCTTCCATCCATCGTGGTTTTTGAAGCTACATTCATTTGTAATAAATAAACTAGCTTTCTTATCACACAATTACAAGTATAAATTGAATATATGTATATAGTCACACCCAAATGCCAACCCCTATCACATGTTGTTAGGTGTATCTTCAGTTGGTACCTCTTGTGATTTGTTATAACGATTTTGACTTAATATATAAAAATCAAAATCGTTAATCTCCTTGTGAAATGATCTTTCGTTAACTGCATTACAAATATATTCCTTATTGAGGTACTTACAAATAAATACCTTAATATATATTTTGAGGGATTCACAAAGGGCTAGATTGAGGTTGCATAGAGGACCCTGGCTGTAATTCAAGAGGGGCCCTCCCATCAAAATGATAACTAATGTAAGTAAACAAGAAATCATATTGAACTGAAGTATATTTATATTGAATTTCATTCACATACTTATTATAGTTATTGTATGTTTACGAACTTTTCTCGTGGCAATTTTTTTTCTGTTAACTAATTTGGGGGGGCTCCCTAGATATTGGGGGCCCTGGCTTTAGCCCACTCAGCCCCTTAGTTTACGGAAGATCTTTTTCTTTTTACAAAGAGTCAACATTAACAACGATTGTGACTTTTATAGGTTCACTTCTATCAGTAATGATGGTACTTTTATTGGTACTTTTTGGCGCTATACTCCTCGTAATAAAAATTGAACAACAAGTTATTTTTTTTTGGATCTTGTCTGAATTATTTTGTTACACGGGATGTTTTCATCATTTTGGCTTAGTCGGTCTGTTTTCCTCGTCTTAGTTGTTTATTTTTCACATCAGACACGGGCAAAGCCAGACGATAACACGGTCACAATGCTGTGAAAAAAAAAAAAACAAAAACAAAAACCAAACAACAAAATGAGAAAAATAGTCCAACTAAACGAAACCACACACAATGATTATAATTTAGTTTTTGAGTGAGTGTGAAATTAGAAAACCACGAATTACTAACTGAGCAATAAAATATCTAACCTCTTTGAACCATCGTTATAATGACTAAAATCTTATCTTCAGACCAGGGCAGGATTTAGGTTTCATGGGGTCCCTGACTGTTATTCGAACAGGGGCCTTCCCGGCAAAATGCTTTCTTATCTAAAGTAAATAAAACATTCTATTTGTTGCAATTATATTGAATTTCATCTACATACTTAACTACATTGTACTTCTACAAAGTTTTCTCATGGCATTTTTTTTCTGTGTTAACCAATTAATTTCGGGTTGAGACCCGGGAATATTATTGGGGGCTCCTGGATTCCACACACTCTACATCGAATTCATCCTGGCATCGCTCCGAACTAACTGTTCTGATTTTACAATATTATTTCAATCAATAAGATGAGATTTAACCCAAAGACCCTGATTCGAGCCGTACTTGAAGCAGAGGGCAAATAGTTGAACTGCACTCCACAGGAACCCAAGATCTTTGCCCCCATCTCGTTTATTAGGTGATTTATGTTGGATCGATATATCCATGAAGGATTTTTACGTGAAATTAAACATCCTAATTTTTTTGAATATTTCGTTGTTTCGATTTGTTTGTGAAAATGATAGCAATGGAAAAATAGATGGACCTCCGAGAAATGTTATTTATTGGGTCCCATCAATGTTGAATTCTTCGGCCCTGGTCCAGCGAAATGATCGAATTTACTCAACCTAAATGGAATTAGTTTGATTAGAAATTTGTTTCTCTAATTTCGAGTCGACTTTTACAATTAGGGTCATGCAAATGTATGCATTTCCTTTACACTGTGCTTGGCGATTGTTTTCTTTTCCGCGTTAAATTCGAAACATATGGACGGCATAAACAATGATGCTCTTAGTTGAGAAACTTAGACTTCTACCATTGGGATCATGACAAGTTTTCTGTTTCTGTTCGTTCTGTAATATATTTATATAATTCTCACTCTAAACCTAACCCTAAAAATTGAAATACTAACGTGAACCTTAAACACGAAGCCAACCCTAAACCTAACTTATATCCTTTATAGTCAGTTTTTCGCTTTAGGGTTAGTATTTAGAGTTGAGGTTATATAAGTTGATTACGGAACAAATGGCAGCAGCAAACTTGTCATTATCGCGGTGGTAGTTTTGCCGCTGGAAATTACTTTGTCATTTATTTGTTTTGAATTTAACGCGGAAAAGGTGACAATCGCCCGAATGCTTTCTCCTATCTCTTTTAGTATTCTTTAGTTTCAACAAGTTTTGTGAAAAAAAAAATGCTGGCTCCCAAAAGCTGTCGATGTCCCCTTTAAAGGACCCCCCAACCCCTATTTTACTGTTGTTGAAAGTTTAAAAGGTAATTGTTTGGACAAGGTTCGTAAAAGAACAAGGGAGATAACTATTAAGGTCTAAAGACGATGTACATAATGAAAGCGTCAAGTGTAGATTACGTAAATAATTTGGAATTAACAGAAAACTGTTTTTACTTCTTATTTACATTAAATTGTGTCGAGAAATAATGTTATGATAAAAGGAAATTCATTCAATCATTTTCTGGTATTAATTTCAACTGAATATCTTAGTGTTGCAAATATGATAAAATGTATTTAATCTTTTTTATTAATTGCAACCCCAATCCCTAACCCTAACTTAATCCTTCGTGGTTGAATTTAATAAAATACAGTTTTAAATGGTCATTTTTTTTTTTACTTTCAATTTTTCTGCAATTAGTAGTTACCTCCCTTTTTGTTTTGCGAACCCATTCCAAACAACTACCAACTTTATTTGATATTTTACAAGCTTGTTGAAAAAGAGAAAAAAAAGGGGTTAAAACAAAAATAAATCTCATTTATCAAGATTTTCACACTTATTGTATAAAATGTATTTTTTTCTCAACGTATTCTTTCTGCTTAGAAACAAAATGTTGTCACCTCATAATTTTGTTGTTGCTTATCTCAATTAATTGTTGATGTTTTTGATTTTATTTTTAAAGAAATCTATAGAAATACTTGAAATATTAAGCATTTTCCCAGCAAGTGTGTCACTTACCCAACGAATGTCGTGTACACAAACATAAAAATCTGTGAATGTATTTTTTTTCTGTTGTTCTTCGTAAACACTAACTTTCGCTTTCACCATTGCATAAACATTGATGCCTGTTGCACTTTCTCAATGGGGGTGGGGCAACAAAATGATTTATTCGGAATATTTATCTTCGTAGCAACCCTGTTAACCAGCGAATTAATATTTCATACGAACATTTAGTTTGCGTTACATGAAACAATTTCACTGCTTCATTACTAGGAGGTCTAACTTTCAACCACCCTCACTCTCAGCGAGAAAACCTGATCGGGTGAGTTGAGGGTGGGCTCAAATGACGCACATGACCTGAACATAATTAGTTTTTTTCTTCTCTGTTTTTCATAAGTGTTTTAGTATTTTATCGGACGATTTCTTATCATTTTTTTTTCAAATCTCGTTTATTCACGTAAGAATTTTGATAAACTTTCACTTTCAGTATATCTTTATTTTACATACATGTGTATGTACATGATAAGGTCGAATTATGTGTAGTTTTTTAGGGGGAAGAAGAAAAAAGATTTGCCACTAAAAAGGTCAGTCTTGGTATCAGTTTTTTTTTATGATACTTCATATTGCAAATTCGTCGATTTGAACTTTTAACAACATTTGATGGCTAGAAAACTAATCTGAAAAGATATTTTATGATACGAAAAGCGAAAATGAATGAAAAATTTGAAAGAGGCTGTGTGTTTACTACTGTTTAGTCACGTGATCAGTTCATGGTAAACGAAAAGGGAAAGAAACCCCACCCAACAATAATACTTACACATTTATTTAACCAAACTTTTTACTTAGTTAAATCTAGAACTCGTATTGGGATCTCAAATTTCTTGGTCACTAAGTCGTTTACTTATTGAGTACTACAAATAGTACTAGTTGTATTTCGATCGGTTGAATTTTTTTTTTTTTACTCATCTCATTTTTCTAAACACCAAAAGCAGCAGCCTGTATAAAAATAATTTGCTGCAATATGATAACCCGAAAGCCTTGTTTTTGTATTTTTAATGTAGCTCGAAAGTTGTCTTGCTTGTTGTTTGAACGGGAAAATTTCAACAAAAATAATGGATTATATTTAGTTTTATTGTATTATTATTGAACAATGCAATAACTGTCTTCAACTAATTAGATTAGGCCTAAGGTCTTTGATCTATACCTATCACTTTCAAAATACTCTTGTGGGCACGGATGAATCTTCTTCTGGCCCAAATGCTGGTCAAGTTGGTTCTATTGAAAGTTTTCTGTATGTTGACCTCTTATCACTGAAGACCTGAAACTGTTCCATGGATTTACCATGAGACACACGAAGAAGCGCTGTCTAAGATCAAAGACCAGTGTTGCCAATTTATCACATTTCGCGCTAATTTCAACGCATTTTCCGTTTTGGCAGCGCAAAATAAGCGCAGGCTTGCTCAAGCATTTTGGCCATACATTGGCGTATTTTGAACCATTTTTAGCACCCCGTTGGCCCCAAATCTGAGGGTTTCAAAGTTTGAATACGTGATCACAAGTGGTGTTTTTGTTTTCCATAACGAGGGGACTGTCTTCATTATATAATCCACGTGCTTGTATCACGTCTCCCCTGTCTCTCCTGTACGCTATGCCCAGTGTCTTTAGTTTGGTAAGCTTCTATTCTTTTACATTAGCCAAGCCATGCATTCCTGTTGCTCTACGGGAGACTCCTTCGATAAAATCTTCATCCTTTTTGGGGCACACACACCGTGGTGGCCACACAGCATTAGCAAATGAGGACGTACCAGGGTGACAAAGAGCAGAAAAGCAGGTATGATATTCTGATCACGCCTGGTATCCTCTTAGCTTTGTTGACTTGGGTTTTTATAAAACTTGGTTATTATCAATCATCATATACACCCAGGTCTTTCCCCAAGTGGGATAATTTCAGATAAAGTTTCAAAGAAAAAGAAGTGTAATTAATGATACTCACCGAGTGTTCATTTTATGAATTTACAAGTAGATTGATCACAACAGCAAGAAAGTTTTGTCTTTCAAGTTAACATGTTTCTTTTTCCCACGAATTTTCAAGTACTTAGATATTTATCATCTTACTTATGTAAAAAATACAAGTATAAATGATTTAAAAAAGGACTTCTATAAATCTAGATAATTTAGGATAGAATTTAAACTAATAGGGCAATTGTAGGAGTTATCAGGTGGAATATATAGAAGAATATAGGATAAATAAATAAGATGTGTCTTGTAAATGTTTCTCAGTCATTTACATTTGTATCACTTTGATTATTGTGCATTTTAATGTTGAATACGTATTTTTTAATTGTAAATTGTTTACGGAGATGTCCATCTCAATTAAATGGAAGAATTGCACCGAATCGACCGTTTTATCAAAAAAACAACAACAAAAAAACCCCACAATAAATAAAAAAAAATAGAAGGAAAGTATCGTCCTTACAAAACAAATCAATCTATAAGATCGAGGTTAATCTAGAAGAGCTGAAATTAACAACAACAAATTTATTTACTTATCCAAACTTCAAATCACCGAGAATTGAAATTGCTTTTTGTTGCTGTGTTTATTCCGTTTTTCTGTATCCTGTGGTAACTATCTTTCAGAGGGTGCTAAAAATTAGTCATGGTAATTACTACCCCCACAATACAATAAACAATCAAAAATTTGTAATTTTTATTTTTATGACACAGACAACTATACACGTTTTGAAATCATGTCAGTAAAAATTTAAATAAAAGTTAAAATTGCAATGTTATATCTTCCTTTTCTTTCTTATTTGGTCCATTGAGTGAATTGACTAACTTAAGGGAAGAAACCAAAAAGACTTGATAGAAATGTCTAAGATGATGCGTAGTTTAGAATAAATAGACCCTAGTGCATATTTTAGTTGAAGAGAGTACAAGGGACTGAGAGGTCACACGTATACGATAGAAGTAAATAGAACATTCCTTTTTTAGCAATAGAGTGGAATTATGGAATTACTGGAATATGTAGTACTATCAACAGATATAAATGATTTTGAGAAGAATTATATATATTGTACCAGTGCAAATGTTTAAGGCCCTAGATATTGTGTAAATATAATTTTATTATGATGTGTGCTAGCTTGTATATACATTTTGTATGATTTTTTCTCACAAAAATAAATGTTCTAAATGATTCTTCAACTTGGACATTAAATCCTAGCTTAATCAGATAATATTGACGAAGCTAAGCCGTTTCTTTTTTTTTTATTGCTGGGTGGGGGGAATTGTGAGTCGATCGGAATAAACAAGATGTTAGTAAAAAAATTTTAATGAAGAAAAGTAATAGCTCTAAACTTTTGATATTAGTAAAACATTGATTTTGTTTTAGTCGCAAAATTTGATTATTTCATTTCTCTTTAGACTGATCAATCTCATAGAATTAAAAAAAAAAAAAAAACTGAGAATATATGTTTGTTTTGTATTTCTTTCTGAAAATCCAGGTTTGAACCCAGGGGAAATAACACAACCTTTCAGTTGATATATTCTTCGGGTTTCTCGAGGTGTATAATGGTTGAAAAAAAAAATACTTGGTGACTTCTATAGACCATCAGATGTAGCATAAACCATATGGAGCTCAAAAAATCTTTTGATAGAAACCATGAGTTAAAAACCAAGATAAAGACATTAGTCTGAATAATGATAAAAATATTCTGAGAATCAGAAAATCATGGGAAGTAACTTATATCTTCTTATTCTAAATCCTGATAGAGTTATTTCCCTTGCGTCGTTATTCGCTCAGCTTCAGTAGCAGAAGAATAACAATCTTCTCATTGTATAAAATATATCAGATTTAATTCAAAATGTTAAACTTGCAGATCCGGCCCTAGAATAGACTAACGTAAATATTGCACAAATTTATCTCCCTTGATGGCTAAAGATGCCTGTGATTATCATTTTTTTCTTTCAAGCTAAAACCGTTGAATACTCGACAAGTACGAGGACTAAAAAAAAGATTATTTATTCAATATAAACTTTTTAGAGCCTTTATATGAATTTTCTCATCGTTTTAGGAGCTTCCGTCTGATTTTTCGAGCATATTTGCCGCTTTTAGCTATAGAATTAGCTGAAAATGAAAAATATAGCCATTTTGGCCACAAGTGAGAACTTTTTTCAATATCTATGCTAGTTTATTTTAGGACCGGATCTACAAGTTTAACCAACATTC
This sequence comes from Thysanoteuthis rhombus, assembly GCA_963457665.1. NCBI lineage: Eukaryota > Metazoa > Mollusca > Cephalopoda > Oegopsida > Thysanoteuthidae > Thysanoteuthis > Thysanoteuthis major. Next base: position 58,313,186 of record OY735217.1, read on the forward strand.
TGAATAAACTGAATGTTATATATAACATGTTATGTATAAAACGTATTCATTAAAAGGGGAGATTCTGTGTGAAATCTAATAGTATTTGTTGTACGTAAATATCAGTGACGTAATGATGGAATATTGACTTAAAAAAATCGATTTTTGTTGCTTGAATATCTGATTAATCTTTTCATTTTTTTCGATACCAGAGGAAATCATCAAAATAATTTTCTTCCTACTGATTGATTTTCTTTTATAACTTGAAAATAATGATTTGAAAAATTTGTTTAATCTACTAAATATGTTTACCTGGGAGACTAATCAATTTTCTGGAGGGAAACAAAAAATCAGACAAAAATGAATATTATCCAAGTCTCTAACTTAATTTTATTAATATAATGTGAAAGCAATGGGGTATACTTATTATTTGTTGAGTTTGTTTTTAGCACGAAGCTAATGTTAGACCCACCCAATGGCTTTGCGGGCATTATTCTCAACCTACTGTGTCTTCGTATTACGTGATAGCAGTGTCAGTAAAAGGTGTATTTGAATAGCATGGAGAGGTCATTGCCTGAATAATCTTTCAGTTCACTTGTGACATTTACTGTGTTAGTGTGTAAACAGTTCCAAGTGTTCTTACATCTAGATGTTCACAATTTGTGGTAGATACATTAATTATGATCTATTATTCAAAACTGATCTCTTGTGTTATATATACTTGTTTTATTAAAATTTAATTCTGCTAAAAATTGTTTTAGGGAGAAATTGTATTTTATTTCAACTTGTTTAAAAATAAAATGACGATATTATTCTTGATATATTTCTATGGATATTCAGAGCTGACATATTTTTTTAATTCCATGAACCAATTGCACTGAAAAGAAACTTTCTGTGGATTCACTCTCCGCCTTCATGTGTTTGTTGTACCTAGTGATCTTCAAGGAATATCTAACAGAATCTTTCATATATCTCTGAATTTTTGAGATGAGGTATTATTATTATTTCTATCATATTCGGACCATCCTCATCTTTGTTGTTTTTTTTGTTGGACACATAGCGCAGTGGTTACAGCATCAGACAAATTACTGTTAAGTAATCTGATGGTTCTAGGTTCGATCCTAGTGTGAGACAGTATAACAATACTACTAACGCTAAAAGAGGGGAGTGCGGTCAATATACCCCCATCGGTTAAATAAAGGGTTCGGTTTGTTACTTCCCAAATCTACCAGATGATACCTGACGAAGGCCGTAGAGTGTAACGGCCGAAACATTGTATGAAAAACAACAAAGATGAGGATGGTCCGAATATCAATAGAAATAAGAATCTTTCATCTCGTTCACTGTTATGTGAATTGTTGTCAGACTCCAGTCCAAGCTTGGAGTTGACTTTGTTTTTCTACAGTAACAAGAACAACAAGAGCAATCCTCACAAAAATCTGGGAAGTATAATCAACATTCCCTACCGTCATTTGAAATCATGACCCACTGATTGGTCGGCTGGCATCTTACCAATTGAACAAAACTGATAACTCTTAAGTATCACCAAAATGTATTTTGCAGATACACACAAGCTCATTTCATTCTAATAAATAAATACATTTATACTAAAAAGATATATTTTTATATATTTTATTTTATTCATCATACATATGATAAAAAGTTGCAGGAATCATTTTTAGTTTGAATAGGAGTGGAGTTTGACCTTTCAGCAGCTAGGCTTGTTTTTATCAGAGGCAAAAGTTGGCATAAGAAAAAATGCTATTGTGAACTAGAAAATGCTCTGCTAATTGTCACTAAAATCTGAATGAAAATCAGTTCATATATAACTACAATGCAGGGGAGATTACTGTAAGAAAAATTCTGACCTTCCCTCCCCTAAAAATTTTTTCAACTAATTCTTCATTAGCTTGTGGCGACTCTTGAACTGGTGGAGTTATTTCAAGGAGGCTGTGGATCTGAAGAGTGGTGGGTTACGTAGAACTACCTGGGTACAAATCAGGGCTTGTACAACCCTCAGCTGGGTTGCCTGAGGGAGAGGCTCTAATTGTTTAAACACCCAAAATGCCTAATGACCCTGGAAAACATTATTGATTAAGTCTCTAGGTGCATCACAAGATAATGTATGTGAAAAAAAAGTTCATTTTTAGCTCCGTGTTGTGTCATTGCACAACCCAGAGCTAAAAATGAATTTTTGTTTTTGTTCACCCTTGCTGTCAAAAGATGACTGCAATAGTTAAGTAATTTTGTGATTGAGTTCTACTTGTAAAATATCAAGAACATCAAGTTGCACTGTATTTTTAATAACTGCTACCCTCAATAGACTGAATTAATCTCTGTTGCTGGGTTTAGATTAGTGACGTTTATATCTATCTATCTATCTATCGGACTTTGCGCAACCCAAACTGTTCATAGCTGAAACTTGGAATTTCACCCACACACAAATACACACCCTCAATGAGTAGGGAGAATATTTTTTTGCTTTTTGAAAATTCCTCCCCTAAATAGGTTTTTATTGGTGGGTTCAAATTTCAATGAAAGTTTAAATGGGTCCCTTAGTTTATACACGTATTTATTTTAAAAAAAATCATAAATTGATGGTTCTAACCCTACTGGTAGCATTTCCATCAAGGTAACTTAATTTCACCTCCTCCATTGTTTAATTTATGAGGTAAAACGTATCATATATGGGTGGCTATGATTCATAATTTCCCTTGGAATGCTAATCTTGTTTATGTTTGATATTTCCTGAATATTGAAGTTAGAATTCGGTAAAGATACAGTTTATAAAGTTTGACGTAACAAAAATTCTATTTCTTCTAAATTATGTCACCAGACGTCACTGTGACAATCAACAAATGCACATTGCTAATTACAAGATGTGTGGGAGAGATAAAAGGTTGAATGTAATGCTTTATTTGCATCTGGGTACACAACTGACTTGTATATTGGAAACTGTCACTAAAATTGTCAAAATAGATTTCTTTAGTTTCCAAGTTAGTCTGTCTTGCTGGCTATGTACGTATGACGCATACAGGCCACACCAGCACTGCTAGAGGGTTGAAAATTTCACCATTCACTCCTTATGTTTCAAAAAAACAATTTGAAAAGAAAAAAATTTCTCCTCTAAATAGGATTTTGGTTGGATGTGGGGTCAGTTTACAATGTAAGTTTTTACTAAATTGATCCCTTAATTTGTGTTTACTTGTTTGTTGAGAATAGTTCGGTGATCACTACCCAACAAAACATGAGAGGAGTGACTAATTCATTGATCTCTTCTTTTTTGAATTGTTTTAATTGATCACCCCAACACAGTATGCTGTCAAGAGACGTTGGTCATGTGACAGTTTCTGTTATGACCAATCAGAACACTTTAAATGATATTTTCTGTAATTGTAATATCAATTTGCCAGACGGATTTTATTTTTAATTGATCACCCCAACACAGTATGCCGCCAAGAGACGTTGTTCATGTGACGGTTTCTGTTGTGATCAACCAGACCTTTTTACATGATATTTCCTGTAATTGTAATATCGATTTGCCAGGCAGGTTCTATTTTCACCACTGAAGTAATTTTGAAACCATTATTTGGTTAAATGGCTATTTAAAGAAACCAGACACTGCAAAACCAAAATTCCATTCTTTCAAGCAAGAATATTTACTGTTGCCAGTTGTATACAGATAGTTTGGTAAGCATACAATCCACATATATACAACGCAATGAATGCATATATATATATATATATAGTTTGGTAAGCATACAATCCGCTAATATATAATACAATGAGTGCATATATATATATATATATATATATATATATAGTTTGGTAAGCATACAATCCACTTATATATAATGCAATGAGTGCATATATATATATATATATATATATATATATATGGTTTGGTAAGCATACTATCCACGTTTAAAAAATGCAATGAGTGTGTGTATATATTCACACACACAATGCCAAATTGATGAAATTGCCTAATTCGCAAAGTATCAACTTTTTAAAAAAAAAAATGAATAATTATGAAATTCAAATTTGATCAGAAGTTTATCTAATCAAAACAAGGATATAAGGATATTTTACAATCAAAAGTTTATGTGATTAAAGCAGAATTGAACTTTTTTTACAAAAAAATCAGTAAATTTCGCCAATTAGGTAATTTCTCCGATTTGGCATGATATATATATATATATATGCATTATTTATATGAATTATAAATTGCATTATATTATATAGAAACTTATTTGAAATGATTTCCCGTCATTACAAGATTGATGTATCACTCGACCTAGGGAACATGAGTAGAATTAACAATTATAGAAAATAGGGCTGCTGCTGGAATCAAGCCAATCACCAATAATGTATCTGCTTCAACATAGTGATGCTCTTACCATTGAGCTAAACAGCCATTGGTAATGCAGAGGCCAAATAACTGTTTTCACTCTGAATTCTCATCTCATCTATTCTTGGTCCATAGCTGCTCTATTTGTTTCTTTCAATGCGACAGTTATGTATTGAGGAATGTATATATGATCCGACAGAATGATTATAAATTGCGTTATATTGAAGCTCTTACTTGAAATGATCTCCCGTCATTCCATAGTTAATGTATCACTTGGCCTAGACAACATAAACAACAAACAATTAAAGAAAATGGGGCTGCTGCAGGATTGAATCATTCGCCTGAAGAAGCCTGAAAAGGGCAGAAACATAAACGTGTTTGTGTAGTGAATACTTACTCCATTATATTTTAAGCTCTACTCTAAATCAACTTAATGGTTAAAGTTGAATGTATCAAATACTCTATGAAGTAAACCCATCATACATTGTGCATATTGTATTATATTATATATTGCATCCTTGATTTGTATTGTAAGTGTGGTTATATACGACACAATCATAAATTATATATATATATATATATATATATATATATATATATATATATATATATATATATATATATATATATATATATATATATATATGCACTGCCTGTAACACTTTTCAATGAGTGCACAGATAAGACAAGTATATTGAATAAACAAATACTAATAGTGATACCAACAACTCAACAACTATAAAATTGCCATGCATGAGAAATTCCTGTGTACTCTTGAGTTAACAGTAAAACAGTATGAATGTTTTTTTTACATTGTAGCGTTGGTAAAGTAACAATCGATTTTCTAAATCATCTAAATAATCAAGATCGCACAAAATTGATAAAAAAATGAAATCGCTACTTTCTTTCTCGATAAAAAAAATGAGGAATGAAGAGAAAGAATCGTAGATTGTTTGTTTGAGACATTTTTCCACAACCTTTATCTCCAATCGTAGGTTAGGAGGGTCATATGAACCAAGTTAGTAAGTGAAGTCATTTAAAAAAAGAAAATGAAATCTTCAGAGTTAGATGCAATTGTACCAGGACAATAAAATGAGATGGTCTATATTGAGCGACCAATCAGACCTGTTATTTTACCAATTTGTTCCGTTAAGAAAAATATAAATTGGAAGTACAGTTCTTTGACTTCTCTTTAAATCTGTTGAATTCATCTCTCAATTGTTTATGTAAAGTCACTTTTGGTTTTTCTGTGTGTATTTTTGAATTTATTTGAATCTTCTAAAGATTTGCTTTGGACTTGTATTTAAAAATCACCCCAGGTTTTAGTGTAGCATTTTTGATTGAGGTGTGGATGGTCAAGCAGTCAACAGCGTGGAGGATTGGATTGACAAGTAGAGTTCAAAGTCTGATTGATACAGTTTGTGTTTACTTTGCACTAATGCCCTTGGGAAAGGCATTTATCCATCTCATCTCCTTTGCCAACATATTACGGGTCAGTGTGGCAGGGGAAGGCTGATCACCCCCCTCTTACGCTTACTTGTGGAATGCCCATGTCCAATAATGAACAAAAAAAAACTAAAAAAAAACATATATATATATATATATATATATATAGAATCACTTGAAAGAATAGTGTATTCACCTAATATTGCCAAAGTTGGTACTGAATGTGATTCATACCATTTGCAAAGAGTCGATGCTCATTTAAAAAAAAATATATTTATATTCCCAAGTTCAGAAATGTTTTTGAATAAGACAGGAGAAAGTTATGCACCTGTTGCTATATTATAAACTAGCATAATACCTGTAAATAATTTATGCAAATATATATCATAGTATGAATGTATTTATTGCATATTCCTTTGAGGCTGACTCTTCTTCAAAGAGAATTGTGATTCCAAGAGTTTTGGTCTGATTCTTTGTTCTACTCAGAACTTCTTACATTAATTCACAAACGATTTTGAATTTAATAAGTCTAAGTGGGTTGTGACTGAGTTTTTTACATTCCATATAAGTTCTTTTTGATTTAGATTCTAAACTTGATTACGGGATAAAAAAATTAGTTTTCCTTTTCAAACAAACGTTTTTCTTTTCTTTTAATTTTCTACCTTCTACTCTGCCCGTCACTGTTGTACACTGCCCACTTCTCACCAGTATGGTCACTTCTAACCCACCCAATTTACACAGGTTTTTCTATTATGTAGGTTAAGGGTGACTGCGCCAGTGAAAAGTGACAACTCTGGAGTTGTAGCCAGTTAGAGAGAAGCAGAACAAAACCTGTAAAAATGGTGGTTGGGGGGAGACTTAAAAATGGTGTAAAAAAAAAATCATTCTCCTATTTTACAAATTTGATTACACTGCTCTGTCTATGTTTGGATTATGAAACATTTTTGCAGGCTCCTATGATTGTATATAAATAAAATATAGGCAAAAAGTTTCTACACAGAGATAATAGACTTTATGATATGTTGAATATGTTCTCCCTCATTAGTGATGCACAGTTTGATATGTCTGTCAGTATCATGCTTGGTTAAGCTTTGCAAGATTTGAAATTTGTACAGGGGAAATTTGTCTTTTCTTTAAAATCTTTCTGGCGTTACTGTAAAGAATCGCCATTTTGACTTCTTTGGGCTAGCTGTTACCTTTGCTATGTCCTTTTCCTTTGATTCATCAGATATTGGTGATTGTCCAGAATGGGGTTTATCCGAAATGCTGCCTATTTCATTGAATTTTAGAAGCATCCTCCTTGCTGTACTACTCATCTAGCATGATCTTCTTTCAACTTCTCTGCCCCTTATTGATATGACCAAGTTGCTCACCCACTCACCTGTCCCATCTTAAAGCATTCGTTTTTTTTAATCAAGTTCTTATTGTAACTTTGGTACTCTCGTAATAGTGGAGTCCAGGGCGTAATATGCATAATAGACTAAAAGTTATTCCCCTTGCAAGATTTGAAAAAAAAAAAAAAATTCATCTTGGAATTTAGACATACACGAAAAAACATCCTACAAAACACTATAATTTTAACAAAAAAGTACTAAAAAGAACAATCACTTATTTTAATACAATTTAATAACAATGATCTGATGAAAAATTTTATTTGATGTTATTTGATAATTTATTTTAATAATTTATTTCAATACAATAATGCAAGGGGAATAACTCTTAATCTCTTACACACGTCATGACCTGGACCACACTACTACAAGAGTACTGTATATTCACTTGATCTGTAACAGAGAAACATCATATTAGTAATATTAACCGTGTGTTGGGTCTTCATACCAACCCTATTGATTGGAAATTGCGATGAAGACGGATTTTTTGTTCAGACTAAATTTGAATTGGTTCAAAGCGTTCCGAAAAGAAAGATATAGAGAGTGGCAGATGAAGAGGAATAATATTATTTCTCTTTAGAATTTGAAATGTCCTCAATCTGATTTTGGTCTCTTAGTAGTTATGGACAACCGCTGCCACATTTCTAGAAGCAGTGGGACATAATCATATATCTCGGGGTGGGGTGGGGGGGAAGGGTTTGTTCGTAATATACCTTAGTGGCAACCCTGTTACATGATAGGCATTCCACTCGCCATTTTGTATAGAAAGAAAGTACAACCCACTTTATGATCCAGATGGTAGATGATGCACTTGACTTTTGACAGAGTCGCTTGACCTGACCTGATGGAGTGAGCACTAGTGGATAATAACATTAAGTACTGCACAATTATTGTTTATTGACTGTGAGGTACCAACTTTCAAACCCCCTCGCCTTCTGTGAGGAGGTCTGGTCTCCTTGCCCCATGGAGGATCCTTATGCCAATAAATCTTGAATTTCAACATCCATTTACTTGAAATTGTCTTGAATAAAGACTTGAATGTTTATAATGGTTGGAATTATTAGAGCAGATGATAGAATTTTCAGTTGTCAATTGCAGGAACGTCCTTATCTCATTATAAGGTTTCATTATATGAACAAGACAAGAAATCTAATAACTGACTGACTGACATACTGAAACAAATTTTACAGGAAGAAGCTGTTAGATGAAGGTGCTTTTAAAAGAGGGAGCTTTGGAAGGAATGGGCTATCAAAGGAGGGGCGGTAATCCATCAGATTGAACTAGCACATCTATGGTCTGACTCTTTTTTTTTTTTTTTTTTATGGCATGAAAAATCACGGTAAAAATTTGTTACTAGTTTATAAACTGACTTTTCATGAGGTTATGATATTAAAGGTAGGTAACCAGTAGAGACGTTCTACATAATGAAAGGGGAATAAGTTCTATTACTTAATTATTTGATTGAAGTGCATGAAAATTATTGTCTGGTTCATTGAGTGTTGGAATCTTTTCTTTCTTGTTAGATGCTAGTGTATTTTGTTTTTCATTTTATAATTATGAAAAAAATCTTTTTTTTGTTGTTATTTGAACCCCTAATCTTAAATCTGAAACTAAATTATGTCCTTTATAATTAAATTCAATAAAATACAGTTTTAAATAGCCAAGTTTTCTATTTTCATTTGTTCTGTATTATGTTAGTAGTCAGCATTATTGGTAACCTCCCTTTGGTATTTTTTACTTCATCATGAAAAGTCAGTTTCCAAACCAATAAGAAACTTTCAACAGAAATCCTAATTCACAAAGGCATGTACACCCAGTTGTAGGTGTTAGAATGTGGTCATTATTACTTCTATTTAATTCTCTTGCTTTGCCATGTTATGGTTTTTGAGAATTGAATGTTTGGCACATTCACCAGATTTGGTCTCATCATTGATTGCATTCTTTATTAATGTCTGTATCAAATGATGTAATTAATTAGGCTTGCTATTTGCAAATATTTTTATTCAAAGCCTGAAAAACTGTGTTCAAAGGCTGAAAAATAACTGTATTTCTGTATTATAAAAGAAAATCAGCTGAAGTTCTCAGCCGGTATCCCCTGCTTCACAAAAGATGGCTTCACTTGGCCTTTTTTATGAAAAAAAGGCAAAAAGCAAAAGCATTTTTTTTTTGCAGCTAGCCGTTATAATGGCAGCATGCACCCTCTTCCTCTTTGTCTCTTTCCTATACTCCTTTCCCCTTTATTTTCTCTCACCCCAACCTCCAATGATTCAGGCTAACATACTGTCATTACCAGTTTTAGGGGTCTGGGAATTCTTAGAAGATTTTCCCCATATAAATGAATGGTAATTGCTGCTTCACTTTGCACCATTTCAGTCCACCAAAAGTTTTCATTGGAATACTCTATCATAAACTGTCAATCAAAACTGTCACCAAACTTGTAAATATAGGATTCTTCTGTTTTTGAGTTTATCTGGCTGGTTGGGTATGTATGTATCACATGTACATCACAGTGGAGCTAGAAGACTGAAAATTAAAACATTTACTCCTTATACCTAGAAAAAAATATTTAACAAAAAGAGACCCCCCCTACATTTAAAAGGGAGGGTTCAATGTTCGTTTATACTGAATTGGTTCCTTTGTTTTGTTTTTTTGAAAATTCAGACTTTATCTTACTGATCACTGCCCTACATAAGATGAGAGAAGTAACATTTATTACATCGTTTTCCAAATTTTTTAATTGATCACCCCTTACATGGCATGCTAACAGAAAACATTGCTCCCACGATGGTTTCTATCGAATGACTAAGCAGACTTGTTTTCAGATCGTGGAGGAAACCCGTACATAAAAAAAACCTGTGATCTAGAGATTCTGTATGTTGTCTTAAAAATAAAAAGGTGTATGTATACCTGATAGAAATGAGAGATGTGGTAATTGCATATGTTAATGTTATACATAAAACTGTGTGTGCATGTTCCAACGCACACAATTTAATAGTTGGAGCCAATGACTGAAGCATTGTCTGGTAGCTCTCAGCTTTTAACTCTGATCTACTGAAGCCTAATAAAAAGGACTTGGTATAACAAAAGATGGAAAAAATACTTTTTTTCCCAACGTCTCTCAGCTATTTCTGATGTCATCTATCAATGTCATGTTAGTTCAGGGATTTGCTTTGCCCAAATAAGACTACGTAGTCATCTACACTGCAACAAAATATATTTTTCTTAGGTTGATGGGCCGTAATAATAAATAGGATTTAGTATTTATCGCAGTAGTTTTCAAGGAACAAAATGGTCTGTCTGTCGGCACTACATTTTATATATCACAGACCAGTTGTTTCCAATTCATTATGTATGAAGTAATAGGATGGAAAAAAGGTGTGTGAAGTATCATAAAACATTTAGCATAGGTATTAGTGTTGAATAACATTAAATATCAGCCTTTTGGAAACTGTCAACCTAGACTGTCCACTAAGGTTTCTTCAGTTTTTAAGTTGGTCTGGCTATGTATCTATTACACATACAGGGTGCACCAATGGATCTAGAGGGCTGAAAATTTAAACATTTGCCCCTTATTATTTCTAGGGAAAAAAATTGCAAAGATTCCCTCTAAAAACAGGTTTTCAGTTGGGGGATTCAATTTACAATGTAAGTTTATGCTAAATTGATCCCTTAGTTTGTGTCTAGCTGTGTTCATGCTTGTTTTTTTGAAATCCAAACTCTTTCAGCGATCATTGCCCAACCAAAGGCGAGAGAAGTAACTTATTCATTGATTACCCTTTTTTTCCAATTTTTTTAATTGATAACCCCAACATTGCATGCTGCCTAAAGATGTTAGTCATGTGATGGTATCTATTGTGTGAGTAACCAGACCTGTTTTTCATGACTTCAGAAAACAAAGGGATATGACCGATGGACGTAAAGATAGTATGACAGGAAAGAAGAATAAGGGACTATGTTAAAAGTTTTATTAGAACAACCAGATGAATTTCCTGTTATTATAAATCAAAACATAAAATCAATGACCATTCAATTATTTGAGACAAAAGCTTATTGTAGAGTAGCCACAAACCTTTTATTTCTTGATTATTTTTATTATTGATAAGGTTATTATCATAAAATCATTACTTGTTATAAATGTGGGGATAACCATGTATACTTTTTTTTCTAATACAAAATCATTTATAATTTCTTTTCTATACTTATCTATTTTAAGAAAGTGAATGTATGTTTGTGTGTTCCAAGTTGTAGGCCACATTTCTGCACCTAGGAAGCTGAAATTTTACATAAAGGTACATCTTTTCAAGCCAAAGGTCATAGACTATGACTTTTTCTGATTATTTATGTGGTTGGATCAAAATTTTTTTTTTCTTTCAAAATTTACTGGATTTTTACTTATTTACAAAAATAAATATGGGAAGAACAATTTTCTTATTTCAAACTGTCAATATTGGGAACCATCTATCAAAACTATCATTTTGCTCCCTCTGTTGTCATTCCTTCTTGCTAACTGTCTGGCCCATCTCTATTTTTGTTGCTTAATCATTTATATGGTATCTTTTACCTGAGTTCTTTCTCGGCCACATGTCAATCTTTTTCAGTCTCTTAGAGTTATCCCTATCATTGCTCTTTCCATGGTTCTCTCTGCGATTCAAAGTCAGTTTTCAGTTTGTTTCAGTAATTTTCATGTTTCCGTTTTTGTAGCTGGCGTTATGCATTCATTGTATGTTTTAAACTTTAAACCCATTGGCAATGTACCCTCCAGTATGTTTCTATTCATGCCGAATGCTTTCCAGCCAATCTTTACATGTTGTTTATGGAATCTGAGATTTCATAACTGATGACATCTTGAAGAGACCCAGCGCCAAAAACCTTTTATTTCCGAGTCATTAATCTTACAAAATTAAGATATGTTATAAATGGCTATTTCTACTATATTCTAAAATCAGGCTGGCAACCGTATGACTGATCTTAGGTTTAATAAAGGTATCAAATTGGCCAAAAGTGACTAAAAATGACTTGACAACACTGCAACATTTTACCTTTAACTTGTTCGCTGCCAAGTATATTTTTTAACGTTGTATTTTCTGTGCCAGGTTTTTATTGTAATAACCGGATGAAAATAGAAAGTCTTCATTGCATGTTTAAAACTGTTTTATTTTCATACAAATCAACTAAAATGTACAACAGAATATCTAATAAATGTAATGTATATATAAATGTGTCGAAATATTAATTTAAACAGGAATGAAATACCTTGATATATGGCCACCTTTCATTTGGTTGATTGAATAGTAGGGTTTTGAATTGTGCAGTTTTTGATATTCTATGGCTAAGGTATTTCTGTACTAATTGATGTACCATATTGTAGGACTAGTTGGCATTGTGGGGGTCATTCGGTACTCATTTCTGTTAGAATTTGTTTACAAAAAGTCAAGAAAATCAAAAATCAGAAATTATAAAATCTTCACAACGTCTTTGGTTATATTTTGAGTGCTAGTTATTGCATTTATTGGCAATTGATATCCGAGAAAAAAAATGACAAAAATGATTTTTTTTTCCCAAATAATGTTACTTTTCTCTAGTTAACTGTGGTGGAGAGATAAAAATACTGGCTAGAAACTTTTATAATTTTGATATGTTGTGACCATACCTTTTGGGATTATCCAGTATAAATTTAGGAATTTCATGTTATCTAGGTTTTTATTATTATCATTATTATTATCATTGTCAGGTGGGGTTATTTGGCATTTCTTGATTATTCAAGTAATTTACTTCTACAATGTTTCTATTTCCTTTTTTGTGGGGTTTTATTTGTGATTATTCAATCTAAACAATGATCTGTAGTTCACCAACTGCATTTCTGCTAACATTATACAATGTTTACAATTCAAAGATTGGGAACCGCTGCAGTAAGTAATGGGAGGGGGAACCCCAAGAATCTAACCCTCTCCAGTCTCTCAAGATGAGGGAGGGTGTGAGATGAGATTTTATATTGCCTGGGATCTCAGAAGATTTATGAATATTTGTTCGCCTACTAACAAATGGGATGTATGCACAGGGAGCTGAGCCCTCTCCTTGGGCCCCTCAAATCTCCTGCAACATCATTGCTTTTGGAAGGGCTGCCTACTCAACAAGCTCATGAACCCTAAACTTTTGAAAGTTCTACCCATGAACCTCCAGGAATGTTTTTCAATCCTCAGGGATTATTGGGGCCCCCAGTTAGAGAACCACTAGATTAAATACTCACATTGAGTACTTTGACTGTACATCATCCAAAAAGAACACTTCTGCCCATTATGTAATGCCTTTATAGTAGATATTTGGAATTTCACAGTGACCTATATGTGCCTGTATAATTAAATAACACAATAGAAGGAAAAGATTATTAACTAAAACAATTTGAAAAAAAAATACATATTTTGCAATTCAGGTGAGAGTAGCCTCCCCTTATTTCTTGAATACCAACATAAAATGTACGATCACCTATTTGAAAAAAAATTTTTTTTAGAAAAATTTCTTTATTTTTGACTATCACCCACCTCAGCTCAGATTTTGCTTCCTGAGGGGGGCAATATTACCCCTGTTGAGAATCAGTGATCTAAAAAAGGTTACATTTTTATCTATTTTACTTTATTTATTGCGAGAAGTATATGTGTTCATTTGTGTCTGTTAGCCTGTCCACATGATATCTCAAAGAGTTCTCAATGAATTTCAATAAAAAATTTCTGTAAGGGTTGGCCACAGGCTACGGAAGGGATTCAGTTTTGGAATGGATCTAGAAATTTGTTTTTGATTGAGGGATAACTTTTTATTTTTCTGCAGGTAAAGAGGTTGAAAAGGATCAGTTGATAAAAAAACTTGAATTCAAATTTCAAGAGAAGTAACTCAATATTTGTACATTGAAAGTTCTCTTTCTTGTTAATTTTTTTTTTTTGTCCAACTCCAGAGTTTACTTTGTTTTTTTTTTTTTTTGCTATAACAAAAACAATAAGAACAATCATCATAAAATTTAGGGGATTAAAAATGAACAATCCCTACTGTGATTTGAAATCATGACCAACTGATAGGTAGTCATGCCTCTTACTGACTGAGCTAAATTGATAAATCTTTCATATTAACCAAAATTTGTGACAGAAATAGGGCTTATTTCATTTTAATAAATAAGTACATTATTTTTATTTATTCATTATATATATACAATACAAAAGTTGCAGTAATCATCTTCAGTCAGAATAGAAGTATGAATGGAGTTTGACCCTGCAGCAGCCAGGCTTGCTAAAATTTTATTTCTGTTCAGTTTTTACTTAATGTACTGCGTTGACAGAGGAATGCACTCTAGTCTTTCATGAGGCTTTGGTAATAACCCTTACCATTCTGATATGGAGAGTAACTTCATTCGTAACGGCCTGCAGTCTCTGATCTTTCGTTGTACTCTGTCGACTCTAAAGGCCTGGTTTATTTTTGGTTAAATAATTTAAAGGAAAGAGGAAGTATCATGCAGTTAATGTTCGTATTGGTTTTGTATTCTTGCTTGTGTTCATCCACTTTGCTGCCTAGGGCTTCTTTTTATGGGTCTCCCTTTCCCTTTCACAACTTTGCCAAAAAGCAGGTTGGTAATGATAAAAATTATTTTTCATTAACCTGAAGCCATTGTGAGACAAAATCTGATTAGTTTAATGTTTCTTTCAAGGAAGCAATTCAAGGGAAATTATTGTTGGAACTGCATCAACAAAAAGAGTTAAAAGTTCAATTCATGTTAACTCTTCGATGAATTCAATTTTTGGAGACTGAATTCTTAGGAGCTCATTTTCATTGAAACTCGCTATTTCACTCGATCCTTTCGAACTGCTACAAAAGTTGAAAGTTCTTAGAACGGAGAAAATTTCATGTTAAGACCAATTTTCCGATTCGTTAACAGTATTTGTGAAGAAGAGAGAGTGGTTAAAGAGAGATAGACAGCATCCTTCTCCTTTTTTTTTTTTCTTGAATGGTTCACAGTGTTGCGGAAGATAAACTGTTATGATGTAGAAATGAATTTTTTTTTTATGTTTCACTTGTTCAAAAAAATTTTTTTCAGATCACTTTTTGAGTAAAAAAATATTACCAGAAAGAAAGCAGACTATACAGTGTTTATAACTACTTTGTACCCTCTCTATATATATTCATAACTAATGATATTTTTCCATTTTATTTTTGATGCAATCATTTGTTTTGGACATTTTAACAGGGATTGACTCAAAAACTCAATTGGAAACAAATAGTTTTATTACAGAAAAAAGTGTAGATAAATGCTGTCAAAAATGTATATAAAACGTTGCAGTTTTGGAACAGAATCTGTTCTTTTTTTTTGTTATATCTCAAGTCAGATTTAAATACAAGAATGTTTTTTTTTGTAAAATATTTGAGAACATCTAAACATCTGAAATAATAATAAATGAATCATTGTAGCCTGTGTGTACTAGAACTAATTATCTGAAAAGAAATAGATCTTTTATCAAAATTATCTAAAAAAAAAATTTACCTGCACAAACTTTAGGCATTGTTGGTCCAGAATGACCATAGAGAAACCGAAATGAACATTTTTTTTTTGAAAAAACAAAAAACGTTTTTTGGATGGCATGTAGTGGAACCAGTGGCTCACTTGATTGTTTGATCAGGCAGGTGTTTTGTGGAGCTCTGATGATTTGATTTATTATATTTGTGTCTCGATTTATGCACGAGTCAGCCTTAAGTACAAATCACGATATGATCAGTGATGCCAGAATTTGTTTGTAATTCTCTTCTTTTTAGTAAGTTTTGAAGGTTTTTGAAGGATATTGAAAGTTTTCATTTGGTTTATGTATTTCAAGAGATGAAGTTAGATTTCACCATTTGAAACTTTAGAAAACTGATTATAACTGTCATTAAATGACTGCAGGACTAGGGTTTGAATCATAAGCATTTTAGACTCTTGAAAATTTTTGCGATTCTCCAAAAGTTCCAAATGAATTTGAATTAAATTTTTTGTTAACGTTTCACAAAGTAAAAGCACAATTTGGAGCAGATCCAGGCTCAGTTACCCCCCTACACTGTTGCAATCTGTCCAGACCAAACAATATCTTCAAAAGTTCTCTGCCTATCCATATGATATCTCCAAAGGTTCTCTCTGAATTTCTGTAAAATTTTGTAGAAAGTGGGGTAATAGGCCCCAAAAGAAGTCATGAGATTTTGGAGCAGATCTTTGCACAATCATCTCCCCTACATCTTAGCTAACAGTCTTCAACCACAAAGTGTCTCCAAAAGATCACAATGAATTTCAATGAAGTTTTGTCGAAGTGTTTGCAAGAAGGTGAATTTTGGTTAAATTTTGTGGTGGATCCAGGAATATAATTCGATTGAGATATTTTCCATTTTTTTCATACATTTATGTAAAGGCTCCTGACTGTCCATACAATATATCCAAAAGTTCACTATAAATCTCAATGAAATTTTGTGGAAAGGTGGCAATAGGTTACATAAGAAGTAATTGACTTTTGAGGTGGAATCCATTGAAAATGATATCCGTTGACAGAGGTATACACTCTTTCATTGCTTTCTAGTTTCGTATTAGGGTAATAGTGTTTATAGAATGATAACTATCCTGCAGCTTTTAAGCAGGGTTATCATACCAAAAATATAAACTAGAGACATGTAGAAAGACAAAAATACAATAATTGGTTGGTCACCTTGGATGGTACTAAATCGGAAAATATCAGTACTGACCTGTGGACTATGTAATTTTCAGAGTTTGTACAAAACAGCAATCTGTGAATTATTTTATCTACCTATATAATTTGTCACATAATGGTCTTTATTTTCTGTCTGTAACTTTTGTCATAGGGGATAATTTGCTCTGCAATAGAAAGGTCTCGCAAATCTTAGTGATGGTTTATAATCAATGATGGTCGCTAAAACAGACTGATGATGATTATAGAGTAATCTCCCTTACTTATCAATTTTTTTTTTTTTTTTTTTGCAAATGCATAAAAAATCTGGGTTCATTCTGGTTGTACATGAACAAGAAAATGCCAAGCAACATAATGTTTATGATATTTTATAAATAATACAATGTAACTTCAAAATTATTTAAATACTGTCGTCATTTTTTGACTGCATGTGTATACCAGTCTTGTTAGAAAGAGCCATTAGTGGAACAATGAGTTTTTGTATCAACGTTCAGTATAATAGCCATTTTAGGTGCCACTTTGAAATATAATCAGTGTGCAGCAGTAGAAAGAAACCTACTTGATTGTTTTACTCAAGAAATAAATAAAATTTGGGTTAAAGTGTCCCATTCTCTCAGTTTAGAAATCTGATTTGCTATTAATATTTTATAAAGTATTATTCTCTTTGTACTAATTTCTAAATTAAGAAATAAAATTAGTACTTAGACTAATTGGTTTTAAGTTCAGTGATTGCTTTAGGTACTAAGACCTTATTGTTTCTTCTCAATCTTCTCGGTCAGAACTGACTAGTCATTTGAATGCACCGGAGTGACTCGGAGATAAAAGACATCTATATTTCATTATAGCTTCAGTCCATACTGAGTAATCCATCATAGTCTTTTATCGTAATGTGCAACACTGAATATTCCATTCAAAATAATGTCGAGTCTTTCTTTATAATAAATCTTGTGGTTTGAATGATAACCTCAGGAAAATGGAAGGCTTTCTCTATCTTGATAGACAGTGGAACGACACTGGAGTGACCTTTACAGAGCACAAGCCTGGGCAAAATGTATGGGAGGTCCTGGGATGCCCAATCAAAAAGTTGAAAAAAAAAAAAAAGCAAAAAAAAAAGCCGAATGGTAAATGTTTAGGATGAGCTTGATTGCAGAAGTTACTGGAAGGACATGAAAGTTAGCATCCAACTGCCATAAGGCGGCTTCACTCCCTGGTTTGTCCATCTAGAAAGCCCAGTCTGCCCCTGCTATTTTGTCCATAGCTGGGGGCTCAGGGGAGTATTGCAAGTTAGAACCTATTTGCAAAGTGTGATTCACTCTTTAAATAAGACCTGCTTTCCCTGTTGTGACTGAGACTATAGTTTATTTAATGATGAATGAATGTGATTTGTCAGTTTGAATTCTATTCATTTTATAAAAAGAAGTTTAATTATTGATTTACAATTAATTTTTTTGTTCAAATACTGTTATAAAACAATTTTGTTGAAATATATGGATAGGCTGAGTTTATAGATATTGTTTACTTTCAATTCTTTTATTTTGATGTATGTATCTATTGTAGTGATAACTGTCACTGACTAACATTCTGATTAATCGACATATCGAATGAAAAGAACAAGTTTATCTATGGTCTGACTCTTGGGCTTCTCTCATTTGTATTCATATTCCCTCCGTGCAATTAAAAAATTTGTTGTCATCACCATCATCATCACCATCATCATCAGCAGCAGCCATTCAAAGTCTGTTGTTGGACAGAGGCCTTTCCCATGGTCTGCCAGGTTTTTCACTTTTGAGCGTCACAGTGCTGAAATATTTTGAATTTATTCAGATCATCACACCATCTTACTTTTTGCTGGATGGACATGATTTCACCTATGACTCTAGGGATCCATATTGTCAGTTGCGATGTCCAGCAGTTGTCTGACATCCTAAGAACATGGCCTGCCCATCATGAGTGTCCACTGGGAGAGGTAAGGGCAGACAGAACATATGCCCCCCCCCCCCGATTTGGCTTTCTTATCAAGGATGAAAATTTTGGAAGTTGGAACTTTATAGTCAATAAACAATAAACAATAATGGTGCAGTATAGTTGCTTATATACAAAGACTGAATTATTATTCACTGTCACTACAGGGTCAGATCATGTATCTCTGTCAATGGTCAAGTATATCATCTGACATCTAGATAGTACAGTTGGTTGTATTTATCTACTCCACAAATTGCGGGTAGAATGCAATCATGTAATAGGATTGTTACCAAGCTATATTTCAAATACCCTTGTATCCCTCCTGGAATATGACCCTCTCTCCCCGGAAGAGTAGCAACGGATACCCCTCCTACTCATTACTATTTACAGTTGGCTTCTCGGATATTTCTGACACCTGTTTTTTCCTCTGACATATTGTACTGTTTTGTGATCTCTCCATGTGATGTTTAACATGACTCTTTCCTGTGCACATTCCATGCTTCTTAGTTTGAAAGACAATTTTTTGGTCAAGTTCTATGGTTCAGCTCTTAATCTTTTATCTAACTTTTTGGTCATTTCAAGAAATAAGAAATATGTAGTGTGATACATTGTCTTAAATACTTATGATTTTGTCTTTTTTATTAGTAATACTGGTCCATGACCTGTCACCTTGGTGATTGTTTTCATAAGTGTATGACAACAGGCCAAGCTAATGGCTGTTACTGATACTAGAAATGTGACAGACGGAGAGGGGAGAAAGGAAAAGTAGTAGGAAAGGGGTTGGACTGATGGTTGCTACTGATACTATAAGAGTTATTCATGCTTATGATATAGGGTTCCTTAGTTGCAAATTAGTTTTTAGTTGTAAACTTTGTAATTTGAAAATTTTGTTTTTTTTTAACCTCTGTCAACCAAATTGAAGAGAGGTATAAGTATTTGACCGTGTCTATTTGCAGGATATCTCCAAAAGTACAGAATGAATATCAATGAAATTTTGCGGAAGGGTGGGTGATGGGGTAAGAAAAAGGTGGTAAAATTTGGGGGCGGATCCAGGAATTTTTCCTTATTGAGATGATATTTTGTGGAAGGCTGGACAATAGGCTATATAAGAACTGATTACATTTTGGGGTGGATCCATGTACAATTAATCCCCCGAACAATGGTGTCGTCTGAGGAATGCACTCTGAGTACTTTTAGGGTTTTGTGCATTCATTTGCATTGTTAGAGAAAGAAAAAAAACTGTTTCCACAATTATTCCAAGATAATTACTTAACAGAGAAATAAATTTGTCTCCATTTCTCAAATGATCCGTGGAGACCCAATCATCATTTGTAGTAATTGTGGATTTTTATGGGGCCTGCGTGCTAGCCCAATGTCCAAGATGGGCTCCAACTACCTTGCTATTCACACATAACTGGGGAGGAGGAGAAGTGATTTCATGCCTTTTCCAATGGCATTAGTTTGAAATGAGCATAAACTGTCCCAACTTGAGTTTGAACTTGATTTGCTAACACTCTGGCTGTTACCCGTTAGCCACTATGAATCTCAGATTACTTGTCAGCATTTAGGAAAATGACTAATATGAGAACTGGTCTGGTTAGTCTCTCAGTAGAAACTTTCATGTAAACAAAATCTTTTGGCAGCATGCCATGTTGGGTGTGAGCAATCAACTATTTCAAAATGGGATATTCAATCAATAAGTTGCTTCTTTTGCCTTTTGTTGGGCAGTGATCTCAGAAAAAAGTTTTAATTTTTTCATAAAACAAATCAAAATTATGCTGGACACTAACTAAGTGACTAATTTAGCCTAAACTCACATTACAAGTTGACTTCCCCCAAAAAACAAAAACAACTTTTTGGATTTTCAGAAAACAAAAAAAGTGTTTTTTCTAGTCATAATAAGGAGTAAATGTTTAAATTTTCAGTCCTCCAGCTCTATTCATGCAGTCTGATATATATATATCAATATATATCAATATATATATATATATATATATATATATATATATATATATATATATATATATATATATATATATAGGGAGCCAAAGCCAGACCAACTGAAAAGCTTGATAAATCTATGTAGACAGTTTTGGTTGATATTTTCCAACCAAAAGTACCAATTCCCAATATTGTACCAAATGCAAAACGGTTGACTTTGAAAATACAAACAACTCAATCAAAGGTGAAAGTGTTAAATAATTTTCATTCAAGACTATGCGGTGAGAAACTGAGCCATGATATGTGTTATGGCTGTCAACTTTGGATATATTTTAGTCGTGATCACTTTCAACGTACGGTAACTTGAACCATCTGTTGTCTATTAGGACAAACCATGTACTAAGATTTCAACCTTCTTGCTATCCATAATATGACTTGGGCCAGAATAAAGGTAACTCTCTATCTCCCCATCAACTTCACCCTGTAGACTTGTGGTTTGTACTTTTAGTGATCAACAAATAAACTTGTACTGGCTCTCTACAAGTAACCAAATGAGTTGGCAACTGAGCTTCCTCCCTGGCCAATAACAGGTTGAACTATGGCCCTCATAACTTTCATTCCAGCCTCACTTAATATTTGCTATAGGATATAAATCTTGTGGACTCATCGAATATGTATTGAGAACATTACAACTCACAGCCAACAGTTACGTTTTTGTTTGGTCACATTTACCGAGTTTGTGTCTGTGTTAATATCAACCTGCAAATAAGCAGACTCATGAAATAAATCATTTTAGTAGGAATATCAAAGAGCCACTTGCTTTGGTCATGTCCAAACTGATAAACCTGTAAATCACTTGCAGTCAATTGACTTTAATGTAATCCAATCTGCTGCTATCAGATCTTTATGTATTATTCTTGATCCACTAGTTTGTCTATTTATGGACTCTGTTATTTCACTTAACCTCTTGAAAGAGAGGATCTGTTGTATAGACCATAGAAAAAGATTGCATGTATTGATTGTTTTCTTCTACTCTCTTAACATGATATTTAATTTGCAGACACTTTATATCATCAATAACTAGCAGGAGTACCCGGCCTTGCCCAGGTTTATTTCACTTGACCTCCTAAGAGAGAGAGGATCTGTTTTATAGACCATAGAAAAAGATGACAAGTCTTAATTGTTTTCTACTGGTCTCTTAACATGATATTTAATTTGCAGACACTTTATATTATCAAGAACTAGTTAAACTACCTGGCTTTGCCTGGGTTTATTACACTTAACCTCTTGGAAGAGATGATCTGTTGTATTGACTATAGAAAAAGATTGCAACCTAAACTAAGTTTTCAAGTTGGTTTAGCTGACTGGCTGTGCATATATGTATCATGTGTACAGGCCACACAAAAGGAGTTAGAGGGTTGAAAATCTGAAGAGTAACTCCTTATTACGCAACGTGAAAAGTTTTTTATTTTATTTTTTTTTTTAGATTCCCCTCCTAAATAGGTTTATCATGTCTAAACTTTCATCCATCTTACTCCAATAGAGCAGCTTGTATGTACAGTAGCCAGCTAGACCAGCTTGAAAACTGAAGACACCTATGTTGACAGTGTTGGTGTTCATAGATTTTTAGTGGGTTTCAATTTACAAAATAAGTTTATGATAAATTGGTCCTTTAGTTTGTGTAAAGCTATATTCATGCTTGTTTTTTGTAAATTCATACTATTTAGTGATCCTACAAAAGACGGGTGAAGTAACTTATTCATTGATCACCCCTTTTTCCAATTGATCGCCCACAACATGACTGGCTACCAGAAAACATTGGTCATATGACAGTTTCTTTTGAATGATTAACCAAACTTGTTTTTTATGACAAGCTTTATACTATTTTCCTACAATCATAACCAAAATTAAAACTTCGAAGAAGATATTTGAGTTATCGCAATGCTTATCAAAGTTTTTATAAAAATGTCAATCATCATTGCTACATTTTATGTTTTTGTTACCTACCTAGTTGAGATGAGCAACATATTAGGTTTACCATTTAATGTAGACATATTTCCATGTCATGTATACAAAATATTAAATGTGTATCTAGACTACACTCTTAGATATGAACCAAAATGTAGTATGACTTGTTTTGTGCATCAGTAAGCAATGGACACCGACTCTTATATAAATATATTATTTATTTACTTGATGTTTTTCCCTCTTTTTTTTTTTTTTTTTCATCTCCAAAAAGTCAGTTGTTGAAAAATAGCATATTACTTGTGTGATTTTCAGTGCTGGATGAAAGAAATTAATGACATATTGATGAATGAGTTGTCCAAATTTTGATGACTCTATTGGGATTTAGTATCATTAGTCATATTTCATGTGTAACTGTCTTCATTTTAGCATAAATAAATCGATAGCTCTTAACGTTACCACTTTTACAAGTTTCATCAACTGAAATTGATGACTTTTAAATCTATAGTGAACATGCAAATGCAATAAACCCTATTTTTCATGTCTTGGTATGTGTAGTATTTTTTAAAGTGGAATTATATAAGGAGATAAATGACTTAAATGTTAAGGATACTTTATGGCCGTGGATGAAAAATATTATGAGAAATGACAATCGGCTCTGTGTTTACATTACAATGTTAATATCTGTACCTTGCATAAATGAATCACCATAGCTTGCACATGTACCGGAACTATCTATCAAAAAAATCATCTGAAATTATCTAAAAAAAAATCTTTAACTAAAATTATCTAAAAAGATAGATCTTATCTAAAATTATCTTTAAAAAAAAAAGAAAAAAAAAGGGGTTCCAAAATGACCATAGAGACCCAAAGACCTAATGGTGTACAATTAAGGTTGTTGCCCCAAGGATGTAATCAGGAGTGACTGAAACAGGCAGACTGATACTCAAAGAGAGAAGAATTTGTAGCCTACTTAGCTGGTTGGTTAGCCATTTTTGGGACTATGGTGAGTCAAAATATGGGACCAACTTGAGATTGCTTGCAAAACTTGTAAAGGCAGAATATTGATTAATGGAAATTCTAACTTGCCAAGTATAAATTGGAAAAACTGTATGGTAAAGGATTGCAAGAACTTGTTTTCACAAAAGTCCTATGATAAATTGTGTGACCTAATTTTTACACAGCATGTGGGAGAGCCAACTCCTCAGAGAGGTTGTGACATGCCACACTTCCTCGATCTAGTCATCTCTTTTAACGATGTTAGTGGTGCTGAGGTATCAAGTCCTATTGGCATAACAGATCATAGTGTAATAGCTTGGAATTTCCATACAAGTTCAATTCCAATTTATGTGAAAGATGTGTGTCGATACGACTGTAATAAAGCTGATTATGCTAGATTATGTGTGCTATTGGGGGATAAAGACTGGACACGCAGTGGTAAATGCTGCTGATGTGAATGATGCTGAAGAGTCTTTCCATAGAGACTTAAATAATGTTGTCAAAGAGTGCAAGAGAAGTATCTAGAATGTAGAATGTATATTGGGTATTGAGGATATGTGAAAAGAGAAAAGAAGAAATGCAGCAAATAAGATATGAATTGCCTAGATGGAGTATGAGAAACATCTTTGCTAAAGAGTTCAGAGAAATCTGAAGGATTTCTTCATCAATTGAAACAATAAAACAAAGTCGAGAGGAACAATCTCTAAACTTGAAATAGATAAAATTTTGAGGTGCAGATGATGTCCAGGAAATTGTTTCTTCTAATCTGTATTTGTTGAGGAAGATGATAAACGTGGAATCTGGTTAAATGACTTCATGCATTGTGTCTATGGAGATGTTGTGACAATCCTGTTTGAATTTAATGGACGGGTAGGAGATTATATCCTTGAAAATATTTTCTTCACTCACAGATGTAAAAATGTTGATAAATTCTCTAAATCTGAATAAGGCAATTGGGCTCGATGAGATTCTATCTATGAGAGCTTAAAGAATCTGCTTAATTTTCTACTACGTTACTAATGAGTCCATCTCCTAACTTCATCAATTACCCTCATAACTGATGCAGAAAACCGTTGGGGTGGAAGTTAGGTAAGGCTAGTCCGTCAGAAAGACAGAAATAAGTATTAAAGAATTAAAAAAATCATGACACCCCACCAGAAGCTTACATTGCGACAAAATTAATATAAATATGTACTGTGTGTTGACAAAGAGTGGCCGAAGAGAAAGTAGCAATGAATCTTGTTTGTTGATTACTGAAATGTTTTTGTCCAATTTATTTCCTTTTTATAGTTGGTGTAACTTGATTCAGACAGGGCCGAATTTAACACTGATGGGTCCAGTGCATAACATTTCTATTTTTGTGTTTAGCTATTATTTGAAGAGCCAATGTTTTTCAAATTGAGATCCATTCTCAAACCACATCATAAGCGATTATATCAGGTTTACAGTTCATGTGAAAATTGGTAGGAAATCTTATTGCAAACCGTCAACTAAAACTGTCACTTTCAAAGTATCCCCTCCTTGTATGCAGTGGTCCCAGTGTTTTTTCCATGAATCCATGTATCCCTGGAAGGCTTAAAGCATGATGGCCTTGAGCACTTCCTGGATTTTTTTTCTTTTTCTGGATCTCCTCAATAGAGTTAAAACTTTATCCTTTCAGTCAGAATTTCAGCCTGGGAACAGGAAAAAGTTGCCGGGGGCGAGGTCAGGTGAATAAGGTCGATAGGGAATGAGCATCATGTTATTGGAAGCCAGGAACTGACTGACAACTCGGCAGTCTTGGCGCAAATTTTGCGGTGATGCCTCTCATGGCTAACACATTCGACGAATTGTATTAAACCTTCTCATGCGACAGTCCTAAAATATCACAAAGATCATGGATTGTTCTATGATCTGTAAGGACATCGCCTTGTCACCAAAGGCTTCCTGAAGCAACCAGTGAGTTCTGCAGCTGTCTTTTTGATCTGGAAGCAAAACTTGATGTGACTTCTTTGCTCTGTGTAATCTGCCATTGCAATTTGCTAAGCCACCGATATAAGACATTATAGAAATAAGCATACCCCAGTGAAATGTCCACCCACGCTGATAGCCGTTGGTACAGTGATGCATAAAGGTTACTGCTACCTTGTGGCAGAAGGTCAAACTGCTCTCACTGTTCGCTCTCAGTGTTCAAATTCATATCTCTCTAACAAAAAATAAATTCCTAGATCTGCCCCAAATTTTTGCACCATTACTCATCCTTAAATAAAAATTTCATTGAAATTCACTGAGTACTTTTGGAGATATTGTGTGAACATTTAGAGAGAAAGATGCAACCAAAGACATATACCTCAACAAGTTTGTTGGCAGAGGTAATTATCAGTCCCAATTTTTAATGATCATATGATATTATATTTTCAGTGTGATGTGGCTAAAAACTAAAAAAAAATGTGAAATAATGGACCTTTAATTCTTCTCATTAATCTTGTCCTTTTCAAAGTCTAGCTTGTCTTTATAGTAATTTCAAGCTAATACCTTATAATCTATTGGACAACATCAAACTAATCTGTCATGAAAATTGTCAACATAGGTTTCTTCAGTTTTCAAGTGGCTGGCTGGCTATATATCAATCACGTATACAGGCCATACCAATGGTGCTAGAGGGATAAAAACTTAAATATTACTCCTTATGTCTTGAAAATACATTTTTTTTGTTTTGTGAAAATTCCTCCCCTAAATAGGTTTTAAGGGTGGGAGTTCAATTTGCAATGTAAGTTTACGCTAAATGAGCTTTTAGTTTGTGTTGGCAGCATTCATGTGTTTTTTCCCCAATTTTTTGACATGGCATGCAGTCAAAAGATATGGTCATTTGACAGTTTCAATTAAGTGACAACCAGATCTGTTGCAATTAATTTTTAAATGAGCTTAATTCATTTACCTAATTATTGTCATTTAGGTCATAGCTTTTAAACTCTTTTGAGAAACCATCGACCAAAACTATTACGAAAGCTGTCAAAATAGGTTTCTTCAGTTTTCAAGTTGGTCTGACTGGCTGGTTATATAACACTTACCAATGGAGCTAGAGGGCTGAAATATTCAGCATTTACTCTTTATTATGTTTAGGAAAAAAACCAACGTAGCGGTCATGTGTCAGTTCCTATTGACTAACGAGGCTTGTTAGTTACTTTATTAAGGAGAAACTTGGACTTATTTCCGTAATATTTTGCAGACATATGCAGACGTAGTTCTTCTAAGATCACCAAAGTCAGGTTACGTTGAGCTTGTTCAATACCTAGATGGGTGACCATCTGGGAATACCAGGTACTGTATGTAGCAACAGGATCGTTCTGCAGCCATCTCAGCCTATCATGCTCTGCAGCTGATTAACAGAACATCTTGCCAATCTTTGACTGGACTGTGCACCCCGATCCCTTCTCAAGCAAACGCTGCTTCATGGAATATACACGACAGTAAGCTCTCCTTGGAGCTGCCATATGCGTATGATTGAGTGGCTGCAATCATTTTGCAAAGAAAATCATTTCACTTGGGATCTCCAATGTACAATTCAACTTTCTACTGTAGCTAAAAACGAACTTACAATTTATATTTTAAAAAAACATCCATGTTTTAAATACTATTTCCAGTAAATATACTCTTTTGATACTAAATATCCTCTGATTGATTTTTCTGAGTTCAAGGAGAAATTTTGCGAGATTTTTTATCATTAGTGGTGATTTGCTCTCTCGTGTTCTTTCTGTCTGGCTTGCAAAAGCAATTAAATTCTTTTTTTGTGTAGTTTGTTTCTTTTTAATTGGTACTCTTTGTGTAAATCAATTAAATTAAATAGTACTTTTTTTTTAGTAAGTGCAAGTAGGTGTGTATCAGAAATCGTCAACCAAATCTGTCAAAATAGGTTTCTCCAGCTTTTGGTCCGGCTGTATCACTTGTACAGGCTTCACCAACGGAGTTAGAGGGCTGAAAATTTCAACATTTACTCTTTATTATGTCTGGAAAAAAATATTTTTTGGAGAAAAAAAAAAAAAAATACCATCTGAAATAGATTTTTAATTTTGGGTTAACTTTGCAATGTAAGTTTATGCTAAATTGATCTCTTAGTTTGTGTCTAGCTGCATTCAGGTTTTAAAAAAAAAATTCAGACTTTTTTAGTGATCACCGCTCAAGACAAGAGGAGTAACATCCACTGATCACCTCTTTTATTCAATTTTATAATTGATCACCTCCAACTCGGCATGCTGCCAAAAGATTTAGGTCACATGATGGTTTCTATTGAGTGACTAACAAAACCTGTGTTATATAGTGTTGTGAAAGCTATTTTTGTCAGATGTTGCAGTTGGGGAATATCAATTAAAGTTGATTCTTCTAGTAACCAAAAATTAGACATGGAAATTACAAATGATAAAGGCTGATATGTAAAGAAGAATTTAATTGAACTTTTATCGATGTGCATAGAATCCACTTTTATGAGAAGCGGGAGTGCCACATCCCGCATTCTATACCTTATCTAATTACAATTGAAGAAATCTCTGTCTGTCTTTGCCAGGTATATAAGTCAGCGTATAAGACTTTATTGTGTTTGAAGTTGTTTGGATCTGCAGCTCTTGAGAAATCTAATGAAAATAAATAGAATATCAAAATTATAGATTTTATAAATAAAACTATAGATCTAAATTCAGATATAAAATATCTAAATTTGCAATACATTTAAATCTAGATATAAAATATCTGTATTGGTGATATTCGTGCATTTAGATATGAAATATCTAAATTGGCAACAGATCTAAATTCAGATGTAAAATATCTTGGCAACACTGAAGAGTAGTAACTCAAATGCTCCAAAGCCATAGTTTCGTATGACGAACGGAAAATCATTTTTCATGTTTATTATGGTAGGCTGCTAAACACATGGTCTCTATTGAGTGACTAACCAGAACTGTTTAAGAAAATCAGTTTTGATAAATATAGCTGGTCTCCGTCAAAGAGATTTTGTTGTTTAATAGGTCTTTTTTGTCTATATTGCACCTACAATATAAATCAGAATAGTTTTGATTGCTTTGATTGCAATTGATGTAATCTAAACTCATAATGTAGAGTCACTGATAACAATTCTGTAAAATGTGAAATTTGTATTAATGTGGCCATTTTGAAATAAATATGGATCAGATCATGTGTTGTTTTTATATGAAAAAGCATTAGAAAATCTACCTATATGTGTGTTTTTATTCTTTTTACCTTTTTAAACAACTCTGGTTAAAATTTCAACTAATATACTGTATAGATATTTTTTATGGTAGTTTATTTGTTGGTGTCTTTGACCATTATAGAAGTTATCACACTTTATTTTACATCATCTTTGATTGAGTTACTTTTAGTGATATTAGGGGGGTTGTATGTATTCGTCCGTGTTTGTCCGTCTGTCCACACAATCTCCCAAAGTTTTCAATGAATTTCAATTAAATTTTGTAAGAGAATGGGTTATGGACTTATGAAGAAGTGTTCAGAATTTGGACCCAGGAATTTGTTTTTCAAGTGAATGATATTTTTTTTATTATTCAGCAGAAAACAAACAGTAATTAAAAAAGTTACATTTTAATTTCAAGGGAATTAACTCAATAGTTCTGTCCCTTGCACTTAACATCGTTAAAAAATTTTTTAAGCATCCCTAGACCCAAATAACAATAGTCGTGATGATGGTATGTTAGGCCGAGTCATCAGAGGTTGGGTTAGTGGGAGGTACTGGAGGCTTGGATGATGGAGAGAGAGAGAGGAAGAGGGTGTGCTCTACCTCCATACAGGTTTACTGTAAAGCAAATGCTGAACAATGTTTTCACTCTTTGCCTTTTTCGTAAGGGGGAGGGGCGGTAAAGCAGCGTTTCTAAAAGTGGCTAAGAATATCAATCAAATTCTATTATTTCTTACTGTTGATGGAATTATTAGCTCGAGCATAATATTGGTCTGTATTAGGGTGTTAGCCAGGGATTTGATATCCCCACAGTTTTTATGGGAAGTTTTCCAAGGTCTGCATTTTTGTATTTGTATTTTGAAAAAAGGGCCAAAAATAGCCAAAAATAGCCAAAAAACTGCAAAGAAGAAAAATGGTCAAAAACGCGCTTAACTTTAGTGGGAAATTGGAATAAGGTTTCCATTGGGAATTCGTTGTTGAAAGTCTTGTAAGATCTCTGACTAACACTGCATGCTTGTTAATGTCAAAACTTGAACAGCTTTACATAAATTTTCTCTGGTATTGGAAATACTAGCTGTTTTAGTTTTGTGTAATAAATTGACCGATACAATTCACTTTGGTCAAAATCCAGTCAAAACCTTGAGTTGAGTTTGTTTTTCTACTGTAACAACAAGAACAAGAACAATCCTCACCAAATTTAAGGGAGTGGAAATTAACATTCCCCTACTGTGATTTGAAAACATAACCATCTGATTGGTAGTTGTATGTATAACTGACTAAGCCAATTATATATCTATGAAATATTCCATAAAGATATGCACAGGCTTATTTCAATCTAATAAATAAGTACATCTATACCAAAAAAAATACATATTTTTATAATTTTCTTTTTGTTATATATACAACACAAATGTCGCAGTAATCATCTTCAGTCGGAATGGAAGTAGGGGTGGAGTTTGGCCCTGTAGTAGCCAGGCTTGTTTCTATCCTGTTCAACTGCTAAAATAAATCATAACTCTTATCATTTGACACTTATGTACGCGAATATATTTATCCGATAACATTTACCTTGTTATGTACAAAATGACAATAACAGACTGTGCTGATTTAAGAGTTATGTCTTTTTTTGTGACTCGCTTTAGATATTATTCATGCGAAAAATATTAGCATAGAATAACTTGCATTAATACAGCGAGATGTTTGTGAGATGATGTCTTACTGCTTTCTGAACATTTTTCAACATACTGTAATGTATGATATGTGTATTAATTGCAAATAAAGGGAAGCAACTGCTGCTTACTCACTGACAGTAATGGAAGTTACCAGGTTACTGACCCTGATGACCCCTGGTTAATAAAGGAAGCTAGTGACTTGATTATGGGACAGCTTACTGTTTACACATGCGCTTTCACTGTCCCTTATTTAATCTATGTCATCATCATCATCATCATCATCATCATCATCATCCGCCTTTTAGCATTCGTCATTGGATATAGACCTTCCTCAAGATTCATGAGATCTCTCTAACACAAGTGTTGCATTCCCAATAACTCCTGAATCTGTTCAAATTGTAGCTTATTTTCTGTTAGCATATAATTTTGCATTTGATCAATGGTGATCCATGTTGTGAGATGTTATGTCCAGTGGTTATCTGACATTCTTGCAGCATGGCCTGCCCATTGCCATTTAATTTTTCTAATGGATTTTAAAACTCTTTTTTTTTTTTTTCTAATATACTGCACTGTCTTGTGGTCTCTCCATGTGATGTTAAGCACGATCCTTTCTGGTTGTACGGTGATCAGTCTTTCACCCAAAGCCAATAGCACTTTTATCATCAACCTGCACACACACTTAACGAACACTGAATTCATCACACTATCCTTAATCTTATAGTTTTTGCCTTGTGATCTCAACTGAAAAATAACACGACCCATTTGTTTTCTGACTATCATGAAACAGTATATCTTAATTGCATCATCATGCAACTATGGAATAAACCAATAAGAGGTTTTCTTTTCACAAAATTGGAAACTGTCAACCAAAACTGTCAACATAGGTTTCTTCAGTTTGTAAGTTGGTTTGGCTGGCTGGCTGGCTGGCTATGTTTATAGCACGAGAACAGGTAATACCAACAGACCTAAAGAGTCAATATTTACTCCTTATTATGGCAAAAAAAATGATTTTTTTTTTTTTTTTTTCGAAAATTCCCCCCATAGTAGGTTTTTATTGAGAGGTTCAATTTGCAATATAAGTTTTTGCTAAATTGATCCTTTAGTTTGAAAAGACTTTTTTAGTTATCACTGCCCAACAAAATGCGAGAGAAGTAACTTATCCATTGATCATCTCCTTTTCCAATTTTTTAATTGATCACCCCAACACGGTGTCCTACCAAAAGAAATCGGTCGCATGACAGTTTCTATTGAGTGACTAACCAGACCTGTTTCTTTCATTCAAATAAGTAGATGAACCTAACCCTGAATAGCAGGGTCATCTGCTGGGGTGCGTGCATTGCCTTAACTCATAAATATATTGATTTGGATCTACATGTATATGAGAAAACAAAGTCTCTAAGAGAAGGACCCAAAGAGAAAAGAAGAAAAAAAAAAACCAAACAAATATCCTGACTATGTAATTGTACAAATCACGCAACATGCAAAAAAAATTATTTTCCACCTTTCTTAGCAGTAAAAATTTTAATTGTGAAAATTTCCCCACTGTTCAGCTTGAATTTAGAAGGGCTATTGCCCTCTCTGCCCCCCTGGCTTGTACCATCGAATATTTTAAGAATAAATTGAGTAGAAAGATGATTTGGATAGTGTTTTAGTTTATAAGATGGTGCCATGTGGTTAGTATATTTGGAATATTTATTTTTCTTGATCAGGAGGTCATATATTGTAATGTAATAATTATGATAGGGTATTATGGCGGTTTAGAAGATAAATCTTTTGCTTATTGCTTGAAAAACTCATAAATTTGCTTCATCTACAAATCATAATATTCTGGCTGCATGAAAGTTAACAGTTCATCAATAATCTAACTACAATTGAAGAAATCTATCTGTATGTGTGGACTTATGCTTGCTCAGTGATCATTTGACAATTGGCCATTGTATGAAGTTAATACATTCAAGATATGTTAGTCAGCATGCAGTGTCGAATTTAACGCTTCTTGGATCTGCAGTTCTTGAGAAATCTAATGCACCGTGATAACTTGAATACTGGCCATTGTATATGCCAGATATATCAGTCGGCAAACAAGGCAGTGCAGCATTGAATTTGAAGCTTTTTGGATCAGTGGTTTTTGGGTTTTTTAATTAAGAAAAATAAAAAATTACTGATTAAGGATATTTTATCTAAAATTGTAGATCTAAATTTAGATATAAGATATCCAGATTGACAATAGATCTAAATTTTGGTTACGCTGTAGAGATGTAACCAAACATTGTAGCCATGGTTTTGTATAGCACAAGGAAAATCATTTTACATGATTATTATAGATGGCTGCTCTGCACACCATAAAGTCTTGCCACTTCCAAACATGCACCTTTGGAACATGCACTGCCGTAGTGTTTTTGATGATGTGATTTGTCTTCTTTTCTCGTGTAAGTCAGGATTGTTTGTCCTTGTTTCATCTGTTCTATGCATTATACAGAATTTTGAGCTGGAGTGTGTGTGTGGTAAAATGCAATTTCGAGCAGGAGGTGAACTGAAAATCATTTTTACAAATGAATACGTGAAAAAAAAAATAGCAAGCATCAAAAACAAAGAAATAATGTGATTTGTCCTTTTCTACTTGAATTCGAGTCAAAGTTTTTTAGCACAAGAATTAGCAAAAGAGTAAAGTAAAAAAAAAAAAATAAGCGAAGAAATTTATCCCGGAACCAATAAATAAAATTTTTTACAGAAAAAGACAGAAGACATCTCACTTATATCAGATGAAAAACAAAATCTGACTTTTTTGGTCTTAAAGTTAGTTTATGAGACTTATTCTTATTTATAGAAGACCCCATCCCCAGGACTTCCCCTCCACCTGTACTGGATAATAATGTATAAAAGCTTGATCTCTTATCTTCATTTCATCTAGTTATATTGAACTAAAAGGGGTGAGTCTGTAACAGCAATTGGTAAGAAAAGGTAAAGCGTCCTGTCTTTTAAGAGACAACTCCCAATGGAGTACGGAGACTGGCAACAAGATTCTACTTTCTGTTGAAGGCATCACCTTAGTGATCCTTGCAAGTTTTGAGTTTGGTCGAGACTAGGACTTTATACATACAAGTTTTTATGACCACCCCCTGGCAGGATACAAGTCCACAGAAGGGATAGCCCCACCCTAATCACAAAGTGTAGAGTGTATTCAATTAGCTATTGAGCGTACAAGGGAAGAGTTTTCCACTTTCTTTGCTTATACTGGGAATCGAGCTCAGGACCTTCTGTGTGTTAGGCAGACGTGCTAGCCATCACACTATCTGAGCAACAGTAAATGACTTTGCCAATATCCTTACGAAGATTGAATGAATCATCCAATCAAAATTTGCATTGGATTTATTCCAAGAATTGTTTTACCTACATTAATCATCCATTATTTGATTTCTGTGACTTAATTGCTAAATAATCAATTATGTAAATATTTTAAAGTTGAATATTTGTGAGATTTCAGATTGAATTGAAAATCTGACAGAACTCAGTCAAATATATGATGTTCCTATTTACCCGAACCCCCACGAGAACAGGATGTGACGCAAGGTCGGTTTAATGTGGAGATATCACACACATGAATGTGTGGGTAAAGAGAAACGACTAAAAAATTCTCTTAGTTCTCATAGCTATTGTCATAAGGAGTGATGGTCTCGAGGTGTCAGGACAAATCCTGAGCCTCCTTGACTTGACTGCATGGAGCAGTGCACTACCTCATGAGGTAAAAAGAGAAGTAAATATATGATGATAAGAACCTCCGTTTTTCTTTTAAGTTCTTTTGCAGTATAATTATAAACACATTGCGTAATGTTCTGGATCCTGGATTCAATCAATCCGTCATCTTATATGCGGATCATCTTAAGCAAGTGGGATTTTATTGGATGGGAATGCAATCCCCTTGTCAATTTTTGTTGTTATTTTTATCTATAGCTGGAGAAATGAGCAGATTTCATTCCTGGCTTTTAAATTCAGAGTTGTACTCCTCTTAGACTGGTTGCCAACCTAGGCTAGAGAGCCCAGTCTGCTTTGTTATTTGACCCACAGCTAGAGGAAAAGAGTTGGATTCATGCTTTTTCCAAGAACACCAGTGTGAATGAGTGTAAATAGCCTCAGCCGAAATTCGGACTTGGCTCATTGATTCTTTTTACCGTACCTGTGACTGTCTTAAAGTCATGTGATTGAAATAATAAAATTCATGAGTTTATTCTTGAATGATTTGAGAAATCAGTAAAAAATTCCCAACGAGCAAATGTTTTCTGGTATGCTAAAGGACTCAACTGATGATGTAAAATAGAATTTCATTCATGTTCTAATGACGTAATAGAAATGTTGAATTCAAAGAATAATGTAGAAATTGAAAAAAGGATAAGAACAACAAAAAATCTGAAGAATCTGTTTGTGGTCAACAGAACGCTATTTTCCCAGCTTTCCAAGCTCACTATGATGCAAGTCTCTATTATCCACGTCTATAAGATGCAATGTGTATAGAAGACTATTCTCCAAGCTCACTGCAATGCAAATCTCTGTTATCCACGTATATAAAATGCAATGTTTATAGAAAACTATTCTCCCAGCTCACTGCAATGCAAATCTCTATTATCTATGCATATAAAATTCAATGTGTATAGAAGGCTATTTTCCCAGCTCACTGCAATGCAAATCTCTATTATCCACGCCTATAAAATTCAATGTGTATAGAAGGCTATTCTCCAAGCTAACTGCAATGCAAATCTCTATTATCCATGTATATAAAAAGTGATGTTTACAGAAAGCTATTCTCCAAGCTAACGGCAATGCAAATCTTTATTATCCACGTATATAAAATGCAATGTGTATATCCATATATTTCATATATGTTGTTATTTTTGACGGTACTAGTAATTTGTAATATAATTCTTGAATTAGGATCTGTTCATTCTTTAGTATCAGTTGTTGATTTTATTTATGTATATAATTTTATTGATTAGTGTTTCGCTTGAAACTACACTTGGAATTCTCAGCTGATCATTTATTCAAAAACTAATCTTGCTCAATGTTGCTCAACTGTTGTAATCATTCAAAGACCATTATTTTCAGTGTTTTATGGCAATATATCTCATTAACGTTGTGAAACGGATGTTGTTAAAAAGTAGTAAATACAGGTCTGGTTGTCACTCAATAGAAACCATCATTGTCTTTTAGCAGCCGGCCATGTTTGGGGTGATTAATTGAAGAAGTTCCTTCCCTCATCTTCTCACTGGCAGACACGAACTAAGGGACCAATTCAGGATAAACTATTTTTCTAGACATGATAAGGAGTAAATGTTTAAACTCTCTGTGTACAACCTGTATGCATGACACATACTTAGCCAGTCAGACACACTAGAAAACTGAAGAAACCCATGTTGACAGTTTTTGTTGACAGTCTCTAATTTTGGTGTTCAGGTTTATAGCTCTACCTTTTCTTATGGCACTCTTATTATTTTTATCTTTTTTATTTTAATTGATTTATTTCATTTAGGACTGTCTATTTAAGACAAAATCCCTCTTCTTACCTTTAGGCTCTTTCTCATTTCTTGTCAATACAACCATTGGCCATATAATTGGATGGATGCACGGAGAGGTAAATTGCTGTTCTGTCACGTTGTTAATCATTTTTACTGCACCATGTTTGGAGAGGTGCCAATTGATGAAGAAAATGTTCTTCTATCAAATCTCGACTTGAAAGCTTCTTCACCAATTTTAAAAAGCAAACCATTTCCTTTTCCTCCTTTATTTTGCTTTTAATAAAATTCTTCATCAAAGGCGTTTCATCATTAAACCTCTATTTTTATCGAATACACGTGGAATGAAATGTAAGAAAAGTTGCACAGAATGTTGGAAATGTCTGTTTTGAATTTGATAGAGCTGAACAGATCATTTATAGAACTCTTTGCTAAAGATGTTTATTGTCAGTCTTCAAAGCTCTCGAGTGGGTGCCTAGTGTCAAGAAATCTTATTTTATTCATGTGGCTCTTGTAACTATTTCTGGACTCTTGGGGTTTGAGCCAATTTTGGGACCATCAAAGTAATACATCCTGCTGCCTCACGCCTCAAACTTGCAGCCTTTACTTGTGAAAGTAGCTTCTCTTTTTAACAAAATGATTTGTACAAACCATATGAATAAATCACTAAGAATGTCAAAACCTGATTATTTCTACAATTTTTCTCTTCTTTATTATCATATGTGCCAGACTATAATAAGACAAATGGTTCACGAGGGTATTTGAAGGACTGAGACTCTCAACAACTCATCCGAGCCCATGACTGTCTGTATCGAGCTTTGGTCGACAGCCTTCCCAGTCATAATACCAGCTTGTTAAATGCAGTGTAATATTTAAATAGCTTTAAAAAAAAAAAATTAAATATTTCTCCTATATACTGGCATATACATAGTGACAGCCCTAGGCTTGACTGCACCCTCCCAGCAAATTTTTTAGATTACTTTTTAGATTTTTTACAACATTTTTCAGATTTTTCAGGATTCCTCCGGTATACTGCATCTCTCAAGTTTCAGCACCCCTCGCAGTTGCAGAGACTGTTGGTGCCACCCCTGATTTTGTAATATTTAGGCTGTATAAAAAACCATGCAATTCAACTTCAGTATGAGTTTAAAGTCTGAATGATTATCTTTTCTTTTCTCATTAACACTTTCATTGTTCTCAATGAAGATCTTTACAGATAACATTCCACGGTTGCTACTGCTAAATGAGACATTTGTTCTCCTTGCAGTATTTTACTTCCTCTGGTTCCCTTATGTAACTATTCAAACTGGTCTCCTGTTTCATCAGTGGTTTATTACAATGGTCCCTTTAACTTTTAGGAGTCACTGCAAAAATCTGATGTTGTGCAAAATTTTTCCTTATAACAAAAATATTTATGTACACTGAATGCTTCTGCAGTAGTTCCCAAGGTAGGGATGTCTGAAGACTCCTGGCATGGTGGTGTGCACAACTGTATTACACAATATTGAGTAGATAGACCTTTCAAAAGCCTTGGGTCTGTGGTTAAATTCATTGAAATAAAAGGATGAAAAGTTAGGGGACCACGGTTTTAAAATGATTAGTATGATTACATTCTATGTAGTAGTGTATTTAGTTTCTATAATTTGAACAAAACATCAATAACTCTCAAATATTTCTTCTCTAATCATGCAGGTGAAATAAACATCAGAGATACTTTGCTACAAACGCATCTTTGATGTTTATTTCAAAGCACCTATCACTAAAATTGGTCTGACTATTTTCTTTCTCTTTTTACTACCCTCACTTTGAACCTTATCTGTCCCTTGTTTTTCCTTTTCTCTCTCTCTCTCTCCGGCTTCTGCTTCTACTTCCACCACCACCTTCTTATTCTTATTCTTCTTCTTATTATTCACCTGATTTTCCCTTCCCCATCACTCTCAACCTTTACCATAAAACAAACTTATCTCTGTCCCACTCATTGATATATGTACTAACTTCCCTTGTAAGCCTGCAACCACTTTTTCCTGTAGATTTTTCATTATACTTATAAGTATAGATATTAATTGCCACCTTATTCTTGGTGACAAATCTTTTGTGTGCACATTGGTTTCCTTTGTGCACAGGTTGCAAAATGTGCTTACATGTCCACATGTAAACAGCCTAGAGAGTATTATCATGAAAGGGAGTTCAACTGTAAAAAACGAGTCACACTAAATGTTTGATGTTAATCGAAAATGAAAAAATATAAATACTTCATCAACTGACAATAGTGAAAACCATCACCAAAAACTGTCAACATAGGTTTCCTCAGTTTTTTAGCTGGTCTGGTCAGCTGGTTGGTTAGCTAGCTATGTATGAATATTTTTCATGTACAGACCACACTAATGGAGCTAGAGGGCTGATTTTTCAGCATTCATTCCCTTTCATGCCTAGAAAAAATCAAAAAAAAATTTTTTCTAAAAATACATCCTTAAATTCTTTTGTGTGGTGTCCCATTTGCATTGTAATTTCATGCTAAATTGATTCCTTAGTTTGTATACAACAGCATTCATGCTTGTTTTTTGAAAATTTGGAAATTTTTTAGTGATCACTGCCCAATGAAAGGTGAGAGAAGTAATTTATTCATTGATCACACTTTTTCCAATATTTTCTTTGATCATCCCTAACATGGCATGCTATCAAAAGATTTTGGTCACATGAAGGTTTCTATTGAGTGATTAACTAGACCTTCTAGATTGCTTTGCTTTTTTTTTTTTTTTTTTCCAAATTGATTTTGATTTTTAATTATTGCATGCACAAAATGTTTCTGAGATGAAAAATTTCAGAAGTCAATTGTTCGGAGATTTTTTTTGTACATGTCTAAATTACTTTGCAAGTCCTTTGGAAAATCCAATAATTTGTATTCAGGATTGCCAAAAATGTAAAATCTCGATATAATAAGTCGATTTTGTTTATCTCTATGTGACCTCTAAGCAGCCAAAACAGTTTCATTGTAAGTGTACCCAGAGGTGTTGAATTAAGGTAACTCTTACACACCAACTTGAAGAATGCAAAAAAAAAAAAATCTAACTGATTTGCAACTAGTAACTGGTCTGGTTAGTCATTCAATTGAAATCGTCTTGTGACCAATGCCTTTTGGCAGCATACCCTGTTGATGAATTAAAAAATTACTCTAGCTTTTTGTTTGGGCAGAGATCACTAAAAAGGTCTGATGTTTCACAAAGCAAGCAGGTACAAATAAAGGATCAATTTAGCATTAACTTACATTGTAAATTGAATCCCCCACTATAAAACAACAAAATAAGAATGTTTTTTCTATACATAATAAGGAGTAAATGCTGGAATTTTCAGCCCTCTACCCTCGTTGGTATGGTCTGTTTGTGTGTGATATATACATAGCCAGCTAGTCAAACTTTATCTGTAGAAACCTATTTTGACTGTTTTAGTGACGGCTTCTAATTATGTGGATGTTTGCATTCAAGCTCACCTTTATATATAATGACCGATTTGTCCAGTGAGATTAATCTATAATTAGCATTTAGTAGTCTGTCTCCCTTATTCATCTTTTTATTTGTGAATGTTTAAAATATAGGTTCATTCTGGTCATATTATATTGCACTAATTGTCTCTGATTGGGTGACCCAATCGGTCACATAGTGGTTTACATAGTTATTTCTTAAAATGCCCATAGTAGACTTTTTTAAACAAGGGGATTATATTCGCAAAATAAAAAACTTTCATTTCATGGAAATTTGCATTTTTTTTATTGTGAATTCTGTTATACTTGGAAATCAATTTTCTTTTCCCACCCTGATAGATTTCTTTACCTAATATTTTCCTTAAGCTATGTAACTTTCATTACCTAAATTCTGTCAAGTTTTTGTTCTGCTTTTATGCTGGATCGATTCACATCTACTGGCAATAACATTAAACAAACATAGTCATCAAAGATGGTGAAGGGTTCTATCTTTTTTTTTTTTTTTAATGTGTGTTTTTGTTTGTATATCTGTTTGCATATTTCAGCACTACTGGCCGTGCCATTTTGTCTACAGACTTGAAAATGAGCATCAGTACTCCACTAGACACCTAAAAATTTTCCAGAAACTAGATTTATTTATTTTTTTTTACTCTGTTTTAGATGTTTTCCAGTGTTCATATAAAAAACCAAACCAAACACAGACACTAACTAAGGAAGCAATTTGGCATAAACTTTCATTGTAAATTGACCCCACCCCAGAAAAAATCCTATTGAAGGGAGGAATTTTCAAAAACAAAAACATAAACAAATCATTTTCCCTACTCATTGAGGTGTGTGTGTGTGTGTAGGGGGGTGCATGCATGCAAAATTTGAAGTTCCTTTTATGAATGCTTAGGGCAGGGCAAAGTTTGGACAGACAGATAGAGGGATGAAAAAATGTTAGAACACATGAATAATCTAAATCCACCTACAGTAATTGAACCATTGTGATGTGGGTTGCAGTGATTGATACGTAAAGTCATTCGGACCATTATGGTAACTAATAGTACCTAAATATGTATAAAAGCATGAAGAAACGGTATACATTTACAAAAAAACACAAAGCAGATACTCACTGTAAGATATGCAAACAGGATTAACCAAAGGTTACAAAGAATACTAAGAACAACAAACAGAGGTCATAGTCACTAATACCAAATACTATCCATCCTAGTATTAGAGACGGATCAAGGTACCTTTCTGATAGAACTGTAAACTATTTCTATTGACTTGTTTTAAAATAACCTATCAGAAAAGACTGGCTTACATTGAAGTACATTTAAAATTTCTAAAACTCACCATCACAGTAAATAATTGAACAACTGTAGCATCAAAATTTGAAGTCATGTAAAAAAAATTCCATCCATGAATAAATATGGTCAGAAAAAAATAACCTAAAGCATTTTTAGGAATCTAGTGGATACCAATTTTCAGGACTTAAGACAAAATGATATGGCCAGAAGTGATGTCATACACACAAGCACACTTATAAAAAGTGATAGAACCCTTTGCTACCATTGGTGTCCGTAGTTGTTCAATACTCACCACTTAAAATGTCAACCCCATTACATCTGTAAGATATATCTTCAGTTGGTCATTTTTGTGATGTATCTTGTGATATATTTAAATAGTTCTCTTGTAGGGAAATAGGTAAAAAAAATTTCTGTCAACATATATAACACATAAATATTTAAAAGAAAAAAAAAAAAATTCTTGAAAAGTAAATAATTGTCCCTAAGAGTGCTGACCTGTTTTTGACCAACCCATAATTACGTACCCCTTTACATATTGCTGTTGAATGAGAAAATTGAGATTCAATTCCTCTACACTTTTCCCTTTAGGATTGTAAATGTAAAGTTTCTCTGCACTTGGACTATTTATGGGTATTCATGCCTGGCTTTCATTGGCAACTATCCCATTTTGGATTTTGAAAGAGATTATATGCCAGAATTATTGTTTTTGGAGACACATCTGGTTAGTCACTCAATCGAGACTGTCATGAGACCAAAGACTTTTGGCAGCATACCATGTTGGGGGATCAATGAAAAAAAAAATGAATCAATTCTTATGAATATGGGTACGAAATATTTTCCTAATATCTAGGGTGTTTCCAGTTTTACTCTTAGTGTATACAGTTATATCAAACTATACGTTATTTTTCAATAAATATATAGATAAAAAGTATACAAACTTCTAAGAAATGGAACAGTATTTTTTTTTTTTTTTTTGCAAATAGAGTAGCTTTTGTTTTTGAAAAAGTCAATAATAGGCATTTCAAGGAATAACTATTTAGAACACCCAGTGACCCATTGGTCACCCTTTCAGAGAATATTAGTTCAATATAATGTGACCAGAATGAACCGAGATTGTTTTAAAGATTTACAAATAAAAAGATAAATTTGGAGGACTAATCTATAATTGGTATTTAATAGTTTATCTCTTTGGATAAATAAGTCATTTTAATATTGATAAAGATGAACGTCATTGCAAACACCCACATTGTTATCTGGTTGCAAATCAACTGGATTTTTTTTTGCATTCTTTAAGTTAGAGTGTTTTTAGGGTTATTGATGCACCATTCTGACTGTGTAGAGGTCCCATACAGATAAACAAAATCAGACTTTTAGTATGATATAGATTTTGCATTTTTGGCAATCCTGTTTATAAATTATTGGATATTCTGAACATCTTGCAATGTAATTTAGACGTGTACAGAAAAAATTTGGAAACTTTTAATTGCCTTTTGAAATTTTTTATTTGTGAAACATTTTGTACATCCAATAATTAAAAGGAAAAATCAATTTGAAGA
This sequence comes from Thysanoteuthis rhombus, assembly GCA_963457665.1. Lineage (NCBI taxonomy): Eukaryota > Metazoa > Mollusca > Cephalopoda > Oegopsida > Thysanoteuthidae > Thysanoteuthis > Thysanoteuthis major. Next base: position 58,355,606 of record OY735217.1, read on the forward strand.
AAAAAAAAAAAGAAGCTGTTGAACAGGTCTGGTTAGTCACTCAGAAGAAACCTTCACGTGACCAACAACTTTTGGCCACTTGCAGTGTAGGGGGTGATTAATTAAAAAATTTAAGATTGTAAGTATAAGGTTTCTGAGCACTTCAATATATTCATGCCTGGCTTTCATTGGCAACTAACCTGTTTGGGATATTTAAAGAGATCATATGCCAGAATTATTATTTATCAAGATAGGTCTGGTTATAAACCCAATAGAAAATGTCAGATTATCAACGTCTTTTGGCAGCATGCTGTGTTGGGGATGATCAATCAAAAATTTAGTGATTGTAAATATAAAGTTTCTCTGCACTATTTATGGATATTCATGGTGAGCTTTCACTGGCAACTATCCTGTTTTGGATTTTGAAAGAGATTATATGCCAGAATTATTGTTTATCAAGATAAGGAGAAAACTTCTGTAATAAGCAAAGAATTTGATTTGGATTTCAGTCAAAAAATTTGATTATTAAAAACCCATCAACCTAGGTTTCTTTAGTTTCCAAGTAAGTAAGGCTGGCTATGCATGTGTCGCTCACACAGTTCATGTCAATGGAGCCAGAGGGCTGAAAATTTCAACATTTATCCTTAATTGTGTCTACAGAAAAATTCCGCACTCCTATAGGTTTTTAGTCGGGGTTTCTATTTGCAATGTGGGTTTACGTTAAATTGATCCTAAAGATTGAGCTTTTTTTTTTTTTTTTAAATTTTGACCCTTTTTTTGTGCTCACTGGCCAACAAAATAACAAAAACTTATTCATTGATCACTCCCTCTTCAAATTTTTTAGTTGATCACCCCTAATATGCATGCTACCAAAGGACATTAGTCACAATACAGTTTTTATTCTATTGACCAGACCTGCAAGTGTCATTGTTCATATCCTGGAGGGATATTCCTAAGATGAAATTCAAAATTGTTCAATTCTCATCATATCATACTATTCCTTTGCCCATTGCTTTACTGACAGCCATCATAAGTGTACCACAACTGGCTTGGCTGATAGTTACTACTGATACTATAAATGTGTCAGAGATTGAAGGGAAAAAAGAAAGGTAATTTAAGAAGTTAGGAAGGGAGAGGGACTGATAGCTGCTACTGATATTATAAGTGTGGCAGATATGGTTCTTATTTATATCTTTATTCTGTAAAAGAAAAAAAGACTATCAAGGCTGTATAGTCAAGAATAATCCATTCATAAGAAAGAAGAAAAGTATTCTTACATACCATAAGCAACTAAGTATTAGCATTCTGAGGGAAATCATGAATCCCCGCAATCTCGTAAATTATGCAGTGGTGGTGGTAAAATTAAGTTTCTTTGATGAGAACAAAAAACAAGCACAAATTTTGCTGACACATACTGACCAATTAGGAAGAAACTTTCATTGTAAATTGAAACCCCAATAATAACCTAATAAAGGGGCAAATTTCACCCCCCATGTTGTTTTTATTAGACATAATCAAGAACAAATGTTTAAATTTTCAGCCCTCTAGCTCCATTTGTACAGCTTGTACACTGGAGAAATCTATTGACTGTTTCTAATAAAAATGATATTGTGGTTAAAAGTTTCTATTCAATGAAAAAGTTCTTTATATGTTTATGATGAATTAATATTTGTTGGAAAGAAATCTACAATTCAACTGAAGCTAGAAATATTTCATTTTACAGTCTGTATGTCTTTCTTTCTAATCCATCATGATTATATCATGTGGTGAGAATATCCAATCTCTTCTGGAAAGTCTATTCTTGTCTTGTATTTTAATATTTGATCTCATATCCTGGATCTGGTCGGTCTTTCAGATTGCGTGCTGATCATGTTTAGCTGGTGGGGTTTTACAGTGTAGGATTACAAGCCGTACACACCACCTTTTTTTTTTGTTATTTTTACCCATAACTTGGGAGAGGAGTGGATTCTACTCCTAGTTTTGAATTTAGAGTTGTCCTTCTCCTAGTCTGGTTGCCAACCACATCTAGAAAGCCCAGTCTGCAATATTGTTTTACCCATAGCTGTGGATGGGGGGAGTAATGGATTCTATTGAAATCAACTTGCCAATTCCATTTTCTGTGTGGGTAATCCTCGTGCCTCTCATACCCCCACCTTTCATTCAACTATGATTTGAGAAATCTTTGGGTGTGCTTACGTGCGTGTGTTGATCATGATTACTCTACAGCTGACTATTGAATGAAGTTGAAATTTGACATGTATATTAGTCAATGCAGGCATTGCAGAGTTGAGTTTATAGCTGTGTGAATAAGGGGTTCTAGAGAAATCCAATAAAAACAGATTAGAAAAAAAATACAAATCCTAGATCTTTTATCGAAAACCATAGATCTAATATTTAGATATTTACACCTAAATTGGCAATAAATCTAATTTAAGATATGAAATAAAATAAAAAGTAGCCATAATAATTCCGAGCTGTAGTTCTGTATGAGGAATAGAAAATTATTTAAATGACAATTCTGGCAGGCTGCCTGACACACCATAAAGTCCAGTCTCATCCGAAAATGGTATGAGCACTGCCCTAGTAAAATGTAATTATATTTATTTCAATACACCTGCCAATAAACCTTGAATCATATTTCTGAAATGTTAGATGTTCTGCTGGTATTTTGAGATAGTTAAATTTTTCTGAAAGTAGAAATTAAACCAGCCATAAGGTATACAGGAAATTTTGGTTCTGGTAATCTGTTGAAAAGTACTCAATAGAAATCGTCACTTTTTACAGCATTCCTTGTTGGGAATGGTTAATGAATAAGTTATTTCTCTTGCCTTCTGTTGGGCAGTGATCTCTAAAAAAAGGCTGAATTTCCAAACATTGAGAATGAATGCTGCCAGATATAAACTAAGGGAGCAATTTAGCATTAAAGTACATTGCAAATTGAATTCTCACTGAAAACCTATTTGGAGGTGAATTTTCAAAAAAAAAAAAAAAACGTTTTTTGTTGACATAATTTTTCTAATAGTCTGGCTCCATTGGTGTGGCCTGTACACACACACACACACACACACACACACACACACACACATACATATATATATATATATATATATATATATATAGTGCTATTTTTAGATGATTCATAGTGCTGTTTCCAGTAATAGCCAATGTTCAGCTATTTTCCTGCCACTTCACATAAATATAGCCATTTCTAGCTATTCAAAATAGCCATGAAAGGGTTAACAGAGCATTTTGGCGTTTTTTCACACTTTTTCAAGATCAATTTAGTGTGAAAAACCAGCCAAACCAACTTGAAAACTGAAGAAATCTATGTTGACAGTTTTGCTTGGTGTTTTCTAACAGAAGACGTTATTATGAAATGGTTTGTTTTTGTTTATGAATTGTGAGTACAAAAAATCATTTTGCTCTTTCTGTTGTTACACCTTGGCTCAGATTTTTTTTTTTCCATCCTTATGATATTTCATTTTTGGCTTCTTTTCAAGCTGAGTTGCTGTTTTCTATTTCTTTATTGAAATTGGCAAAGCTTTACACACACACACACACACAAACTTGTGTTTGTGAGTGCGTATACACGTCTGTGTTTACTCAGACTATGAAGTGTGCGTATTTCATTTAACATTTTATGGGATTTTTTCTGGAATGAACATATTGTTCTCTATGAAAACATTTTATGTCTACATATTCTGCAATCAATATAAACCTTGGAACATAAATACAATTGACTTTCACTTGTTATTCGGTATTATTTGCAAAATACATTTTTATAGTTTATTCATCTTTCTTGTTTGTAATAATCCTATTCAATGGGAGAAATCTGTCATGTTTGAACCTATGATCCTCGCCATCCAGCCCCGTCAGCTTTTATGTCCAGAAGGGTGCCTGGTCAGAATGGCACTGGTGAAAAAAGGCACAAGTGGAAAGCTATAATTGAAGGAATTTGTGTGTGAGTGTGTGCATCAAGATAACTCAAAACTGGCCATTGTATGTTCATATTCACCATATATATTAGTCAGCATATCATGTATTGCAATATTGAGTTGAAAGTTGTTTAGATTGGCAGTTCTCAAGAAATCTAATAAAAATAAATTAAAAAACAGATGAAATATCTCTTATCTAAAATTATAAATCTAAATTTAGGTATAGAACATCTAGATCTGCAATAGATCCATATCTAGTTATAAAATTTCTAAATTTGCATCACTGAAGAGAAGAAACTGAAATACTTTGAAAGTGTAGATGTATACGACAGACGGAAATTTATTTTACATGACTACAATGGCAGGCTATTCCGCACACTATAAAGGCCGGTCCGTTTGTAATGGGTACTGTCCTGGTCTAATTAGAACATCAGTTCGGTATAGTTCGTTTCAAGTGACCATCACAAAATAGCATTAAAACATCAGTTTTGTTTAGTTTGTTTAGAACATTAGCAGTTATTCCAATGAGTTGGCCATAAAAATTGCTTTTAAAATGATGATTTGATTTTACTGTGATTTCCTCTAACTTTATAATTACAAATAACCATTTGACCAGATTTTGAATAAATATTACCTGTTAATTTATTTATCAGGAACTGTTAACTATAACTGTTAGCATAAGTTTCTTCATTGTAGAAGATGGTTTTTCTGTTTTAATATTTCATAGATTTCTGTAATCGCCCATGTATGTCCATGTAGCATCTCCAAAAGTTCTCAATGAATTTCTATTCAATTTTCTTTGAGGATGGACCACATTATAAGGAAGAAGTGATCAAATTTTGGGGTGGATCTAGGAATATGTTTTTGATTGAAAGATCTTTTCCCATTTTTTTAATTCTTTTCTTTTTATATAGTTCTGTATCCGCTCCCATCTGTGCAAGTGATATCTCCTGAAGTTCTGCTTGAATTTCAATGGAAGTGGTTTTGCATGTATGAAGGAAGATGTGGGCTGAATCTAGGAATCTGCTTTTGATTGAGAGATATTCTTGCATTTCTTTATTCATTTTTCCTTTTATTACTCCTGTCTATCCATACAATATCTCTAAAAGTTCCCCATGAATATCAGTGAAATCTTCTGGAAAGGTGGGCAATGCGCTGTGGAAGAAGTGATCAGATTTGCGAATAGATTCATGCACAATGACCTGGTCATAATTTGAAGAAATACACCTTCACAGTCTATTTTGAATTTCCAAATGATAACTCCCACTTTCCAATAGACTAATGACAGTGTATGCTGGGATCATGTTTTTGGCTATGACTTCTTTTGAACAACAGATACAAGTTGACAAGATACATCATTGGAAAACTGACAAAATTTTTACCACCAATATATCATGTTCTCTGATGTATAAACATTGGGCTTTGTTTATATATACACATAAATTGATATATTGGAAAGAGTATTTCATCGCTGTGTGCTGCGATAGCTACCTTCACATTTTTCTCTGTAACTTCTTTGGCATAACTGATACAAATTGACATCGTTGGAAAGCTGACAAAATATTCTCATTAACGATGTATCATATCATCTGGATAAACATTGAGTTTCTAAGCCCCAAACAACCTAGGGAGGTCAAATTGGTGGCCATCTTGAAAAATATCTGTCATCTTCAGTCAGGATTTCTGGAGACTTGATAGAAATGCATTGCGGGGAAAAAATTATTTCATTTAAAAAATTTTTGTCCCGAATTGTGTTATTTTTTTTTATCCTTCAATGATGACAAATCTACTTGACAAAATGATTTGAAATGGGTATTAGATAATATACATCGTATACTACCTATAGAGTTTCACACAAAACCACAGTATTGAATAGAATTACAAAACCAAGCATTATCACCTGCTAATATGCATTGTATCTATCAACATCTATATTCATGTAGGCAAAAGTATGGGTCATTTTTGACTGACCTGAGTATAAGTCAATGTACTGATCTTGGGCCATTCTTTTTTTTTAGTAAAAATACTAATCATATTCAAGAATATATGGTAGATGGAAATCAGATCATCATTATAGGGGTGAGAGCTAACACTGACCCCACGATTTATTTATTTCTTTTTGTAAAAAGGGGAAATCAGATGTGAATTCTCCACATATATACAGCCTATTTAGAATCTACTGGAACTGCTTTAGGCTCTTGGTGAGTCAAAGGTTAAAAAAAGAAATGGTTTAGCCAAAAATCAACCATTGTAAAATAATATATATGTAAACACAACGTGTATCCATATATTTAGATGTTAGTAACTCTTTTCAATAACTCCACAGACATTACACTCTGATCCGAGGCAGATGTGCTGAGGAGAAACACTTTGATACTTGGCAGAGTGCACAGATACTACACTCTAATTCGATCACGACGGGTATTTGATTTGATGGATACTATGCTAGTTATCTAACTACAATCGAAGATATCTGTGTGTGTGTGTGTGTGTATATATATATATATATATATATATATATATATAGATTACTCAACAGTCATTTTGTAATTCACACCAAATTTCCAATGGTTATCACTGAAGATTAAGTGACAGCAAGTCTTCTCAAAAATCTCTAACCTCTTTCTCAGTATCCTTGTAAACCCAATCACAGTCATGGTTTGTACAATCCTAACTCTTCCTAGAATTCTTATTGCATTTAATTTTTGCCTCAAATATTTTTGTCATTGTTTTAATCATACCAACTATTATTAGCATAACGTTAGTCTTCACTCAGCACCGGTATTTTTCCAACTTGTAGTTTTCTTTTGTTTTCACTCTGTGGTTCATTTGCTCAGTCATGTCTGTGTTCTGGCAGGTCATACTTTCTTTATTTATGACAACTTGGTCAAAGGATCTGTTTGGAGATTTGTTTTTAACTGCAACAAAAGTCAATAGTACTAGGAACAAGGAAAATTTAGTACAAGGAAGAAAGAAAAGAGATAGAAAGAAAGCAGAGTATACGGTGTTTATGACTAATGTATATGCTCATACATTTATAATGTTTTCGAATTGCATTTGTGTGTTTTTTTTTTGTTTCATTTTGGATGCTATCTTTATTTTTGTTTTGGATGTTTTAACAGGGATTCGCTTGAAAACTCTTTTGGAAACAGACAGTTTTATTACAGACACAAATGTAGACAGATGCTGTCAAAAATGTATATATAACGTCACAGTTTTTGAACAGTACGTTCTTTTTCCTCTGTGCGTGTGTGTGTGTGTATGTGTGACCTCCCTGAGATACAAGTTACTTCCATTTTTATAGCTTTTTATTTGCTTAGCTTAGTGATATTTTCTGGAACAGGTTTTCTGTTGAATCCTCTCCTTCAGACTCCTGTGAACCTTTTAGATTTTTGTGTGACTTCCAACTGTTTATTGCTGACTTGTAGTCGTATAGAATCTCTTGTTTATCCCAATACCTATCAAGACTATTTTTGAAAGAATTCACATTTTTGGAAAACACTATTTCATTAGGCAGATTATTCCAGATCTGCACTATGCAGACTTTGAAACTGTATTTTTCTATATCCAGCCTGGTTCTTGTTTGGTACATTTCCTGGTCGTTCCCCTATTTCCCATTCTCTGTATATTTTTTCCCCATTTCTTGATGAAGCTATCAACCCTGTTGTCATACTTTGTGTTTATGATCTTACAATACTTCTATCATGGCTCCTCTTACTCTTTTATAACTAAGAGTTGGTAGCTTCAGTTTATAGAAGTGCTTTTCATAAGTTAAACTTGTTATTCCAGGTACTTGTCTCATTTCTCTCCTTTGAAATTCTTCTATTAACTCTGTGTTTTGTTTTGTATGATGCCTAAACTGAACTTGCATACTCTGGGTGGGTCCAGAAAATTCTCTGATAAACTGTTACCATTTTGTTGAATAATCTAAATTTTGAGCTGAAAACCATTTAAGATTTTAAATTTCTTTCTATTTTTATTTTCATTTACAGGTAGGTGAAAAAATCTTGCTTCCCAAAAGAGCTATAAATGGAGTGATACCAGCGGTGAGGTAAAACTTTACACATATATATTTATATCAATGAGCTGCTAAATGCCTGTATACTAATCACTTAACTATTGTACCTAATTGCCCCCCCACCTGAAAAATCCGCCTCCCACTCTTTTCAGGACCCTCCACCCCGCTAATTAATTTTTGCATGTCTATCTCTACTTTTTCCTCTAATACTTGGGGAGAGGGGGCAACTATAGATTTGTCAACAAATTTACTCATCAGAAAACAAATATTACAAACAGTGTAAGGGGGAGAACTTGGTTTAACTTATTGTGTTTATAAACACAATTTGTTCTACCTAGTTTAATTGTATCTGCTAATTTCAGTGATTTTTTTTTTTTTTTTCTAAATTTTATACTATCAAAAGACTTTTCAGTTTAATTTTTCTTTGAAAACAAAAGAATTTTCTCATTCCTGTCAATACTGTTTGCTTTTACTGCTTACCTCATCCATCAACTTTTAATAAGCCCTTCTCAAATGACTTTGTTCAGATCCTACTCCATTGTATCATTAGGACATAGTTACTTAACCCCCCTATCTCGGTTCATTCCACTCCCCCTGCTTATTACATTGAGACAAATTCTCTAAGACCCCTGCTTATTATGACCCCCCTGGCAACTAAGCACCTAAGAGTATTCACTCAGCTGCTGAGTGAAATTTGTCCTTATGAAGAGTGTTTCCACACTTTTCACTCATACTGGGAATCGAACCCGGGGGGAACTTTTGCATGTGATGCAGGCATGCTAACCATTACACTATCAGAATGGACAATATATCTATTATCATCTGTCAAATTTTAATGCTTGTTCTATTTTCCTTTTCTGAATGTATAATTTTTCAGATTAGATTTATGTTGACTTTCTCATTGGAATCCATACAATTGGCTTTCATACGTATTGTATTTCATAAACTGACTGGTGCAATTGATAGATCTGTAATAAGACCCATATTCCTAAATGTACCGACTAAGGTAAGCCATCTTGAATAGAATGTCTGGAACAAAAGACTGGAAATTTGCCTGGAATTTTAAGGGATTTAGCACAAATAAACAAGATTCTAGTGCAATGGTACTCCAACTTTATTGTATGACAAAACAAAACTGAAAAATGTATTTGACTTAGGAACAGGGCTTGATTTATTTGAGGGCAAAAAGAGCAATTACCCCAGGAACCCCTCTACTCAAAATGAATGATTGAAAAATTAGTTTTTTTTATGAAAAATAAATTGATAATTACACGGAAGTTGGGGTCCATAATTTTCTACCGCATTATAAGTGAGTTCATGTAACAAATTTTCCATTTCCACAAACCTTAATCCAAGTTTATACCCCCTTTCATTTTCTTAAAAACCGACCGTGGTAATCCTTGCAGAAACAAAGAGTAAATTGTGGAGGTAGGGTGAGGCTAGTCCAGCAGGAAGACAGAAATAAATATAAAAAAAAAATTCTCAAATTGTGACACCTCACCAGAAGATGGGCCGGGCGATATATCAACTTTACAAAGTATATCAATATATTTTCAGACCTGGTATAGAATTAAACATTACCGTTTTTGTTGATATATAGCCATTTTTTTTCAAGTTTTGGCCAGAAACTTTTCCAACTATGTAGCAACTACGTTCACTTAGATGTTTGCTGCCAACATCTGTGATGTAGCCAAACTTTCATTCCCTCCCCCTCAATTGGCTACTTTAGACAGGGATAAGTTAAATTTAAGTTGAATCATTCTCGAATAGTTGATATCAAGTCGGTGGGGAAGAGATTGACTCTAGAGCTGCCCTAGTGTTGGCTTCATTTAAAGAAGATGAAAGAAACGGGGAAGTTATTTTTGTTTTTGTTTACATTTTTGCTTTGACTTGAAACGGAATATCCCCCAATATAGATATGTTGTAGATCTCCCATTCAGTTTGAAGATGCTGCGATATGATCACTGGAAAGTTTTTATCCAATTCATTTCATTTTTACAGTCGATGTAACCTGATTGAGTAAGGGGTCTTTATATTTTAGTATTTAGCTATCATTTTGAGTATCATTCAGGTTGTAATGTTTTGAAAATAGGGGTCCATGCTCAAAGCGCGTTATAAGTGATTCTGCATTATATTGGGTCTACAGTGCACTGCTTGGAATCCATTTTAATATATATGTTGCATTATAATGCATCCAATCGTTTTAAATAAATTCATAAAATTACTGCTTGTAATTCAGATCTGCCAAAAATTTACTTCTGGCCTGTATCTACAAGTATGCATGTATTTACTTCAGATACATTACTCATTCAACCTTTCCATATACATATATATATAACTTGTCAGTTTCAATAACATGCAATAAATGGACTTTGATGTATAAATTTTTGGATTTGCTGTGTATTTCAATTTCTGTATATGAGGGGCCCTAGGCCCCCAATATCTAAATCTGGCTTTGCTTAAGAGATGAATTAGATGAAAACATTTCCTGAGCCAATGGAGGAAACTTTTATATCAGCATAGCTGATACATACTCACCATCCCTTTTCCTTTCATCTCTTTTTGCAAAGGTTGACATCTCGCAGAATCTTATGGTAGAACCCCTAGATTGGCAACTCAGTGGTGGAAGTGCAACAGACATAATACCCATACTAGACAGATTCAAGGCTTGAAATATGTTTGTGTATTTGGAAAGAATTGACTGAGGAAATAGTTGCAGCACACAGTTTGAGAATCCCTTTTCTAGTGATGTTCAGATTACTTTAAAAAGTTTATTCCTCACAAATTTTGTGAGTGGGTAATCAATGAAAACAGGTATGGTTTGTCACTCACTAGAAGCTGTCACGTGACCAATGTCTTTTGGCAGCAAGCTGTGTTCGGTGTGATCAATAAAAAAAGTGGTGATGAATAAATAAGTTACTTCTTTCACCTTTTGTTGGGCAGTGATCACTAAAACAGTCTGAATTTTTGAAAAAAACAAGTTCGAATGTTGCCAGACACAAACTAAGGGATCAATTTAGTGCAAACCTACTTTGCTAATTGAACCCCCACTAATAACTCATTAAGGGAGGGAATTTTCAAAAACCATAAAAACTTTTTTGCATGCATAATAAAGTGCTGCCTGTACACATCTAGATATACATGCATACATACATACATACATACATACATACATACATACATGGCCAGCCAGACCAACTTTGAAACTGAAGAATCTTATGTTGACAATTCTGTTTGACAGTTTCAAATATAATAGTTAATGGGTAGCTTTTTAGATTTCAAATAAGAAATATGAACAGATTGTGTATTTATTTATCTATCTAGTTTAGGTTTGTCTGTTGCAGGGCCATATGGAGAGAGAGGAAGATTGTGTTGTGCTAGGCTTCCAGATGGGGGAGGGCCTTCATGCTTGGGAAATCACTTGTTAGAATCCTGGCATTCAAGTGGGCTCAAACAATGACTGACCTCTTCTATTGGTTGGAAATATTTGTCACAAAGCGATATTAGGTACTAAGTGAGATATTCACACGCATAATAATTAGCAATGTGCAGATGTCTTCTGTCATGCTAAGAGCTGTAACTGACATTTTAAAATAAATTTCATTCATGCGATTGACGTTATGAAATGTTCATATTCTAATGACATAATAAAAATACTGAATTTAAAGAATTATATGGTAATAGAAAAACTCACAAAAAATAATGAAAAATCAGATGTGGTCAACAGAACACTATTCTCCGAAGTCACTTTTGTGAAATTTATATCATCTTTTTTAATTGAATTTTTCTAACTATCCTCAAGCTGTTCAATTGATCAGTAAAAAAATTCTCTGTAAAAAAACCTCCATCATTTTTGACGGCACAATTGACTTGTATACCATTTTGACCCACCATTTTTGGTTGGTGGCATGGGCTACTACCTTTTCAAATCATAGGTAATATTTTACTAAAAAATATAAAGTATAAAGTCTTTGGGCAAGAAATGAATCAATGGTTTGACCTACCATTTTTCAGAATTGATAAGATTGCCTTCAATTTTTTGACAAGGTTATACTAGTGTATGAATAATGATATTCACTGCTGGATTATAAAACTGTAAGTTATGAGTTGGATGCTTTAACTACTACTACTATATAAAACTATATTGATATATTCATAAAAAAAAAGTCTAAAATTAAAACCTGGACCAGTCGCTACCATTAATTGTAGATAGCAACTATTGACACCATGCAAGGCCAAATCAGTAATGAGCACATCATTAGCCCCCATATTTGGAAAGATCAGGTGAAAAGTCATTCACAAGGTACAAATGCCCCAAGCACCTCACTTCATGATAGAAGGAGCCATTTTTATTGAGATATGGAGGTGTTCCAATAACATGCTGGGCGGTTACATTATTTTTCTCTCTTTTTTGGCTTGTGTCTTTTGTTTATTTTCATTTTCTATTGTTTATCTTATGCCTTTTTTCCTTTATTTTCTTTTTCTTATAAACTCTTCCAAGTTAAGCTTTGAACTATTCACAGATATAAATCGCAATGCGTATCTATATATGTATATATTTGTCTGGTGGAAAAAAGCCACCGGGCAGAAGGGTGAGTACTATTATTCGCTATGGGTGTCTGTTTTCATAGTCTCCTTTTTTCTCTATTGGAAATCTTAGTTATTCCTTCATCTATTTGAATCAAGGACTGTGGAGAGATTCTACCTGGGGGATGGTGTGTTATGGTTGAGATGGGTATCTTGGAGCTAAAGGTTCTAATAGATAACTAATTGCCACTCTTTCTCTATTTCAACCGTTTTCTATCTGGGATTCTTCATACTTGAAAGATTTTTTTTTGTGTAACAGTTTTCAGTGCCGGGGAGTTACACTTTGATCCGAGGCAGAGTTCACAGATATTACTCTCTGATCCTTGGTAGGGGAGCAACATTCTGATCCTTGGCAGACTACGCAGATACTGCAATCCAAGCACTGATCCATACGTAAATAATCTGTCATTTTTCATGGGTACTCTGCTAGTAATAGGAAAATGTCAACATGAGTTTCTTTAGTTTTTCAGTGATTCTGACTGTCTTGGGAGAGTAGTGTTATCAAACCTCATCTCAAAAGTTGACTTCATTTTCCTACCCAACAACAATGACAAGACTTCCGGTTGAGACTAAAAATTGAGAAGTTTAAAATGATGGATGGAGAGAGAAGCGAAAAGAGGAAGAGAGAGATTCTACTCCTATATTATCAATCAATGACAGGAAGAAAGAAAGAGACAGAAAATGAAAAACAATGGACTCTATCTGGTGTCGATAAACAGATTCTTTTATTCAGAATTAATTTGTTTTTTTTTTTCCTTTTAAAAAAAAACTTTACTGAATTTTTTTTTCCTTTCCTCTCTACTCTAACCATCCATTTTGAAAACTTTGAATTTTACGTACACACAACTTCGAAGAAGTAGGGAAAACATTCAGAAATTTCTTTTTTGAAAATTCAGCTTAGTGGCTAAGATAGTTGTGTTCTGAGTAGAGTGTGACCCTGAATCAGCCAGTCTTGTTTTTCTTCTTCTCATGAAAATGTCTATATACCATGTGTTCAAAAAGGAACAGTAATGATCACATGCTAGTAACATTTGTTTGTGCACCATTTCATTTCAAACACCCTGTATGAAAAAAAAATTTACTATTTAAAACAAAATTTACCATTTAAAAAAAAAATTTACAATTTAAAAAAAATTTCCAAATAAAAAGCAAACAATTTTTTCAATTTTCAAAATCTCTATGAAACTATCAGTTATTCAGTGAACAATGAAATCAAAACGGTTTTGGTCAATAAATATAAAGTTTATTTGTCTCGGGTTAAAAGCTTAATATATCGATCAGTTTTCAAACTGATAAACATATCAAATTCTGAATAGTCGGAAGATTTCTTTTTATCTCCTATTTTTTGTATTAATTCTGTGATAAATCTTTTGACCCATGAGACTTGAAGCAAAGTTTTGTTTTATTTTTTTTGTATCTTCTAAAATATCATTCAGCTGTGTTCATTCCCCAGGTATAATCATTTAAAGGTTTATTTACATTCACGCATTTTTAACTACAGAGAAAAAAACCGAAAAAACTGGATTTATGGTTATTTTATTGAAAGAAGGAATTTCCTCAACTTCATAATAATTGTTCGATTCTCCTTGACTTCTTCTTCCAAAATAAAACCTAACCAGTGTATAAGCATCACTGAGTCAATAGGATGCTCTTATTTTTTGCTATTTTGATTGGTGAAATGTTTGTTTCTATTAGTGGTCATAATTATTAGAAACTGCCAATGTAGGTTTCTTCAGTTTTCAAGATGGTCTGGCTGGTTATATATCATTCATACAGACTACATTCATGGAGCTAGAAGGCTGAAAAATTCAACATTTACTCCTATGTCTAGAAAATGTCTTGAAAAATGTTTTAAATTCCCTCCCTGAGTAGGTTCTCAGTGGGGGTTCAATTTGCAATGTAAATTCATGTTGAATTGTTCCCTTAGTATAGATTTGAAATAAAGAATAAACCTCTAGGTGAGACTGGAACTTGCATTCTTTTACCTCGGCACAAATAAATGAAAGATAAGCTCAAAGGGTTGCATTTAATCTTCTGCCAACAGTGAAAACTCTGGTAGCTCAATAAGTAAAGCAGTTGCCGTACATAGGACTCCCGAGGTAGAGGGTTGTGAGTTCAAGTCTTCTTCATTTCCAATTTACTCTGTCGTAGTCTGATGGTTGGAATAGTTGTGACAAAAAGCAACTAAAAATTAAGAGGAAATGTCTAACAAAAAACAAACCAAGACAGATTTGGTTAGTTACTCAATAGAAACCATCGCATGATCAACATCATTTGGTAGCATATCATGTTGGGGGTGATCAATTGATAAATTGGAAAAAAGGGTGATCAATGAATAAGTTATTTTTGCTTTTTGTTGGGTAGTGGTCACTTGAACTGATCATCCGAAACCTAGACTGGGGGAATAAAGGAATCAAAATAGATGGGGATTATCTGAGCAACCTCAGATTTGCAGATGACATTGCCCTTTTCATAGAAAGCCTACATGACCTCCAACTATTGCTAGATGAACTAAATGAAGAAAGCAAGAAAGTCAGCCAACACATGAACTTCAGCAAAACCAAAGTCATGTGCAACAATTAAGTCAGAATAAAAAACAATGATCAAAATTGAAGACACAAAACTGGGTAAAGTAGACCTCTACATCTACCGAGGACAATGAATCCCCATGAAACCCACTGAAGGAAAAATCGAGTAAAGTCTGAGGCAGAGCAAGCTCAACATTCAAAAATAAGAAAAAAAAATTAATCTTAAAAAGACAGGTATACAACCAATGTATCCTCTTGATAGTCACTTTATGGAACTAAAAAATGGAACCTAACCAAGAGACAGACCCGCAGACTGAGAAGCATACAACATGCACATGAAAGAATCATGCTCAACCTCACATGGAGAGATCACAAGACAACACAATATATTAGGGAGAAAACAGGAGTCTGAGATATCATAAAATCCAGTAGAAAACTCAAATAGCAATGGGCTGGTTATATTGCAAGAATGGCAGACAACTGATGGACATTATAACTCACAACATGGATCCCCAGAGATCACATGCATAGCCAAGGCTGGCAGAATACAAGATGGAGAGACGAATGATGAACGATAAAAGACTGATGATGATGATGATCACTAAAAAAGTCCAAATTATCAAAAACCAAGCGTGATTGCTGCTTGAAACAATTAAGGACCAATTTAGCATAAACTCACATTGCAAATTGAACTTCCCAATAATAACATTTAGGGGGCATTCTCAAAAACCTATGTTTTCCCAGAGACATAATGAGCTGATGTTTAAATTTTCAGCCCTCTAGCTCCATTGATGGAGCCTTTATGCATGATACATATATACATACATAGCCAGCCAGCTAGAGTAACTTGAAAACTTATCTTGCCACTTTTGGTTGATGGTTTCTAATAGAATCACTTTTTGTTGGTCACCTTCCCCTTGAAAATTAGTATTCAAATAGAATCTACTTGTGTGTGACTCTAGCTCTGTGGTCAAATGTTTCATATTGCTTTCTGATACTCTGATTTACTTGGACCAATATCCTCATCTTGGTTGTTTCTTGCATCAGAAACTTTACCATCAGATATTCCTTTTCTGAATCATCTTCTGTAAAAACTATTGATTTATTCTAAAACTAAGAACTTTTTGTTATTGGCAAATCCAAGGAGAATTACCTATCATAGATTTACCAGATTGAAAGAAAATTGTATATTATCTTCATTGATACCATAAGTAGTTTAGATTCAATATGAAAATTACAGGATGACCTTGGTGTATGTGTGTGTGGAGGGGGGGATGAATATACATGAGAAGTTAAGAGTATATAATTACAGGGGTGGCTCAAAAGTCGTAAAGGGGTTTAAAACAATCATCATTTTTCTCTTCCAATATTCTCTGTTTTTCCTCTCCTCGGATAGAACCCCCTGAGGAATTCATCATGCCAAAGTACACAAGTGAGCAGGAACTAAAATAAAAGAATTCTGCTTTGAATGCCATCAATCAATAACGTTAACCCATATTCCCGTTATCTGAATGTGCGGACACTACCATCTGAATCGATGATATGCTGGATCTAACAGCTCTGGGGTTATTTGAAGCATGATGTCTGTGTTAACAATCAAGGACTGTCCAGGAGGCAAAGATTCATTTCCAAGTAGAAGTAACTGGCCTAGGACCTGATATTTGAAATAGTACGCAGAACGTTATTGAAAAAGTAAGAGTTTGTGAAATTGAAAAATGCCGGGCATTTGGAGGAAACAATTTTCTGTAAGTCGGTTACTTAAATTTCTCATGTATATATACTTCATTTGTCAAATAACGATTCTTAAAAGTCATGAGAACTAAAAAGATATGATCGTTTCGTGCCACCCTGTATGAAAAAGTTGAGAGCCTAAAAAAAAACATTTCTGTATTTCTTTTTATAAAGATTCAAGGAAAAGAGTAAATATTCAAACATATATATTCAACATTATACTTCATTTTGCAAATCTCAAAGATTAATGAGTAACGAAATTTGATGATGCCAAAGAGATAAATATTAGCCCTAGAATGTGAAGAATACAAGTTAAGAGTTTTTCTGAAGCATAAACTATGCTAGTAGAATTGGTAGACGGATCAATGAAAGAAGCTTGGATTTTTTTTGTAGTTGTAACTTGAATATTTGGCAGCTGTTCATCTGTTTGAGGTTGCGTTTTACTATCGGGAATCTATTGTAAATCATTTGTCACTGTCTTCTCCCAAAGAAGAAATGATAGATTGCCTGAAGGAATTGTTTTTTGTTTCTACCCCAGGGCTAACAGGAAACAGGCTGCTTGTCACAGTCGGCAAAATGGATTGATGCTTGTTCCAATAAATTTAGCTTGATTGAAAAAAAAAGAGATTGTGCTTTCCCAGTCCTCAAAGAGGCGAGTTATTGCAGTTAGGGATATATTTGAACTGCAAAGAAAAAAGGTCAGAGGTCTTGCGCAACATTCCTTGCATTTCGTTTATTGACCAAGCCTAAATGAAGCTTCTTGTGGTTTGTAGTCAAAATAAATTTCTTTTCTGGGACATAGTGGAAAAGGCAGAGGTTAAACCAGGAGACCTCTGCTAAGTAACTGGACAGTTGCTGTTTATTCTGGTTTTGTAAGATATTAGTTTCCATATGAAGAGTAAATAATGCCACAAAGTTTTTTTGATTTTATCATTTGAGTAAGTAAGTATTGCCCTTATGCTGGCTATGGCTCCAGCTGCCTCCTCATATCACATTAATCGTCATCATACTTCCTCATTTAGACATTTTGTGCCTTTAAGATGTTTTTGCATGTGCTGATTACGTTTGCATATCAGACTTTTTTTATTTCTCATTTTCTTAGTGTAAAGTGAACACAAACTGTCCAAGTTGGGGTTTGAACTTGGCTTGGTATATACATTCTCCAAGCTGATATATGCCAGGCCCCCACCCAGGCCCGCATCATCAATCTATCACTTGACAGACAATAATTACAACATATCAGTACCGATTCTTTGTCTCCAATTATTAGAAACCATCAACCAAAACTGTCACCGTAGGTTTCTTCAGTTTTTAAGTTGGTCTGGCTGGCTATGTATCATGCATACAGTCTGTTCCAATGAAGCTAGAGGGATGAAAATTTGAACATTTACTCCTTATGATATCTAGGAGAAAAATTTTTTTGTTCTTTCAGAATTCTCTCAAATTAAAAATTTGTCATCAATAGCCGACCAATTTTCAAACTCATCTTTTGATGTATCATCTGGGGTTCTATCTGATTTTTTTTATATGGAATTGTCAACCAAAACTCTTATCCAAACTGTCAACATAGGTTTCTTCAGTTTTTAAGTGGGTCTGACTGGCTATGTTCGTGTAGCGTGTATAGCCCACACCTTTATTATGTCTACAAAATCATTTCTTTTTCTCCTTCTGAATATGCTTTGAATTGGAGGTTCGATTTGCTAAGTAAATTTATGCTTAATTGATCCCTTAGTTTGTGTCCACTCATTTTCAAAATCCAGACTTTTTCAGTGATCACTGCCCGACAAAATGTGAGAGAAGCAACTTATTAGTTGATCACCCTTTTTTTCCCAAAATTTTGATTACCCTCTCCAACACGGCATGCTACCAAAAGAGGTTGGCAATGTGAAGACAGTTTCTATTGAGTGACTAACCAGACCTGTTATTCTATCCTCTCGTTGTTTATCTTCTGCTCCAATAGTTTTACTAATGTCCTCCCCCGACTATATCGATTACCCTGGCTTTTCTCCCATGTCTCTAACTCGACTCGGTACAGAATTCCCGTCTCTATAGACATTCACTATCTATTTGACTAAATGCTCGTGGCCAGCTTGTTCTGCTCCATATTCACATGATGTCCCATTGGGAAAAGCACTCTTCCGTTCCCTCAACGCATTTTCTGCTTCTTCAGTGTTTTAATTTACTCACTGGCATAATTGGATATAAAATAAATTTGTATTGTTGGTTTTGACGTGGACTCTAATTAAATGGAAAGATATGCCTGGGTTTGAATAAGAGTCCAGTGATTGTTTGTCTTTCCCAGAGTATCTTGTTCATCACTAAACCTTTTGGAATAAGGATTGTTGTGTTGAGCAGATCACATTTAATCAGTCTAGTATTTTTAAATGTTTTTGGTTCTATAATTGTTTTGAGTTGGATAAAATAACATTAAAAATAGTTGAGTTTTATACACAGCGGCACGCTGAAAAGAGGAGAAAAGGAATGCAGGGCTGTCTGCGGTAGCGAGTGTAGTGCACACTGTACATGTTGATACATTCTCACAATTACAGGCATGAAAGGAGATTTTTTACTCATTTTATGAAAAGTGTTGAATTTTAAGTATCGAATAAAATGGATTGGTTGAGATTTTTGATGAAAATCTCATCTTAGATGAAACATAATTTGAATAGATTTCTAGACAATTCTTTATTTCAGTTAAGTAGCCGACAAACCCTGAAATGCAATTTTAACCAATCTTGGATACATAATTTAAAAACTCTCGAAGGCCTCCCAAATTTTCCTCCCTGTGTTCGGAAAAGGACTGGGGGAGGAGTGATGTCACATGATCCTCACTCATACTTAACATTGATACTTGAGAGGCATGGTAGTAATTCTACTGGGTGATTGGGGGAGAGAGGGCATTTGGGAGGTGCCTCAATTCAATCTATGTAGCTACCACGCCTTGTTTTGGCTAATTTGTGAGTAGGAACCATATAGATAGAATGCAAATTTCAGGAGTATATAGATAAAAAGGATTTAAGGGAGTGCCGTTCCCACAGCACTACTTCACTTCTATGAAAGCATTTTTTGTAAACAAGGGAGTAAACATCTATAATAACAGTTGAAGAAATATGTGTGTTTGTGTGTGTGTGTGTATGTACTGTGATTATTTCACAAAGGGCCATTGTACAGAGTTGACATTTTCCAGATATATTTGTCAGTATATAAGGTATTGCATTGTCAAGTTTGAAGTTATTTTGATCTGCAGTTCTTGAGAAATCTTTAAAAAAAAAACATAACAAAAAACAAACCCCAGAACTACAGATTATAGATCTTTCATCTAAAATTAGATATAAAATGTCTAAATTGGTAGCAGCAAAAGATGTAACGGAAATAATTTGAAGACTTAGTTTTGTATGGCGAACAGAAAATTATTTTACCTGACAATCTTGACAGATTGTTCCACTCACCATAAAGTTCGGGCTCTTCCAAGCATACACCTTGGAAGCGAGCATCTCCCTATAGAGAAAATAACATTTAAACCAAGAAGCTATAAGAAAGTTATTAATTTGGTATTTGATTTCATTGTCAAAATATAAAGATGACTGAAGAAACTTGAGAGGAAAGACGCAAGTCACCTGATCTCTATTTAATTTTTGCCAAACAAGTTTCTATTCTCTAAGGAGAAGCTCTGAAAAATAGTTGTCTTTAGGAGTTATGCTGAAATTTTATTCAGCTGTCAGATTATCCGTATAATAAATTGTCATCATTTTAAAATATTACTGACTTGAATTTGAAATGCTGAAAATTACTTTGAAAGTTTAGAAAGATTCACTGAGTTGGGATGATGTGAATGATTACAATTCAAAGGTATTTATTTATAAACGATTAATGTATTTCATATCTTGGTTGATAGATTATACTAAAAATTCCACAGAGCTATTTTTTCTCAGGTAATTAGTGAAAGTGGTCAAAAGTATTTATTACATGTTCTTAGAATGCAAATAATATTTGACATAATTGTTCACTGAACAACTTGAAGTATGTTCTAATTGGATAGATTTCTATAACAGGCAAAGCTGTTTATCATAATCACAAATAATGGTCTCAAATGGTTACTCTTCTGAAAATCAGTTAGACCCTAACATTTTATTTAAAATTAGAAAGCAAATGCTATTGTCAGAGTAGTTGTAAATTTCAGCACTTCTCTTGTAGCCTATTGTCCAACCTTCCACATAATTTCATTGAAATTCACTGGGAACTCTTTGAGATATTGTGTGGACAGACATGAACTTTTGGCAATATATGGTCTTCATATAACCACCACAGGAGAGATAATTGTGCATGGATACACCGCAAAATTTAATCATTTCTTCCATAGCCTATTGTCCACTCTTTCACAAAATTCCATTGGAATTTATTGTGAATATTTGGAGGTATCCATTGTAAAGCCTCGAGTATATCTATAAATGTATGAAAAAAAATTGGAAAAATATCTCTTAATCAAAAAAAATTCCTGAATCTGCACCAGAATTTTACCACTTCTTGCTTAGCCTGTGGTCGACCCATCTGGAAAGTTTCATCGAAATTCAATGAGTACCTTTGGAGATATCGTCTGGACAGACATTAAGGCAGACACAAATGAATACGTATACCTCTCCAACTCCTTGGCAGGGGTATCAAATTAAGATTATCTGCTTACTGTAATGAAAGTTCCTGATCTTGTTATCGTAATCTTGAGGTAAAGCGTATTCAAAGGTGGCTGTAGATGGTTATTAAAACGTTCCTCATCGTAATAGTGGAAGCTAATAAAAAAAATGTGAAGATTTGTCTGTTGAAGAAAAAGTAAAAATGTTGGAGTGCTATATAAGTTGCTTGAAATGAACCGTACAGTGGTGCTGTACATTCAAAAATTTCACAGCCACCATTGTGTAAGATTTTAAAAAGCAGATTGGCGCTTCCTAGTGACAACATAGATCACAAGAGAGCATGATCTGTTAAAGATAGTCAAGTTGAGTCAACATTAAATATTTGATTTGGTGATGTTTGTGAAAAGAATGCTTCCATTAGTGGGTTGCTGATGCATCGAAAAGCAGAAGAGTTTGCAAAAGAAATGGGTAAAGAAAATTCCAGAGTTACTAATGGATGGTTTATCAGGTAGAAACAGCGAGATAATATTGTGTACAAATGCGTTCATGACAGGAAAAAAGTGACAATTTTTTTTTCTTATCAGCTAAAGTGTGGATTGGAAAAGAATGACTAAAAAATCATTTTAGAATATCCTTTTGAAAATGTTTACGATGCAGACTGAGCAGGACCTTATTTTCATGGAATGCCTAGGCATAGTTAATTGGAGCATTCAGAAAGAAAAAAAAAATCATCATCATCAGTCTTTTAACGTCCGTTGTTAGACATAGACCTTCCCCAGGATTTGCCACAATTCTCTATCATTGGCGTAGCGGAGCCAGTATTTCCTGAATCTGTCCAGTTCATCTATCCATCTTGTGTTTTGTTGGCCTCAGTTTCTTAAGTGATCTCTGGGGAACCATGTTGTGAGAAGACGTGATGTCCATCGGTTGTCTTTCATTCTTGCAACATGGCCTGCCCATTGCCATTTGAGTTTTTTAATAGTTTCTATGATGTCATGGAGACCCGTTTTCTTCCTTATGTACTGTGCTATTTTGTGATCTCTCCATGTAAGGTTGAGCATGATTATCTCATGCGCACGTTGCTTACTCAGTATATTAATGAAAGAAACATGCGTCTATGTTGAATTTCCTTGGAATTAGAATGAGATCATTATTTGTTTAAAAAAGGAAAACGCTGGAGAATTTAAATCTTTTAAAGAGCAAGTGACTGTTCTTTGTTGTGTTGAAGGGTCAGAAAACGATAGCTTTCAGTAATCAAAGTAATTTTCTTGCCTTCAGACATTACAGTTTTAATTCAACTATGGTACCACACAAGAATTTTTGTTGCACCTGATGGTATTCAAAACCAATATGATGCAAATAGAATTGCAAAACCAGTTTACCTTCTTGATGGTTCACAAATGCCATGGAAGCAAGTCTCTGAAGAAACTTTTTAAAACTCTTTGAAAAAAATAGTTGGATTTTGGAAGAGGAGCACAGAAACTCATGCTTATAAAGAATAAGCGCTTCTAACAAAAATTTTGTTTCATAGAACCCCAGATGATATGATGTGTAGTTTAATAGTTGAGAGGAATAGAAGCTTTGGTTACTTTAATGGTGTCACAGAAGTGGAACACACAGTATTAGAAAAGAAAGAAAAAAAAAGAAGAAATCAAGCAAAGAATCACTCTAGGATGGCTTTTGATAGAGCCAGCTTAACCTTCAAGAACGAGATAATCCCATTAATCCTAAGAAGGGTATACAACCAATGCATCCTCTTGATAATCAGCTATGGAGCTGAAACATGGAACCTAACCAAAAGATTGACCCTCAAGCTGAAAACCATGCAACCTGCACAGGAGAGAATCATACTCAACATCACATGGAAGCAAATAGACAAAACAGGAGTCAGAAATATCAAAGAAACTATTAGAAAACTCAAATGGCAATGGGCTGGTCATGTTGCAAGAATGTTAGACAACTGCTTGGTATCATGAGTCACAATGTGGATCCCCAGAAATCATAGGCAAAATTGTGGTTGGTAAAATATGAGATGGTGTGACGAACTAGACAAGTTCAGAAAATACTGGCCCTGTGATGCCCATGATAAAAAGATCTGGCAAATCTTGGGAAAAGTCTGAGACACAACCATTTGGATAGAAAATGCAGAGCTATAAAAAGTAGACCACTACATCTATCTATGACCACAAATCTCCATGAAATCCTAAAAAGAAGAAACCAAGCAAAAGAAATAAATTACTAAGTCTTAACAGATGGAAAACAATAATAAGAATCCCATGCATGGCTACAAAACTTCCTTAAACATTTTGTCAGGACTCAAAATTAAGAAAGCAGCCAGTGAGCTCTTTCAGTCAGCCAATATATACACTCCTGCTTGGGCTATTTCCAGTTCTGCACACAGAGAACCAAGTCTTATTTTCCTGTAAATGGAATAAACAATTAGAGAAAATGGGGCTGCTTGTTTATACTATTAAATTGTCTAGGTTGAGAGATACAATATCCATGTAAAGACGGGAGATCATATCAAATGTTTCTATATAATATAACGCAATTTATATATTCATTCTGTCATATCACATATATCCATTTCTCAATACATAAATGACGTGTTGAAAGAAGCAAATACACCTGGAATTGATGAGAATTTGGGCTGAAAGCAGTTATTTGGGCCTTTGCATTACCGACAGCTGTTTGGCTCAATAGTAAGAACATCGCTACCTTATCGATGACAGGTTCAATTGCTGCAGCAGCCCCATTTTTATTAATCATTTATTCTATTTACTTTGTCTAAGTTGAATGATACATTAACTGTGTAATGACGGTAGATCATTTCAAATAAGTTTCTATGTTATATAATGTGATTTACGTATATTTTATTTGTGTCAAGAAATGCTGAATTTTACTTTTAGTCCTTAGCATTAATATGTTTCATTATTCTGCCACTATCCAAGTAGTTTTACTTCTGCTTAACCAAAAAAGGGATCTTCAAAGAACATTCATAAAAAAAACTTACAGTAATCAGATTATGACCATAAACCTCTCATCAGAATATTATCAACGTGTATGGATTATTCCTTATTTGAAACAGTCAACCAAAACTGTCACCATGGGTTTCTTTAGTTTTAAAATTGGTCTGGCTGGTTATGTATATATGTGTGACATATATAGGCCATACCAATGGAGCTATGGGTCTGAAAATTCAAACATTCTCTAACTATATCTGGAAAAAAATTTTATTTTCTTTATTTCGGGGGGTTAATGTAAGTGTTTTTTAGATTTGTCAGTATAAACTTACATTGCTAATTGACCCCCCCCCCCACCAACTAAAGATGTACTTAGGAGAGGAATTAAAAGAGAAAACGTACCCCAAAAATATTTTTCTAGACCTAAGGAACAAATGTTCAAGTTTTCAGCCTTACAGCTCCATTGGTGTGTCCTATGTGCTTGATATAAACATACATAGTTAGCCAGATAATGTTGCCAATCAAGTGTATTTCTTGTTTTGGTAGAAAAAAAATTGCTAAATCAGCATGTTAAGGTGTTTTTTTTTCATCATATGAAAATTCCACTTCCAAATAAGTTTTCAATGGGGGTCTATTTTGCAATGTAAGTTTATGCTAAATTGGTCTCTTTGTTTGTGTCTGGCATCATTTATACTTATTATTTTTCTTTGATAATTCAGCCTTTTTTAGTGATCCCTGCCCAACAAAATGCAAGAAAAGTAACTTATTCATTGATCAACCCTTTTTCTATTTTTTTAAATGATCACCCTCAAGATAGCATGCTGCCAGAAGATGTTGGTCATGTAATGGCATCTTTTTAGTGACTAACCAGACCTGTCAATAATTATCATTGGAAAGAGTTTCTCTGTCTGTCATCTATAGACAGCCAAATGGTGTGACGCAGAGTTACCAAATTTGGTGTGCATATTTATTTAACCCAGCGAAATGTTTTAAGGTAAAAAAAATATGAGATCAATCCTAATTAGAACTTTTCAGGACTAATACATATCTATATCTATCTATCTATCTATCTATATATATATATATCTATATATCTATGTCTCTCTCTCTCTCTCTCTATATATATATATATATATATATATATATATATATATATATATATCTAGCAGTTTTGCTTGACTGACCTGAATGACTGAAACAACACTTACCAACTCACCATCCAAGTCTTGATCTCTTCCTGACATAGACTGGTACTTTATCATCATCATGAGTAACAGCTTCATTTTTGCCTCTATCTTTGGACATAGACCTTCTTAAAAAATCAACAGACCTCTATCATGGGCATTGCAACGCCAATACTTTCTGAACTTGTCTAGTTTGTCACGCCATTTCATTTTTTGACGACTACAATTTCACCTATGATTTCTGGGGATCCGTTTTCTGAGTCGTGATGTCAAGTGGTCGTTTGACATTCTTGCAACATGACCAGCCCATTGTCATTTGAGATTTCTAATATCATCCATGATATCTCTGACTACTGTTTGTTCTCTAATGTAATATGCTGAATCAAGTTAAAGAAACATTAATAGACTCAAAAATAGAAGTTGATTCTTCTGCTTCTAACGGCATTTTGATCCTGTTATTCATTTTAGATGCCTATTTGGACGGCATAATTTCTAAAATAGGGAGTGAGGAGAAAAAACTGAGTGAGAATTGTTCAGCATGGAACGAAAATGTGGCACTACTATTGATTCTGGCTCGTGTTGCTTCAAGACAAAACATTATCCGAAACTCTTGCACATGTAAAAGTTAATCCCTAGACAGGGAACAAAGGCCACCATGAAAAAGTGATTATTTGCATCCTCTCGGCCATGGAAGCTTTTTGTCAATATCCACATAATTTATTGCTACTTTGCCTGTTGGCTTCTGGGGTGAAATTATGGAAAGTCAAAAATGGTTGCGATGCTAATCTCCTATTCCTTTCATACAAGTTTGACCTGGTGAAAAAATTCTCAAACATTTTTGAATTTATATGTAATAATTTTTTTTCTCTTTAGAAACTAAATTGAACTTGTTTTGATTGAAGAGTCCATTGTTTCAAATGGTGTGTAGATGTTTTTATCAGCAAAATTGTTGCCTCTTAGTGGAAGTGTCCATTGTCACAGAAAAACAGAGCCACGTTGTCCATTAATATAAATACATATTTGTAATATATACTAATACCAATTAACATGGCTTCGATCATTGTTGCCTATCGTCTTATTGATAAGACATTGCAGTTGTATTTTTTACATCCTGCCCTGTTTGATACAATTTAATATTTTTCTTTCAAAGTTTTTTTTTTTTAACGATTGGACTCTTTGTTTTTTGAGTTAACACAGCATTTTGACCAATTCATTCCACAGTCTTCTGGTGTACTCTCCAAATATGATTGTGGCAAATATGATTTATTCTCTCCAATGGTAGCAACGTTATAACATAGGATTTGGGTGTTTTCCATTCCTTTCCATAGAATTGGTCAAAATGTTATGTAAACAACACCAATGACAAGGAGTTCAATCAATTGAAAAACTTGTTGAGTGTTAATGAAGACCCTTATCCAAAATATTGACAATATTTTTCCCATTTTATATTTTTTAGCACGTTCAATTTCCCTGTTCAGCGATATTTGCCTATTCTTTTACATCTTAAATTAACCAATAGAAATGAGGCATTTGACACATTGGATAACAATGATCTCTTTAGAAAAGGCTAAACAATTCTTTCTCCTTTTTCCTTTGAATTTTATTCTAGAAACCCATGAATTGCAAAATGGTAAGTATGAGAGTTATTGATTGCAAGATAAAAGCCTTAATCCATTGCAAGATCGGTAAAATATGTGATAGCCTATCTTAATAACACACATAGCATAACCCTATGAACTTTTATGTGTGTACCAATGTGACCCCAGGGAGGGGTTTTAGCAAATTATTTTTTGAAAATCACACCCCTTGATAATTTTTTATGGGTTTGGGTGGTGGGATGGTACATTTACAATGTAAATTAATGCTAAAATCGACACATTTTATATGCTTGCTTTTTCAGCTGTCCACTGACTGTTGCTTATTTGGTCAGTGAGTGGGGATTTTGTGTTGTACATAATGAGGTGGAACAGTGGATACTTAAATATCATTCATAGATGGGCCAAGTGAATGTAAGAGGAAGAATGAACTTGTTTATTTCCTGTTAAGCATATGCATATGTACATTTTTCTGAGATTGTAAAAAAGTTTAAAATATCACTTTTTATAAACAAATTAAACTCAATCTGAGATCCATCTATCTGTTTCATCATCATCATCATCATCATCATTATCATTATTATTATTATTATTATTTGGAATCTCACACCAGTTGCCTGGTGGTAACCGCTGGAGTTTGAGTGACAGCAAGTCTCCTCAAGTCTCCAGCCCTCCTCTCCTAGTACTAGCAGGTCGCAGTAATTCTGCGATTTACAGTTTCACACCGGTTGCCCAGTGGTTATCGCTGAGGGCTGAGTGACAATAAGTCTCCTCAGGTCTTCAGCTAACGTCCCCTCCCTCTTTCGCATATCATGACAGAGCTACAATTCGTTGCAGTACTTATATCTCTAGCACCTTCCTCAGTACCCGTGCAGTTCCCAGTAGTGCTGTGGTCTGTACGGTCTCTATCCTCCCCCTAATCCCGATCTCCTCCAGTCTCTCCCTCAGCGTTCTGGGGACAGTTCCTAGTGCTCCCACTATGACTGGTACTACCCTGGTTTTCATGTTCCACATTTTCTTTAACTCCCTTGCTAGGTCCTGGTATTTTTCCCTTTTTTCAGCCTCCTTCTTTTTTACTCTATGGTCTGCAGGCACAGCCACGTCTACTATTTGGCAGGCCTTCTTTTTTTTGTCTACTATTACTAAGTCCGGCCTTCTTGCCTGGATGAGGTGGTCAGTTTGGATGTCAAAGTCCCACAGTAGTTTGTGGTTGTCATTCTCCAAAACTGCCTCTGGCTTGTGCTGATACCACTTTTCCCCATGGTTGAATCCCATTTGTTTACTTAGTTCCCAGTGTATCATCGTTGCTACTCTATCGTGTCTATGCTTATACTCCTTCTGGGCGAGTTGACTACATTCACTAGTTATGTGGTTTACTGTCTCATCTCTTTCACCGCACATGCGGCATTTGCTATTTGCCTGTGTTCTGTCGATTTTAGCTTTTATGTAGTTTGTCCTTATGCTTTTGTTTTGGGCTGCCATGATGAGCGATTCTGTTTCTCTCTTAAGGTTTCCCTTTCGTAACCACGTCCATGATTTCTCGTCTGCTATATCTTTTATCTGTCTTTTAAACTCGCCGTACAATTTTTTCCCTTCCCACTTTTCTTTTCTAGTTTGCTGTACCGTTCCATTGCTTTCTACTTTGTTTGTTGCACTATCCCTCGCGCTCTTTATGATTTCTTCACTATTTGTTTGCACATATTTATCTAGGACTACTTTAGCTCTCTGGACACAATCTTCTATGCTGATGAGCCCCCTACCACCTTCTTTTCTCTTAACGTATAGTCTATCTGTATCATCCCTAGGGTGTAATGCTTTATGCATCGTCATAAGTTTCCTTGTTCGCCTATCCATTGATTGGAGCTCTCCCTTTGTCCATCCTAGGAATGGTCCTGTATACCTAACTACTGACACAGCCCAGGTGTTCATTCCTTTTATTAGATTTCTGCTATTTAATTTGGTTTCTAATATTTTCCTTATCCTTCTAAGGTATTCCCTCTTAATTTTCTCCTTCATCTCTTCCCGTTTTATCGTGTCACATTCAAGGACACCTAGGTACTTGTATCGGTCTTGTGCAGTCAATGCCCTAATCTTGTTGTTGTCCGGAAGTTCAATTCCCTCAGTCATTGAAAGCCTTCCTTTATGCATCACCATTATTGCGCATTTTTCTATCCCAAACTCCATTCCTATGTCCTCACTATATTCCCTTACTTCGTTGAACAGAGTCTCAAGCTCTCCCCTGTTTTTCGCAAACAATTTAATATCGTCCATGTACATTAAGTGGTTGACCTTTCCTTTTGTTTTAGAGAAGTGGTATCCTTTGCTGTTTTTCAGGATTCTGTTAAGCGGTATCATTGTTAGAACAAATAACAGTGGGGACAACGAGTCCCCTTGGAAGATCCCCCTTTTTATCCCTACCTCGGCTAGTTTGTCCCCTGCAGCTGTCAAATCTACTTTCCAGTCTTCCATTGAATTACCAATGAATTTAACCACCGGTTCGCTAATTTTGAACATTCTAAGGCATTCGAGTATCCAGCTATGTGGAATCATATCGTATGCCTTTTTGTAATCTATCCATCCCATTGCGATATTCTTTCTCCTTTTCCTTACTTCTTTTAAGATCATCTGGTCTATGTAGAGTAAATCGTTTGCCCCTTTGGTTCCTATCCTACACCCTTTCTGTTCTTCTGGTAGTAGCCCCCTTCTATCCATTGACATGTATATTCTCTCTGCTATTTGCCCGGTCAGGATTTTCCACATAAGTGGTAGGCAAGTGATTGGTCTATAGTTGCTTGCTATGTTCCCCTTTCCCGGGTCTTTTTGGATGAGGGTGGTTCTGCCTTTAGTCATCCATTCTAGTGCTTTGCCTTCATTCAGACAATTTTGGAGTAGGTGAGTGAGTCTGCCGTGTAATGTGGTAAATTTTTTGAACCAATACCCATGGATCCCGTCGGGACCCGGTGCTTTCCAGTTGGCTACTTTCCTAAGAGTATGTTTCAATGTGGTTTCATTCAGTACTATTGGTTCTCCCTTGTCTATATCTCCTAGTTCTTTTCTCATGTTTCCTAACCATTGCGGTGTTACGTTATGTCTTTTTGGGTGCCCCCATATGCTATTCCAATAGTTCTTGGCCTCTGTGGCATCTGGTTTCATGTCCTGCCTTCTTTCCCCATTTAAATCTCGGTAAAACTTTTTCTCATTGTTTTGGAATTATTATTATTATTATTATTATTATTTGACAGCAACTCTGCCCAATAGGGTGTGTATTCAGTCTAGTCCAGTGCTCTTTAAACTTTAACTACTTGGGAACTCTTTTCAATCATTAAATTTTCTTCAAAAAACAACTTTCTCTCTCTCATATACACATGAATTACATTAACAGATATTGGGAAATAATTGACTGAAATAACATAAATTTTTAGAAAAAAGTTTTTTTTATATACTTAGTGTTCAAAGCTGCAAATCTTTCATATATATATATATATATATATATATATATATATATATATATGTTGATGAAAGTGACCATTGAAAGGTTAAGTGGGAAGTGGATGTTACATCTCAAAAACTTTATTATTTGTGTGATGTTTACATGTTTGAGGTTGAGGAAAGAAAACACAATTTCATCAGCACCACTGCAAGTTTCTCTGGAAAAGATTGCTGGTAACCGTTGAAATGCATTGAAACATACCCATGTGATAATAAAAATTTTTGAGATGTTATACCTGCTTTTCTTTAAAATTTTTTCCCTTTACTTTCCAATTGTTACTTTGTCAACATTCTGTTTGATCATCTTGCGTCTATACAACAAACATGTCTATGTATATGTATATATATATATATATATATATATATATATATATATATATATAGATATAGATATATATGTACATATACGATATTCAACAATATTATTTAGTTGACAATTAGGATATTGTGATTCATTATTTACTTGAAAAACAAATTTTTCAATATTGTTTCATGTAAAAATTGTGCTTTCGATGAAACCAAAATGCGAAACATGTTGGTATAATAAAGTTGATTAAAATACCACTATTTTTCCTTATTGTCAACCTAATGATGTATGCATTGCTCATACCATTGAGCTAAACAGCTGATGGTAATGCAAAGGCTCAAATAACTGTTTCAACTCCAAATTCTCATTTTGCTTATTCATGGTCTATATCTACACTATCTGTTTCTTTCAACGTGACAATTATGTTATAAGGAAATGGATATATGATCTGACAGAATGATTATAAAATGAACTACATTATATTGAAACTCTTTTTTGGAATGATCTCCTGTTATTACACAGTGAATAGATCATTAGGTGTAGACAATATATGTATATATTTAAAATCAAATTACTTTATACTGTATTTTGTGCATTCTGACTCTTATACTTATAGCATACATATATACGTGTGTGTATCTGTATATTTACATTATATAACGATTGAATTTTGGCCTTATTTATAGGATTATACGCATGAGTATAAATTTACATTTGGAATCTATTGCGTGTATACATGATGTTTGTTGATATGAAATGAATATAACTCACCATCACTGTTAATAATTCAACAACTGCAGCGTCAAATTTTTAAGCCGAGTAAAAAAAAAGAAGAAATATGGTCAGAATAAATTCTATTTATGACATCACTGGCATTTTCCACTGGAAAACATCTAAAATAAAGTAAAAAAAAAAAACATTGAGAAATATGTAGATTCTAGAGAATCGAGATGTTATCAATAAACCAATCAAAATAAGGCCCTCAAAATTTAAAAAAAAGCTTCTTTTCCAAAAAAAAAAAAAATTTTTTTCTCTCTAAGCGGTCTGGGAGAATTTTGATGTTGATTTTCGAAACGGTATGGCTAGGGTTAGTGGAATGCACAAACAAAGACATGCATTTATCAAAAAGGATAAAACCATTCACCATCCTTGATGTCAACAATTGTTCAATTGAACTCTAGATGATTTCTATCTATTTCATTGATTTTTTTGACAGCAATTTACTCTGCCCATTAGGGTATATAATTAGTCTAAAGTAAAGTAAAGCATCTGTCTCTTTAGAGAAACTCCCTATGGAGTATGACAGTTGATGACTAAGTCCTGATTTCTGTTGTATGCATCAGCTTAGTGATCCTTGCAAGTTTTGAGTCTAATTGAGTTTTTCTGACCACTCCCTAAGCAGGATGCAAGTCCATCAAAGGGATATCTCCACTCGAGTCACACAGCTCAAAGTGCACTCAATTAACTGCAGTGTGCACATTGAAATTTGTCCTATTGAAAAGTTTTCCATGCTCTTCACTCTACCAAGAATTGAACCCAGGATCTTCTGCGTGAGAAACTGACATGCTAACCATTACATTACCCAAGCAGACATATCTAATCTACTATACATAATTTCCCCAAAATTAAAATATACCAGCTCTACATTTGAAATCCATTGCTTGTATATATTTACATTGTGGTTGTTGACATGAAACAGATATGGCTGTTGGATCAGGTTTTCTTAGGAATGTTTTGTATAACTTCGTACTTTTATTTAAAGTGTTCTATCTTGGTAATTCTTACAGGAGATATCCCCTGGGGATAAGTATATTGGGTTGTTCTAAGAAAAGGTTACCTAAGAGGCCACTCCAAATGTTTCACTACAAACTATGACTTTCATCTGTTCTTAAGGGACTAAGTTTTTGTCATCACGAAGAGCTTTAGGGAAATAACCTTTGCCTATTTCCAAGTTTACTTCTCCCTCTGAGAATTTCCCTTTTATTTTATTTTATTTTTTTTTTCATCTTGAGGCAGAACAACTTTGGTTTGGCCTGCTTTTCGTTCTTTTAATTTATTTATTTATTTATTTTTTTTAATTTATGAACAAAACAAGACTGACCTTTTGTAAAGACTCTGTCTCTTCCGGGTCCTTTTTGTCAGTTCATTGAATGTTACCTCTTGTGGCTCTCACCTGATGACCTCTTGGTTTTTCTATGATTTCATCATATGGTCAGCATTGTCACAGAGACCTTTCAAGAGTTCCTCATTTTGAATGACAGGAGAAATTGAAGAGTCAATCACATCACTTTGATTAGAAACCATCAACCCAAACTGTCACCGGAAGTCAACATAGGTTTCTTCAGTTTTTAAGTTCAGCTGGCCATACAAATGGTGCTAGAAGGCTAAGAATTTGATGCTTGTTTTTTTTTTTTAATTTGGGCTTTCTTCAATGATTATGGCCCAACAAGAGGCAAGAGAAGTACCTTATTCATTATTAACACCTTTTTCCAATATTTTAATTGATCACCCCCAACACAGCATGCTGTAAAAAGATGATGGTCATGTGACGGTTTTTATTGAGTGATCAATAGGGCTGCAACAATACATTTTTCCACAATATGATGTGTATTATTATCTTGAATTCATGATACATTTTGCATCGCAATACAGGATGACATCAGGTAAAAAACAAGTTCCAAAACAGAAGTGTTAAAAATTTCACATAAAAAACATTATCAGAATATGAGTTCTGGTAAAAAAATATCCACTTCCATAAAAGATGTCTAAATAAATGCCAGCAAAATGTGTTTCTGAAGTTTAAAAGTATTTTTCCACGAGATATCAAATAAAAGTGTCTTACTGTTTTATTGGTGATAGCAAAAATGACCGGTTACTACCGACTATCAGCATTTTTAATCACTGCCACCCACAACAGAATGGTTAAATCCCTGTTGCTGTGTTTACATTATTCATAGGTTCTGACATTCTTATGTATCTATCTATCAGTACTTTGCCAAGCCCTAACTGTTCATAACAGAAATTTGAAATTTTGCACAAACACTCCTTCCAATGAGTAGGAAAAAATATTTATTTCTAATTAAAAAAAATTGGTTTTTATTGGGGATCCAATTTGCAATGGAAATTTATGAAAAATTGGTTCCTCACTTCATGTCCATGTTTTTTATTTTCTTAAATCATGCATTTATGGTTCAAACCATAATGATAATATTTTCATCAAAGTAAGTTTACCACCACTGCTTGATTTATGAGGTAAAAAGCAGCATATATGGTTGGTGGTGGTTCATAATTTCCCTTGAAATGCTGGTCACTTTTCTTTTTAAGATGTTCAGAATGTATTATGAAGGTAAAAGTGAAAAAGAATATGTGGGTTTCTTCTTTTAAGCGAATTTAATTGGTCTAAAAATATTCTTTTGTTTGAATATTAGGATCTTTATGATATGATATCAGCGTGATAACTGTGAAATGTTGTTTTTATGTAATAATGGTATTTTCAAAAGTTGAAAATATATAATTCAATGAAAATTGAAAAAATGCTGTATTTTAATTAATCTAAGTTTGGGGTTACAAAACTGGGGTCCTTGGACAACTAGAGATCCATTAAATAATGCTCAGGGTTCACGACAGAATTCCCTCTGAACCTGACATTGCAAATCGTGCAGCAGAGAAATGATATCATCCATCTATCAAAAAACATCTATTAAAATCCAAATAAACATAATCCATTTTAAATGAATTATTTTTAAAAGTTCCTAAATTGTTTCTTATTTCAGTTCATTAATTGGTCAAAAACTCAAAGTAGGGGTCTGTCAGAATAATTGATTCATAATTGGGGCCAAAGTGTTCTCAAAGTTTTGAATACACCGTTCTAAGTACAGATGTCCAAAAGAAACAGAAGTTAGTCTATAAAATGTATAAATGGCAACATAGCACCCCTAGCCTCACCACCACTTCTGCACTGATAGAGGATTCTACTGACTATCGTAGAGTTTTTGAAATGTCATTATCAACACGTGGATAGGTCAAGTTTACTACATGCTTTAATTTTAAATAAGATTTTAAAATTGTCAGTACTAATATATCATTTATAAAAATTTGTTTTGATTTTCAGACAGAAATCTGCTCTTTTTCATTTTATCAAAGAAAAAAAGATTTTTCTTTTTAGATGAGCTAAAAAAAATCATTATCATCGTAAAAGAAATTATGTGTTTTGATTATTGCCAAAATGGAAAAAATCATGCTGCATTGGTGAATTGTTGCACCCCTAGTGTTAACCACACCTGTTTTAGTATTAGTGTAGATTTTGATGGGTTGTTGATCTGTGAACAAATTGAAATATCCAGGTATAGTTTATTGAGCTACTAGCAGTGCATTCAGAAAATATGATGAGATTATTTACGTATGGATAAATTATAGAGATACATATTTTAATATAAATGTATTTTTAGCAAACAAATGTTCAGCTTGAATGAAATTAATTTTTTTTTTGATCTTCAACGACTCTTCATATCTTTTGCTTGGAAGAAAATACTTTTAAAACAATAAGGCAACAGAATTTGGTAGGAACTAAACGGAGACCTCAGCAGCAGCAGCAGCAGCAGCAGCAATCATCATCGTCATCAGCAGCAGTCTCCTCCTCCTCCTCCACCACCACAGGAGCAGCCCATTTTGTATCTCTGTGTTTGCAGCACCCTTTTCCACTG
Organism: Thysanoteuthis rhombus; assembly: GCA_963457665.1. Taxonomy (NCBI): domain Eukaryota; kingdom Metazoa; phylum Mollusca; class Cephalopoda; order Oegopsida; family Thysanoteuthidae; genus Thysanoteuthis; species Thysanoteuthis major. The sequence continues at coordinate 58,391,253 of OY735217.1, forward strand.
CTTCTGTTTGATTTAGTGCAACAGAAAACTAACGAATCCACAAAAAATGACCTGTTCTCTTATATATAGGGATGGTGTTTGAAGGAACTGCATAGATTTTTCTTATAGAGACAACAAAAGAGAAACATAAGTAGCCTTTGGGTGATATATTCTGAATCCTTGAGCTACCTACTGTAGTTACTTCCCATCAGTACCTTCTCAGAAAGGCATGTACTTTGATAATTATGTATCCAAACTGGCCTATAAGCAACTGAAAACCTATCCGTAGGGTGGGTTTGGTTTGTTCCTGCAGAAGGCTTAAACAGAGACTTTGTTCAAATTAATGATCTCTAAATGGAGCCTATGTCTGTTGGAATATACCTTATTTCCATATCATCATCAATAACTCTTGAGCCACATCTAATTGAAATATCTGGTAAGATTTTATAAGAGATAGATGGATCATAGTAAGATCGGTTGGTAGATTGATGGAAATCAGATTGTTATCACCAGTGTGAGCGTGAACCTGGACCCCACAGTATTCATTAATTCAAAAATCGAAAAACATTTTGCTTCAAAACCTTCCTCTAGGTTCATTGAGTATGCATGATAAATTTGTTCAGATTGTGTCCATGCTTCGATAGTTTCTATAGCGTGACGGACAAACACAGACGGATACAATCGAATTATATATATCAAGAAATACAGAAATTAGAAACCATCAACTATAAGTTTCTCCAGTTTTCAAGTTGGTTCAGCTAGCAATGTATGTATATATCGCACATACAGGCCATACCAATGGAGCTGGAGGGATGAAAATTTGAACTTTATTATCTGTAGAAAAAATGTTTTTTATGTTTTTTGAAAATTCCCCCCCACTAAAAGTTTTAGGATTCAATTTGCTTTGTAATTTTTTTTATGCTAAATTGATATCTCGTTTGATCAACAGCATTCATGCTAGTTTTTTGAAAATTCAGACTTTTCTGTAATAACTGCTCAACAAAAGGTAACATAGGTAATTTATTTATTGATCCCCCTTTAATCTGATTTTTTAAAATTGATCACCCCCAACATTGAATGCTGCCAAGAGATGTTAGTAATATGATGGTCTCTATTGAGTCTAAATAGATTTTTCCATTTTTACTAAGTTGTCGATCAAGAAGATAGCTTGTTTGCACTCTTCACTGCTTGTAATTCATTCATTGATCTCCCCTTTATCCAATTTTTTAATTGATCACCCCCAACATTGAATGCTGCCAAAAGATATTGGTTACATAATGGTCTCTATTGAGTGTTAATAGATTTTTTAATGTTTATAAAGTTGTGAATTAAGCAGAGATAGCTTGTTTGCACTCTTTACTGCTTGTAACTCATTTGTTGATCTCCCCTTTATCCAATTTTTTTAGTTGATCACCCCCAACATTGAATGCTGCCAAAAGATATTGGTTACATAATGGTCTCTATTGAGTGTTAATAGATTTTTTAATGTTTATAAAGTTGTCAATTAAGCAGAGATAGCTTGTTTGTACTCTTTACTGCCTGTGTTGATTTGATATTCTTTGATAAAATTTCCTTTTTTTAAAGAGATTTTATTGTCTGTTTGTTATTTTAGTAGCTTTATATTGACACTAAAAGATCTATCATTTTTGGTATATTAGATTGTTCAGTCCTGAATGAAAAATTGGTTTTATTGCATAATCCTGAAGCACAATCTATACCAGTGTTACTCAAACTATTGGATTTTGCGAAACACAAGGTTTTTTTTTTCCAGTGTGTCAGGGATGGTAGAATATCCGTGCCATATCATCATTTGTAGATGATTGAAAAAATGATATTTAAATGTTCATTGTAATGTTAATCTTTATTGGGAAAATATGTACAATGAATATATTGAATGAATAAATTTTTAAAATATGTATTTATTTTGTAAATATTTCATAATGAATAGTATATGAACACAGATACATTGAAACAAAATTTTCAAGTCTAGGAGATAGACGTAAAAAAAAACCCCATGTCATTTAGGCATTATAGGGGCTTTATATAGTTTCTCTATTGTAAGATAATGCTCAAGCATGGCCAAGAATTTCATCTAGTAATATTAGAAACCATCACCAAAAGGTCTCTTCAGTTTTCAAGTTAGTTATGTATAAAATACATTCGCAGGCCACATCAATGGAGCTGTAGGGCTGAAAATTGCAGCATTTACCGATGTTGTTCAGAAGAAATTTTTTTTTTTTTTGGTTAATTTCCCCCTTAGATAGGTTGTCAAGCAGGGAGTTCAATTGCAATCTAACTTTATGCTAAATTGATCCCTTAGTTAGTGTCCAGCAGCATTCACACTTTTTTTTCAGACTTTTTTGGTGATCAGTGCCCAACAAAATGCGATAGAAGTAACTCATTCATTGATCACCTATCTTTCTAATTTTTTCATTGATCATCCCCAACACAGAACGCTACCAAAAGACATTGGTCACATTATGGTTTCTTTATGATGTGATTGACCAGACCTTTTAAATTAGTAGTTATAAAATTCAATACAACCTGTTAAAGAGAAAGTCAAAATGGGTCTCAGCTGATACTATCGTTTACTTTTCTTCAGACTAAACTCTGTTACGAGTTTGGCTTGTGCATAATATTTGTATTGAAACATTTTTTAACCGCTTCAAATTCTCCTGCTGCTACAAATAAATTCCAGCTGATATAACCAGTGAAAGAGTTAGACTGTAAAAACCAGGCCAAAAACCAAAAGAGATTTGTCTTCTACTGCTTAAATCCAGTAAACGTAAAATTCCAAAATGAATTTTTTCTCCTTTCCAACAAGCCTCTTTCAAAGCCCACTCGGTGGATGCAAAAGACAGAAGAATCAATAAAGCACACAATCTTGAAACAATCAGGATACATTAGAAGAATGCACATTCATGAGAAGTTCAAGAATGACCCATTGTCCAGAACAGTGATTTTCTACAGGAGGCCCTCTTGGGGGCCCTGGCGCATTTGAAGGGAGCTATAGATTGAAATCGCAATAAATGGCCTTCTTGGGGCCCCTGGCACATTTGAAGGGAGCCATCTAACTATACTACTGTCAAAATATCTCGGAATTTTTTAGATGAGGTATTATTATTATTTCAATTGATATTTGGACCATCCTCATCTTGGTTGTTTTTCATACAACATTTCGGCCGTTGCATTCTACGGCCTTCGTCAGGTATCATCTGGTAGATTTGGGGAAGTAACGAACCAAAAATTACTGTAAAGTAATCTGATGGTTCTAGGTTCGATCCTAGTGTGAGACAATATAACAATACTACTAATGCTTAGAGGGGAGTATGGTCAATATACCCCCGTCGGATAAATAAACGGTTCGGTTCGTTACTTCCCCAAATCTACCAGATGATACCTGATGAAGGCCGTAGAATGCAACGGCCTAAACGTTGTATGAAAAACAACCAAGATGAGGATGGTCCGAATATCAATAGAAATACTGTCAAAATGTTTGTACACTTTTACAAAATTGATTTATTTCATTTTTAAACCCTATTTAAACTACGTGATATGAACAGTAATATGTGTTCTTATGCATTTTGAATTCTACATTCATTCTAGTATTCTTTACAAGAATAATTTACACCAGTGTTGACCTTATATAACTTCAAGCAAACTTGACCTCATCTCCATCCAGGATGGCAATAATCTCAGATGAACTAACATGCCCTTTTAAGACTTCCTAACATGTGTCAGTCTAACATCATTCATAGTAACAGGTTTCAAATCAAACATGTTACTCTTGTAGCTATAATTACTGTGCGTGCTTGTCCAGTATTGTCGTCATAGGATCTGTTAAAGGGCCAAGTGGACGTTTATCATATGTCTTAAAAGGGCAGGCTAATCCAGCTGAGATCAGCTGCAAACCGGCTTTTTTCTGCTGTGGACAAAAATCTATTTAAAATCCTGTTTTGGTTTTGTGTATACTGTACAAAATATGTAATGCTCATAAAATCCGAGTAAATTTTAAATATGATAAGGATCTTTTTTTCAATATCACCTGATTATACCAAGAAAGATATTGCCTACAAGAATAAGAATATCAAGGTGAATGTAGCTGGTAAGGATTTTGATGTGAACGTTGCTGTAAAGGATATCGATGTGAACATGGCTGGAAAGGATGTTGATGTGAACGTGGCTGGAAAGGATATTGATGTGAACGTGGCTGGAAAGGATATCGATGTGAATGTGGCTGGAAAGGATATCGATGTGAATGTGGCTGGAAAGGATATCGATGTGAACGTGGCTGGAAAGGATATTGATGTGAACGTGGCTGGAAAGGATATCGATGTGAACGTGGCTGGAAAGGATTTTGATGTGAACATGGCTGGAAAGGATATCGGTATGAATGTGGCTGGTAAGGATATCGGTATGAATGTGGCTGGTAAGGATATCGGTATGAATGTGGCTGGTAAGGATATCGGTATGAATGTGGCTGGTGAGGATATCGGTATGAATGTGGCTGGTAAGGATATCGGTATGAATGTGGCTGGTGAGGATATCGGTATGAATGTGGCTGGTGAGGATATCGGTATGAATGTGGCTGGTAAGGATATCGGTATGAATGTGGCTGGTAAGGATATCGGTATGAATGTGGCTGGTATGGATATTGATATGAATGTGGCTGGTATGGATATTGATATGAATGTGGCTGGTATGGATATTGATATGAATGTGGCTGGTATGGATATTGATATGAATGTGGCTGGTATGGATATTGATATGAATGTGGCTGGTATGGATATTGATATGAATGTGGCTGGTATGGATATTGATATGAATGTGGCTGGTATGGATATTGATATGAATGTGGCTGGTATGGATATTGATATGAACATAAGGATATTGAGATGGATATAGCTTGTTAGGACATCACAATGAATATAGCCTGTGAGGATATCTAAGTATAATTGAAGAAATCTCTGTGTGTGGATGTGTGTGTGTATATGCAATGAGAAAACTCTACAACTGGCCATTGTAAGAAGTTGATATTTGCCATATGTATATTAGTCAGCACACATAGCATTGCAGTGTTGAGTTTGAAGTTGTTTGGATCAGCAGTTGAGAGATCTAACAAAAATAAATAAAAAATTATAGATTATAAATCTTTTATCCAAGATTATAGATTAAATTTAGATAAAAAATATCTATTAGTTAGTGTTTCCCTGGATTTTTGAGATGAGGTATTATTATCTCTATCATTATTCGGACTATCCTCACAACCAAGATGAGGATAGTCCGAATAATAATAGAAATAAAAAATCTCTAAACTGGTGATAAATCTGAATTAAGATATGAAATATATAAATTGACAACACTGAAAAGATGCAACTGAAATAGTTTGCAGCCGTAGTTTGTACAATGGATACTAATTAATTTTACATGCCTATTATGGCGGGCTGCTCCACATAGCATAAAATCCCTCTCAAATATCCATCTTTGGAATGGGCTCTGCCCTAGTCAAGATAAATGGTAGCTTGTAAGGATATTGTGATGAATGTAGCTTATAAAGATAACATTTTTCCCTATTTTTGAAATCATTAGTTGTATCAAAAAAAACTGCCACCGGTCAAAGTAGATGTTTCTTTGTAAATAATGAAGATAATTTATTCCATCTGTTGTTGGGATTGGAGTGGGATCTTTTTATTCTCTCACTATATTCTCTTTGAGATATTTTTAAGTATAAAGAAAATGTTTCCCTTTGTGGATTTTTTTGTTTTTTCTCTCTAATATAAGGGAAAAAAGAACTCTAATCCAATGATTTTGCTCCCACTTTGGGTGCATTTTTTCATCTCTGAAAATACGCTGTTTAATATGAGGAAAACATTTTTTATTATGCTTCTCTAGCATTATTAGAGACTGTCAACCAAAACTGTCACCTAATGTGTAAATATAGCTTTCTTCAGTTTTTAAGCCGGTCTAGCTGACTGACTATGTATGTATGTATATATGACACATATAGGCTGCACCAATAAAGGTATGTTTTTTTTTTTCTTTTTACCCTCCCCCTCCGCTTAAATAGGTTTTTGGAGATTCTGGTACAATTTGTTATGAAAGCTTATGCTAAATTGGTCCCTTAGCTTGTGTCCAACGATATAAACGCTTACTTTTTGAAAACTGTCCTACAATAGACAAGAGAAATAACTTCATTCATGACACTTTTTCCCAATTTTTTAATTGATCACCCCAACAGGGCATGATGCCAAAAATATTGGTCACAAGACAGTTTCTGTTGAATGACTATTATTGTGTTCTTTTATAATTTCTTCTGTAAAAAATTGTAGATCCAAGTTGAATTTTTTGTGTTTCAATTGTAATGTTTTTTTAAAAAAACATTTTAGAAACTGACAACCAGGATTATCAACATAGATTCCTTCAGTTTTTAAGATTGTCTGGTTGTATCACGTGTACAGGCCCAACCAATGGAAGAAGAGGGTTGATTGGAAAAAACGTTTTGTTTTTTTTTTCTTCAAATTTTGAAAAAAGGTTTTCAGTGGGGTTTCATTTGCAATCTAAATTTATGCTAAATTGATCCCATAGTTTGTGTCCATTTCTTTTTTGAAAATTCAGACTTTTCCAGTGATCTCTACCCAACAGAATTCATTGATCAACCTTTTTTCCAATTTTTGATTGATCACCCCCAACATGGCATACTGCCAAAAGATGTTGGTCATGTGACAGTTTCTCTTGAGTGAGTAACCAGACCCGCTTTACCTTTTTTTTTTCCCCCTAAAAGAACAGTAAAATTATGCAATCCAAAGGTAGCTATGTTCTGGTTCAGTGTTGATCCCTTTTATTGTGTCCTTGTAATCTTATTAACCCACATGAGAGAATATCTTCATCGCTGAGTTCCAGTTGGGTGAAAAATTCAGATTTGTTTACCTAACACTGATTTTGGGGGCTTTGTTAAAATATGAATTCTATTCCACTTGCATCTGTTATTGAAAATCAGAAAACCTTTTTACTGTCTGTTTATTGGAAAATTAGTAACTGGATAATTTGGAATTTAAGATGAGCTTTTTTTTTTTTTTTCTTTTTCTTTTCACTAAAAAAGTGGCCGAGAATCAGTATTTATGTTCAGTCAAAAATGGCCAATTCTTTTGCCTATACAAATATAGCCTTGGTAGACACAATGCATATCAGCAGGTGATAATGTTTTTACTCAGTTCAACACAATGATTTTGTATGAAATGTTACATAGGTATAATCACGGTGTGTATTGTATAATGTCCATTTAGAATAATTTTGTCAGCTATTTCATCATCATTGATGAGAATTTCACTTTTATGACCTGAAAACAAAAATCAATATGTTGAAGATAAAAGAAATACGTTTCAGTGACAGCTGACCAAGTGCCATAAATGGTGAATTCATAAGGGGATATCTCTTATGACGACATTAAGGCAAAGCAACAAAATAATAGACTTGACTTTTATGCAACTCTGTTGATTTTTAAAGTCTTATGCTTAATCCTGAACTTGTCTCATGTTGATTTATATACTAGAATACATGGTAATTTTTGAAAATCTATTTGAATTTTTTGAGGTGATTTTGTAAGAAGAGAAACTACTGAATTTGTTTGATTGGAAGAGTCCATTGTTCCAAACTGACAGTAGATATTTTTATCAGCAAAATTATTCCATATAAGAGTCTATTGTTACAGAGAAAAAAAAAGTCATACCGTTCGTTATTAGTAATCTTCAACCATAATTGACAACCTAGGTTTCTTCAGTTTTCAAGTTGGTCTGGGTGGCTCTGTATCTCTGGTGGGAACAGGATGCACCAATGCAGTTAGGAGGCTGAAGATTTCAACATTTACTCTGAATTATATCTAGAAAAATATGATTAGCTTTTTTTTTTTAAAAAAAATCCCCTACACATAGGTTTTTAGTGTGGGGTTCAATTTGCAAAGTGCATTTTTGCCTAATTGATATGTGTTTGGCAGCATCCACGTTTAATTTTTGAAAAATTCAAATCTCTTTAATGATCACTACCCAGCAAAAAGAGAGAAGTAACTTATCCATTGATCACCCCTTTTCCAATTTTCTAATTGATCATCCCCAACATGGTATGTTGTCAAATGACAGTTTCTATTGAGTGACCAATCAGACCTGTTTCGGTAGATACTGGGCTTTTCATACAGTATAATCTGTGTTAGTAGATAAGCAGTTTTCACTATTTGTTTATGTGTTATATTTTCTGACATCCAATATATATGTATACATACTTTGTTCTCTGGTTTGAAATCTGATGAAGTTTCCTCTTTATCATCCTCCATGGATCATTAATTTTCTCCTTTATTGAATAGTGGAAGTGTATTTCTTATCATAATTACATGCATAGAGATTGCCCGCCCTTCAACTGGCACCCCAGTCTCCTCTTATGGAGGCAGACATTTTGTCTGAATAAGTAACATTGGGTGTGTGCCATTCAGCCCTGATTGGTGATCGTGTACAAGGAAGAAGATTGCTATGGCACTCAAGCCAAATGAACCTCAGAGAAATGCTACTTGAATAAAAGCTGGTTTGTCTTCTGGAGTGAGACTTTCTAGAGCATTAGGAAACAATAGACTGGTTAATCACTCAAGAGAATCCGTCACGTGACCAAAGTCACTTGGCAGCATATTGTGTTGGGGATGATCAATTAAAAATTTGAAAAAGGAGAGATCTGTGAATGTTACCCTTCTTAAATTTGATTGGGCAATGATCACTAAAATGTATGAATTTTTGATATACAGGTATGAATGTAGCCGGATACAAACTAATGGGTCAATTTAGCATAAACTTACATTGTAAACTGATCCATTAACTAAAAACATTTTGGGGGTAAATTTAGAAAAAAACCAAACATTTTCTCTTAAAAAGGAGTAAATGTTCAACTTTTCACCCTTCTAGTTACATTGGTACAATCTGTACACATGATATATATAAACATACAGAGCCAGACAGCCAGACCCAGTTAAAAACTGAAAAAACCTACATTGATGTTGACGGTTTAGGTTGACAATTTCTAATTATTGTTGTATAGAGAACGAAGTTGGGTATAATATTACAAATATAGGTTTCTTGAGTTCTTGAGCTAGTCTGGCTAGCAATGTGTCATTTACTCCTTATCGTGTCTAGAAAAAACATTTTTTTGTTTTCTGAACCCCCTAATGAGTTTCTTTTTTATTTTGGGGTTCAATTTGCAGCATAAATTTATGCTAAATTGGTCACTCAGTTCTTGCCTGGAAGCATTCATATTTTAAAAAAAAATGATTCATTGCTTATCAAAAAATGAGAAAAAAAATGAGAAAGTAACTCATTTATTGATCACCTCTATTTCAAATTTTTGTCTGTGGCAACCAGTGTATCCGTCACTCTACCCTACTAATCTCTTTTGTGACTAACCTATGGTCCCCTAACTTATAGGTATGGGTTCTTTTTCTATTGCTACCTCTTTTACTAAAGTAACTTACCCTCTCCTTTTACTTGATACCCAAACTTAATGATCTTCTACCCTTTCTTCTTTTTTCTTTCTTCTTTCTTTTGTTTCTCATACCACTAAACTTATTACCTTTTTTATTTCTGCCTTTGAATTCTTATTTACCTTTCCTTTTTTTCATCAACTCATATTCACTTTCTTTCTCATAATGTCATTAGGTGGCTGTGACCGGCTACCTGCAAGCGACCACACTTTATCTTATCATTATAAATCTACTTAAGATCATCCTTTTTGCGTCTGAAAAGTGTTACATCTGCATACATACATATAAGTAAGTAATGTTTCTCCGACCAGTATAAAAGTATAGTTCACATATATCCACGCAAAAATCATCTTTAACAAAAGTGTTGAAATAAATTATTTAAGAATAAAAATGAAATGTTCAAAAAACAGTCCCCCATCAGCTCTCATAGTGAAAGATATACACACGAGAGAATCATGCTAAGCCTTACATGAAGAGATTACAAGACAGCATGGTATATTGGAGAAAAGACAGTAGTCAGAAATATTATAGAAACCATTAGAGAACTCAAAGTGCAATTTGCTGGCCATGTTGCAAGAATTTCAGACAACTGCTGGACATCCTAAGTCACAATGTGGATCCCCAGAGAAATAATTAGAAAACTCAAATGGCAATACGTTGGACTTATTGCTAGAATGTTGGACAACCGCTAGACATCACGACTTACAAAGTTGGTCCCCAAAGTTCATAAGTGAAAATGTGGCTGGCAAATTATGAGATGGCGTGACAAATTAGACAAATTCAGAAAGTATTGGCTCCATGATGCCCGTGATAGAAAAGTCTGGTGAATCCTGAGGAAGTTCTATATCCAATGATGGATGATAAAAGGCTGATGATGATGAGCCTTAATTTTATCTTATCAACAACCACACTTCCTTTGGGAGATTCAATCCATCTCTTTTTTTAGAATATTGTTTCATATTCTGGGAATTTACTCCCGGGTCTCCAATTGGGAGAAGGTAAAACCAACTCACAAAAAAAAAGGAATTTAAGTAAGAGCATCCAATTTCCACTAAAAAGCTATGATTATCTCTGCAGGATTTGGTTGTGGTTGTAAAAATATAAAGTCTTTCATAAATATTCATATTTATATATATATATATATATATATATATATATATATATATATATATATATATATATATTGTTTTTAGATGCATCTCTATGATAAGGTCAGTAGATCTATTGGTTAGTTCATCCCCAATATGTTCAAAATTGATTTTTTTGCTCATGGCAGTAAGGATCTTTTTAGACCAGCATCTTCGCTGTGCTCTAACTTGGGAATAAAACTAAATTGGGTTGTTTCCCCTTGTTACATCATATTTCTCTCCTGTGTATGTTGCATGGTTCTCAGTTTAAGGGTCAATCTTTTGTTAGATTCCATGTTTCAGCTCTATAGGTGACAATCGGGAGGATGTATTGGTTGTATACACTTCTTTTTTGGATTGATGGGATTCCTTCTTCTTTAACATTGAGCTTATCCTCTGATATAATGCGGTTTACGATTTCAAAGATGCAATTATTATATTGTTACATGCATTCTCGATATAGCTCTGTTTGTAATACATATTGTACTGATCAAAAATAGTCATTATATTGATACTGGCATCCTCTGATATTAGGTTTGTCATAGCATTGTTCACGATATATACATTGAATGTGAATCTTCTCAGCTTGTCTCAGGAAAGTTATGTAAGTAAAAGACTTATTGCAGCTGTATTGTGGATGCATAGTTGAACTGATATCCTCTATTTACTTGACTCTTTTCTCATTTCTTCTACTGAAATTATAACAATTCAAATGAAAAATGCTGGATCATCTATCATTCTCTTATAATGCTATTTATGTGTTACTGTTTTCTCATTAACAAAGTATACAATACAGGTTGGATAGTCACTCAATGTCTTTGTGCAACATGCCTTATTTGGGGTGATCAATTAAAAAGTTAGAAAAAAGTGTGATCAATGAATGAGTTACTTCTCTTGCCTTTTGTTGGGCAGTGATCACTAAGAAGTCAGAATTCTCAAAAAAAAAAAACAAGCATTAACACTGTTGGACAAAAAAACTAGTGATCAATTTAGCATAGACTTATGTTTTAAAGTGAACACTGCACCACTAAAAACCTGTTTTAGGAAGGAATTTAAAAAAAAAAACAAAAAAAAACCAAGTTGATGTTTAAATTTTCAGTCTCCTAGCTCCATTGTACATATCATACATATGTAGCCAGCTAGACCAGAGACTGAAGAAACCTATGTCAGCAGTTTTGATTGATGGTTTCTAATATACATATATACGGACACACAATGTGTCTGTGTATTAGATGAGAATTCTTACAACTCAGCCAAGTTTATTCAAGATTTTTTTGTGCTAAATGCATGATCTTCTTTCTAATAGTCATTTTTCATTTAATAGACTGAGTTAATAAAAAATTTGACTTAGTGTAAGGAGTACTTTGTCTTATTTATGGATTTCTATCTTCAGTGCTTTTGTTCTTCAAAGTGACATCTACATTCTATAAACCTTTTTAGTACAATGGAACTTGACTCCACTGAAATGAACAATCTCTCTTTGAGTTGAACCCACATTTTCTGTTGCCAAAAGGATCTTTATTCCTTGGCTTCTTTACTCAACACTTTTGTTTTGATAGAATTATCTTGAAAGGCTTTGTAGACAGCAATGATGAATTTCTTTTGATCTCCCTTTCTTGCTCAGTATCAGTGCTACTCAGTGTGGTATGAATATTGGGGGCGTATCCAGGGTCTAAAGTTAGGGGGAACAAGTACATAAAAAGGCACCAGGATACATACCAAACAATTTTGAAATGATTCTACAATTCTATTTTGTATTCAACAATTAAAAAAGAGTTTTACTGTTGGCTCATACATTAAACAACCGTAGCCAACAAAGTGATGAAGGATGCTCTCATTTTTTATATTTATGTGTGTTTGTGTGTTCCAGCACTCCTGGCCATACAGTTTTCTCTACTGAATCAGAAATTGGTATCAGTATTCCACTAGACTTCTTCTAAAAATTTTGTTTTGATTTTTGGAAAAAAAGCCTTTTTGACCTTTTTGGGGCCTTATTTTGATAGGTTTATTAATATCATCCAGATTCTCCAAAATCTAGATGTTTTTTCATTGTATTTTAGATGTTTTCCAGTGGAAAATGCCAGTCATGTCTATTTACTCGTATGCATTCTTCATTGGAATTTTTTTACATCACTTCAAATTTTGATTGTATGATAGTTCAATTATTGACTAAGACGATGACTCTATATTGTGTTTAGAATGACACCATAATAAAAACATTATTCAACTATATTACATTCTAAGTGTATATGTAGAAGAAAACTAAGAAATATGGAAAATGTATGAAGTACATAGTTCCAAACTTTAGGAGGTTGATTGAATAGAGTAATGAGTCCAGAAAATTCTTCAAAGACTATGCAATAAAGTAAAGAAGGTACCAATGAAAAATAATGAGATATGACTTTTATTGCACTACGTAACTAAAGAAAAAAAAATATAGACAAAGCACCACTCTTGAAGAGAAGTGACTGCTCACCCTCTAGATATGCCGCTGACATATACTAGAGTAGGTATAAAGTATATATTGTTAGATGTTAACTGTTTTTATTAAGTCCTCAGTAAGACACTAGTAATAAGTATGTGTATTTGCTTTTCATTTCGGCAAACATTACCGTATTCAATTTTTATTGGTAACATTTCGGTCTTGCTGTTCAACACCATTCTCTTAAGAATCGTTTTTGTCTCTCATGACGCAATTGTTGAGTTCTTTTCATGTGAGGAATCCAAGATTGCCTTGTTACCAATTTTCCGTCATTTCAATTTACAGATATTTTACTTTGAATTTTTGCTAATTGTATTTCAAGTGTTTCCCTAATCTTTCTTTGTGTCTTATTTTGTATGTCTAGAGTTTTAGGGTGCAGAAAAGCAAATCTTTATACTTATCGTTAGATGACCTTCCTTGGCATGCTTTCGGCATTATTCTATGATAAAGAAACTCTATAACACTTAAATGATGTTGTTTTGTTACGTTTATCTCTGGAACTTGAAAAATTTCCTTTTGATATTTGTCTGATGTTAATTATGAACCATGAAGCAAAACTGTCACCATAGGTTATCAAGTTGGTCTGGTTATACATACAACATGCTTACAGACCTCACCAGTGGAGGTAGAGGGCTAAAATTTGCAAGATTTACTCCTTATCGTGTATAGAAAAAACATATTTTTGTTCTATTTTAACCCATAATTTGCAATGTAAGTTTATGCTAGATTGATCCAATAATTTGTGTCAGTAGCACTCCTGTTTGTTTTTATGAAAATTAAGACTTTTTAGTGATCTTTGCTCAATGGAAGGTTACAGAAGAAATTTATCCAATGATCATCCCTTTTCCAAAAGACATCTGTCACATGACAGTTTCTATCGAATGGCTAACCAGACCTGTTTGTATACTATTTATCATGAAATGTTAATCAAAAAAATATGGAGTATCACTTGTTCACAAAATGAGTATAAATTACAAAAGCATTATCAACTTTTAATATATATTCATTTCATTTTTCTGATGCAGATTAACATTATTATAAATGGTCAACTAATGTTTTCCTGATCATGTCTGAATTTGGCAGTGATTGGAAAAAAAAAACCTTCTTTGACAGTCGACAAGATCAGATTGTTTGAGTAATGCTGCCATATATCATTTTTATGACTTCCTTTTGAATATTGAAATGATCCTTTTTTTTCAAATTTGTCATATCTCAAGTTGTACTGTATCATGATTGAAGCCAATTACAAAGCACACTTGTATGTATATAAATCTAAACAGGTCTACTTAGTCATTCAAAAGAAACCTTCACTTGATCAATGTCTTTTGGCTGCATGCCATGTTGATGGAGATCAATTAAAAAATTGGGAAAAGGGGTGATCAATGGATAAGTTACTTCTTTGGCCTGGGTAGTGATCATAAAAGAACATCTGAATTTTCAAAATATGAGCGTGAATGCTGCCGGACATAAACAAAGGGATCAATTTTCAATTAGCTTACATTGCAAAATGAACCCCCAACTAAAAACCTACTTGGGGGGGGAATTTTCAAAAAAAAACAAAAAAACACATAACATAATAAAGACTAAATGTTTAAATTTTCAACTCTCTAGCTCCATTGGTGAGGACTCATGATACACGTATAGCCAGCTAGACAAGCTTAAAAACTGAAGAGACCTATCCTGAAAGTTCTAGTTAATGATTTCTAATTCAGTTCCTAGCAGTTAGTCATCCATCTGGGTGTTGCAGGGTTATTTTGAGTGAGCATTTATCAAAATCCACTCCCAGCTTGCTGGGCCTATCAAAGCTTCACCAGAGCCCTGCTAAGTGCAACTTTTGGGTACATGTTCCTTTCTCTGTCTATTTTCAGCCACTTGTGGTTCTGGACAAGGATTTGGATTCTCCTGGTTTTGCTATTTAATCCTAGATGGATCCATGCCTTTCCCAAGGGTATTAGTGCAAATTGAAAGCAGATTGTCTGTGCCAGAATTTGAACTTGGCTCATTGATTCCATTTCTCATGCTGCTGACCGCTTCTGTAGCTACAGTTAATGTTTACAATGATGTTGCTGCCTTATATTTTCACAATTAATGCAAGTGTTTCTATTGATGAGAGGTACTAGTATTACAGTATAATTCTGTGCAAAAGTTAATCCTGCTAAAAGCTGAGCTCATTGACTTTCTTATGAATCAATTGCCAAACTTGATCAGGATTGTTAAAGTATATATTACCCCGCGTTTGCCGGTGAACCAGCCTTTCCAAAAGGGTCCCTCCAGACTACCCTGTGGAGGTTTAAGCACTCTTTTAAGCCACTAAAACAGTTGACCCATTAAAAAAAAAAAAAAGCCGGGAAGAATGGGATATGTAAATGAGTTTTAGGAACACATATATGTAAATTTGTAATCAAATATGAGAAGAGTAGTTTCCCTTGGACAATGACTCTTTGTCCTATACCATCTACATACCAGTTGTTCATTCCACTTGTAGTTCGATGTTTGAATCACTTGTTTGCTGGTATTTCCTTTATGTGCGAATAACAATACATTGAAATGTCTTAAGACTCTAATTCTTTTTGCTTCAACTGTTAGATTTATAGGTTTCTAAAAAACATCTACTGAGTAAATGTTTTGTACTACAAGTATTTATAAAAAAAGCTGGTAGACACGCGATTGAACAGTTGTGTACTCAAGCATGAAGTGGCAATTTTTTTTTTTTTTGTAAAAGAGAAGATCAATGAATAAGTTACTTCTCTTGCCTTTTGTTGGCTGGCAATCTCTAAAAAAAAACGTCTGAATTTTCAAAAAAACAAGCATATAAACTTACTTTGTAAATCACCCCCCCCCAACCTTATTTTGGGCAGAGAATTTTCAATAAACAAAAAAAGTACCTCGAGATATATTAAATATACATGTCCAGTCTGGATTTGATGTGGATTGGTAAAAAATTACACCCTGGGGTCCTGCGTACACATACAAGGAAAGGCTCCAATTTAAAAAAAAACATTTTCTGAAATTTAAATGATGAACGAGATATTTGTTATGTGAAAGATGTTTTCTGAAGCTTTCACATGAAATTTTTTTTTGCTTTTCAATGTCAGTTTATAAATTGCCTCATTTTGAAGACAGTCAAGCAAATTTTAACACATTAGATTTGTTATTCAATTATCAGAGAATTGGAGTTTTGAAAGCTCTACAGCTGTGTTCACCTACATAGATCTGAGAATATGTTTCCCCAGCCATTACAATTTATGTGCAATTAAGCAGAATGTATTTTTTGAAAAGCCATCAGGCTGTTTGAAAATATTGATTTTAGAATGGAAACTTCATAAATCAACCTTGCTTTATTCAGAAAATTTCTTGTATGATTTTTCTATGAATCTTGCTGATAGCCACATGGCTTAAGGAATGAAAAGTTTTTCAGGAATTCTCACTTGATTATTCTGCTGTCATGTTATTAGTCAGTCAGTCATCCGCCTATACCATTGAATCTGTCACGGGGTTATTCCACGTGAATATTTCTCATAATCCACTAGGCCTGTTGGAACTTAACTCATTCAGGCCTGGTTTTTCTGTAGGATTACAAAGCAAGGGCAGCAAGGACATTATGGTTGGATTGGGGGTTTGTCATTTTTCTAAGAAACTCTGGAAAGATATAAATTTCATTTATGGCAGAACACAATGGTCATATGACTTCATTACAAATTCAAAATGGCTGCCATATCCAGGCATGCCATTTATGTGTGTTCTGAAATTTAGAACGCACATTCGTGTGACCCTGGCTTGAATGAATTGACTAGAACTCTATCTACCGTACCTTTTGGGAACATGTTTCCTACCCTGTCTGTTTCCCCTCCGTGAAGGCACTAGATAAGGGGTTGGACTTCCCAGTCTTACTATTTTATTCCTATTGAGAGAAGCGGGGAAGAAGAGATGGATTCATACATTTCCCAAAGGCATAAGTGTGAAGTAAGTGTAGGTTGTCTTAGCCTGAGTTTGAACTCGGCTTAATGATACCATTTTCTCTGCTGCTCAATGCTCAGTGACCTGTATTTTGGCCGATTATTAAATATCTGTTCTGTTGATTTCTTATTCAATGTTAGCTGAATAAAGGGTTATGACAAGTGTGAAGTTTTCAACAGATGGAATGAAAATGAATCTATCTAATTTCTAAGGAAAACAAGTTTGCTTAATCATCCAGTAAGAACCATTGTGTGACCAATGTCTTTTGACAAGAGTGACCATTCTTCCTTCTCAAGTGTTTTTGTTGGGCAGTGATCACTAAAAAAAGTCTGAATTTTCCAAAAACCAGCATGAATGCTGCTTCACACAAACTAAAGGATGTATTTAGTATGAAACAATTGTGTAAATGAATCTCCCACCCCACCCCAGCTTAGAGATGTGTATAGGGGGAATTTAAAAAAATCAAAATTTTATTTATGTCAAGACATAATAAAGAGTAAATGTTGAAATTTCAGCCCTCTTGCTCCATTTGTGTGGCTTGCACATGTCATGCATACATGCGTACACACACAACCGGCTTGCTACACCAACTTAAAAACTGAAGAAACATTGACAGTTTTGTTGATAGTTTCTAATAATAAGAATCCGAGGGGAATTATCTGAGCTTGGAATCGAAAGTAGGTACTAATTGTTCATTTCTACATTTCGATTTGATTGAAATGGTAATGTTTCCTTCTAAATGCATTTACTGAGGGACATTTTTACTTACATATACATATATATATATATATATATATATATATATATATATATATATATATATATATATATATATATATACTGATGATACTGCGTATTTAGTTTTATTTGTTTGCAAAATTATTGATGTTATCCATTTGCAGTTTCATATTATATTGATCTTATTCAAATAAATTGGCTGCGCTTCATTTCTAATAAAATTATATGCAAAATTATTGTTATTTTTGCTAAGTATTAGAAACTGTCAACCAAAACTGTCGACACAAGTTTCTTCAGTTTACAAGTTGGTTGGGCTGTCTGGCTGGCTATGTATCAAGTGTATAGGCAAAACCAATGGAACTAGAAGGCTGAAAATTTCAATATTTGCTCCTTATCATGTCTAGAAAAAACCTTTTCTCTGTTTTTTTTCACCCTCCCCAATAGGGTTTAGTAGGTGAGTTCTATCTACAGTGTATGTTTATGCTGGTCCCAAGTTTGTGCCTCGCTGTGTTTTTAATGATTCAACAAAAGGCAAGAGAAGTAATTTATTTATTGACTGCCCCTTTTGCCAATTTTTTAATTGATCACCCTCCCCAAATGGCATGCTGTGAAGAGACATTGGTCATGTGACTGTTTCTGTGACTAACCAGACCTGTTATTATTTTGTGCTGTGCCAAAATTTTCGAATCATCATAATTTCAACAGTGTGGATCTCATATAGAAATATTGTTTTGATAATAGAATTTACTTCTTGTCAGCACATTGTAATAAAAATATTCTGACTTGCAAATTTCCACCCAATTTTAAGCTCTTACCAACTGAGGAACTAGAGCTCTTATGGCTGCCGGAAGATTAAATCTAACCCTTAAACTCACCCTTCACCTTCCCTGATTGTTAGGCGCCATATTAGCTTTTGTTTTTAGCTTTTACGTAAACTAGTTGTAATAGTAATTTCATCCTGATTTATTTTTTATCAGATGAAGCATTGTCAATCATTATAAATTTTTGACCAGTATTTTCTTTCATCTTAGATTTTATGGTTGTTTTATTGTTGCTTTTTATCGTGGAATGATGGTCTGAGTAAAGCTACGATAAAAAGCGTCTACAAAATTAAAGATGAAAGAAAATACTAATGGCTGCTTAAAACATGTCTTCAGGCAAGGTTGAGTATGTAACAAAGTTGAACAGATGAAATGCAAAACACTGACAAGGTTTGTTTAATAAGTCTTCTTTGTGTTCAGCTTATGAAAATATGATTTTGAAAAGCTTGTCAACATTTATACTTTTAGTAGTTTATCTAACTACAATTGAAGAAATCTCTCTCTGCCTGTTTATATGTGTAGATGCACTGCAATTACTCAACAACTGGCCATTATACCAAGTTGATATTCACCTGATACATCAGTTTTCTTACAAGGTTGTGCTGAGTTGGGAGTTTTTCTGATCCGTAGTTCTTAATAAAAAAATAAATTAAAAAAATTAAGTGTTATAGATCTTTTATCAAAAATGTAGATCTTCATCATCATCATCATCATCATCATCATTAGTCTTTTAGTGTCTGTCAGTTGACATAGATCTTCCCCAGGATTCGCCACATTCTCTAACATGGGTGTCGTGAGCCAGTATTTTCTGAATTTATCTAGTTCATCTCTCCATCTTGTATTCTGTTGGCCTTGGTTTCGTATGTGATCTCTGGGGATCCATGTTGTGAGTCATGGTGTCCAGTGGTTGCCTTTCATTCTTGCAACATGGCCTGCCCATTGCCATTTAAGTTTTCTAATAATTTTTATATTATGTTTCACACTCCCGTTTTCTTCTTGATATACTGTGCTCTCTTGTGATCTCTCTAAGTGAGGTTGAGCATGATTCTCAGACTGTAGGTCTGTCTCTTGGTTAGGTTCCATGTTTCTGCTCCATAAGTGACTATTTGGAGAATGCATTGGTTGTATACTCTTCTTTCTAGGATTATTGGGATTGTCTGGTTTTTGAAAGTTTAGCTTGATTCTTTGTTTGATTTCCTCCTCTTTTGAGGGTCTCATTGAGATTCGTTGTTCTAGGTAGATGTAGTGGTCTACCTTACCGAGTTTTGCATCTTCTATCTTGACAGTTATGTTCTTATTCTCAACATGATTGTTGCACATGATTTTTGTTTTACTGAAGTTCATGTGTAGGCCGACTTTTTTGCTTTCTTTGTTTAGATCGTCTAACATTAGTTGGAGGTCGTGTAGGTTCTCTGCGAAAAGGACAATGTCGTCTGCAAATCTGAGGTTGCTCAGATATTTGCTGTCTATTTTGATCCTTCTATTTTCCAAGTCCAGGTTTCGGAAGATCATCACAAGGCAGGCTGTGAAAAGTTTAGATGAACTGGTATCACTTTGCCTTACTCCTTTTTGGAGTTGGAACAGTTCAGTAAATAGGCAATGCTGAAGAGAAATATCCCTGGAAATGTTGTAGTGGATGCCCATACACCTAAATTATTAGATTCCATCCTTTCTTGTGGTTGATTATTCTCCTATGATGTTAAAATAATCATGCTTCTTGGATTGTAGCACAACATTTGATTTTTTGATTTTTGACTATGAAGTCTGTCAGCCTTCACTTGTGGCTGAATACATTCGAAGAAGTCTTAAAAATGTATATGCAAGTAATGTATTTTTCCGAAAAAATGTTACCATTTTCAATTGCGGTGGAATTGAAAAAAATTTTAGATACTATCAACCAAAACTCTCAGTAAAACTACCAACATAAGTTTCTTCAGTTTTCAAGTTGGTGTGGTTGGCTATGCATCTATGTATGTATATATATACAGTGCATATGGGTCGCACTAATGGAGGTAGAGGGCAGAAAATTTCAGCATTCACTCCTTATCATGTTAAGAAAAAAGTTTTTTTTTTTTTTTGAAAATCCCCCTACCCATTGGTTTATAGTGGAGAATTCAATTTGCAATGTAAGTTTATGCTAAATCGATCCCTTTGTTTGAGCCTGGATGCATCCTGGCTAATTTTTTAAAAATTTCTGACTTTTTTGTGATCACACTCAGCCCAGAGGTAACTCATCCATTAATCACCCCTCTTTTCCAATTTTTTAAATTGATCACCCCTCTTTTCCAATTTTTTTAATTGATCACCTGCTATATAGCCTGCTGCCAAAAGACATTGGTCGTGTGACAGTTTCTATTGAGTGATTAACCAGACCTGTCATTTTAAAGAAAAAAACATTTCAAGTTTGTAAATCCTCACGCTCTCTATCTATTCCTCAATATCTCTCTTTGTTTTCTCCATTCGATTCTCCTGATGCCGTTTATTTCTCTTTCTTCTTTATCTATTCTCATAAATAACAGAAGGGAAAATTCAATGAGAAAAACTGTTTGATGTTGTTTGTTCTAGAGTTAGAGAGATTTCTTTATCTTCATTAGCCACACAAGAATTGAATGTTCTGACTTTCTGTAAACATTCTGTGCAATTTTCATCCCACTGCATGTTTTATTGAAAAATCTATTCTAGAATTCTTCTGAGGATGTAGAATTACAATGAATCATAAATTAGGCACATGAGCAAGGTCAGCTGCTTTCTCAATTAGGATGATCTTTCTTCAATGAATAAAAAGGAGTGATAGAAAGCTTTCCTATTTTCAGTTCCTCTTATTAGAAACCATCAACTGAAACTGTCTCTAAAATTGCCAACGTTTCTAAGCTGGTCTGGCTGGCAATGTATATAGGCC
Organism: Thysanoteuthis rhombus; assembly: GCA_963457665.1. Lineage (NCBI taxonomy): Eukaryota > Metazoa > Mollusca > Cephalopoda > Oegopsida > Thysanoteuthidae > Thysanoteuthis > Thysanoteuthis major. The sequence continues at coordinate 58,412,767 of OY735217.1, forward strand.
GCACCAATAGAGCTCAAGGGCTGAATATTCCTACATTTACTATTTATTTTATCTACAAGAAATGTTGTTTGTTCTTTTGGGTACCCCGCCCCCAGGTTTTTTGTTAGGGATCAATTTGAATGCTGAACTGGTCCATTATTTTGTGTCTGGCAGCACTCACGCTTGTTTTTTCAAAAATGGGCTTAGTAATCACTGACAACAAATGAGAGAAGTAATTGTTCATTGATCAACCCTTCTTCTGATCTTTTGATTGATCACCCCCAATCAAGCATGCTACCAAAAGACATTAGTCATTCAACGGTTTCCATAGGAGAACAGCTGGAATCTGTCGTCAAGAAATACGAGAAAATAAAATGAGGTGGAATTGAATTTGCTTTCAAGTGCCTGTGAGCAGAGGATTTGGTCAAGTGTCGGAGAAGGCTGCTCCAGGCAACTCCTATGAGTTTTTCAGATACTTCTATGCTTTGGATTTCCATACCATAGTTTATTGTTAGCAAAGTGACTGATATTTCACAAGTGTGTCTTGTAGAACACCAGCTGTGTTACTCCTTATTTTATATTCCGAGATAATGCTGAATGAATATTTAGAGGAAAGATTTTCACACTTGCAAAAAAAAAATCAGGGCAAAATAAAGGAGCAAAGTACTTTCCATCATATGAAAAATCTTAGCAGCATAGAGAATGTATAGACTTATATTAAGGCCAAAATGGTTGGGAAAAAATTTAAGAACACTAATCAGCTTTTGGAAACACTCAGTGATGAATGGAACAACATTGAAACGGCACACTGTTAGGAACTATCAGACAATTCGCCCATACGGCTGAGTTTTCTGAAGGAAAACAAGGGAAAAGCTATTACATACTAAAACATACTCTACACATGAAAACTGCATGCACTGTTGTATAACATGGTCAAATATTTCACCAATAATTGTTAGAATAAAAGAGTAATTACAAAAGATTTAATTGAAAGAAAACTTGGCTTATTCTTTTTGCTGAGGTGTCCAAGTTCAGTTTCAATGTGGGGCCCCATAAATGTATAGGTGGGTTGTGATAAAAATTATCTAGTTCTCTCAATACTTGCTTTTTGGCAAGCCTCAGGCATTAACCTTGACCTCTATCCCACTTTGTGTAGTGAGGAGATGTAACCTGGGGGAACGGTCCTCTTGAAATAGATGGTCGCTTACCTTTGGCCATAAATGGCCGAGTCGGATCAGTTACCTGACTCAGCTTGCAAAGACAATCAGACATAATTATGATTCTTGCCCTAACTTTTTACTGTGGGTGACTGATTTTTGGAAATTTTTTTCCCTCCCCTGATCAGTTCTGCTGTTTCTCATGTAAGTATACTTTGATTTTGCTATGATTTGAATATTGATGGAGTTGAGAATTGATGTTTTTGAAAAAAAATTTTTTCCTCCTCTTTTTTTGTGACCTAAGATTTAAAAAGAAAAAAGGTTTTCTTCCTTTTTTTTTTTTTTTTTTAGAAACCTTTTCAAGGAAATTGAAATTTTACTTTTAGGTATATATGTATCAAGCATACTAGCCACAGCAAATGAGCTAAAGGGCTGGAAATTTGAACATTTACTCTTTATCATGTCTAGACAGAAAGTCTCTTATCTTTTTAAAATTTCCCTGCCTAAAGAGGTTTTCAGTGGGGAGGGGGTTCAATTGAGAATGTAAGTTTTTTCTTAATTGATTATTTAGTTTGTGTCCGCTTGTTTTTTGAAATTTGAAAAAATCAAGATATTATGCTGTCAAAGAACGTAGGTTGTATGATTGTTTCTATCGAGTCACTAACCAGACCAGTGAACATCAATTTTTTTTTTATCAACAGTAAAACAAAAGTATATTTGTTTAGAATAAAGTATGACAGGTCAGATTTTAAATCTTCTTGTAATAGTGCAAAATTGATATCATCAATCATTACTCAAAGCAGGTGCACAGTTTGAAATTTTAGAATCAACTGGAAGAACAGAATGATTATGATTTATGAGTCACTTTGCTGACAAAGTCCATTAAATGTAAATATAATTATTTTAAAATAATGCATTTCCACAAGATACTGCCTGATGTCCTATTAATGTTTCACCATGTTTGATATATGTTTGATTCTGTCTTCAGCGTATCTCAAGCAAGACAATTTTAGGTGAGGGAGGTCAACCTATGTAGTCCTACCAAGATTTATTATTTAGTTTGAAAATTCATACTCAAACATTCGGTGTGTAAGATCTTTTCTGAGATTTGATTTGAATATGTTTATGTTTGAAGAAGAGATTGTGTCTTCTGATAGCTTATTCCAGGTTGAAGTGGTTCTGTCTGAGAATAAGTGCTTTTTAACCCTGGTGGTTATTTGAATTTGTAGCTCCTTGCTGTGACCTTTGGTTACATTGTTTAGGGATGGTTGTAGCATGATTTTATCTGGACAGATGCTGCACTTACAGTCTTGGGCAATAGTGTGTAGACCTGAGGTTATCCTGTATATTTGTAATTAATCAGTGCAGCTTCTTTTGTTGAATAGTGTCTCTAGATTAAGCTCCATTGGCCTTTCTGAATATGGCAGGTGTTTAAAGCTGGGGATCATCTTTGTGGCTCTTCTTTATATTCTTTCTATAATTTATGTTGGGGTGACCAAATGCAGGAGCTGAATTCTGATTCAAATTTTAGTATGCAGATTTATTTTTATCAGAATTAGCATTGTTGATTTTATTTATTTCTTGATGCCCCTCCTCCCGATTTTGACATTTTGATGAATCCACTTTTTTTTTTTTTTTTTTTTTTTTTGAAAGTTCATAACTATGATCCTAATTAAGATAGAACCATTTGTACCTTTGAATAGAGAACGCTGAACATTATGATAGTATTTCAATGCAGTTGGGTCTAGGATGTCCCTAAAATATTATAGTAATTTGAAAATTTTAGTGGTTTGAATTGAAGAGATAGATGACAATCCCTTAGAATGATTTTCTCATGAACTGCTCCCAGGTGCCCTCTGTCATATGTGACTATTACAGTTTTGCCCTTTTTGTTCTTCATGGGTGAATAAGCAGGCTGAACATTACCCATTTACACAAGTTTTCCTTATTTCCATCCCCATGTTGCAGTTTCTATTGAGTGACTAACCAGACCTGTGGTAACCATCTCCTCTCCAAGTATCAAACTGCAGATTGAACTTGGTTACATGGTACCAGTAACAGAGACCTGACCTATTGGGTGAGGTTGATTCATGTCTTTCTTAAGGTCATTAGTACAATGTAGATGTTGAGATTTAAGATTCTATTTTCTATTTCTCAACCCTATAAAAGCAATGGGTGTGTGTGTGAACTTAACCATCAACCAAAACTATCAGCATAGGATTCTTCAGTTTTCAAGTTGGTCTGGATGGCTGGTATGTATGTGTCATGCATATGGGCTTCACAGATGGAGGGCTGAAAATTTGAACATTTACTCCTTATTATGTCTACAACCTACCAGTATTTAGTGGGGGTTCTAATTGCAGTGTAAATCTTTGCTAAATTGATCCCTTAGTTTGTGTCTGGCAATATTCACACTTGTTTTTTGAAAATTCAGACTTTTTTAGTGATCACTACCCAACAAAAGGTGAGAGAAGTAACCTTTTCCAATTTTTCAATTGATCAGCCCCCACACTGTATGCTGCCAAAAGTTATTGGTCACATGAGGGTGTCTATTGAGTGAATAAAAAGTCCTGTTGCACTTGCACTCAAAATCTCTTAGTTCAGCACTTGGCCCCAAACCACAATGTTTAAGAGTCAATTTATATTTGCTTGCTTGAATTGCAAATCAGACAGCTCTATTTTCAGTGTTTACTGTAAAAAAAAATCAATCTGATAAAAATAAAGACCTGAGGTAAGTGAAAAACATGCTTTCAGGTAATCAATATTTGATTAACAAACAATTGTTCTGGTTGATTAAAAAAGAGCAATTCCAAGTCTATTCACATCACCTTTTGAACAATATGAATGCAGGTGACTTTCTGAGATTTGTGTGAATCATGCTTGTATTTTTGTGATTGTCACCTGACAAAAAGCAAAGTAACTAATTCATTTATCATCCCTTTTTCGAATTTTTAAATTGATCACCCCAAACATGGCATGCTGCCAAAAGACATTGATCATGTGACAGTTTCTATTGTGTGTCTAACCAGACCTGTTTTTTTGTTTTTTTTTCTTTTTTGAATAAGTTTCAAACTAGACAGGTCTGGTTAGTCTCTCAATACAAACTATCATGTGACAACTTCCTGTGTTGGGTATGATCATTTAAAAAATTGTGAAAAAGGGTGATCAATGAATGAATTATTTTTCTCTCCTTTTGTTGGGCAGTGATCACAAAAAAGCCTGAATTTTCAAAAGACAGACATGAATGTTGCTGAATACAAACTAAGTGATCAATTTAGCATAAACATAGTAAATTGCCCCCGCCCCCCCGGAATTTTCAGAAAAAAAAAATTTCTTTCTAGATATAAGGAGGAGTAAATTGTTGTGCCTGTATGCATGATACATACATACATACATACATACATAGTCAGTCAGCCAGCCAAACCATCTTGAAAACTGAGGAAACCCATTTCAAAGTTTTGGTGACTGTTATAGTTGTCGGTTTCTAATAAAAATGTTTCTTAGGCTGGTCTTGTTTGTAGGCCTTTTGTAAACGTTCGGTAGTCACCTCCATGGACTGTTTCTTTCAAAATAATTTTGACTGTCTCTGACATAAAATAAATACAATCAGCTAAGAAGTAATAAAACCTATTATTTGATAAGGTGTCTGGTTCAAGCAAAGTAGGAATCAAATGTCTTCATTTTTGATATCAAAGAACAAAGTTTTGGTCAGGTTGTATGTGTCCTGCTTTGAGAGAGCATTAAAAAAATCTACCAGAATGCAAGTTTTCACTCTTTTTTTTCGCATTCTGAGCAATTCTGCTTGAAGTATCACCTAATTTCCTGTTGTAACTTCCTCAATTTAAAGTGCTCTCTATGTATCGACCCAGTGGGTTTTTTGTATGTTAATCTATATAGAATCATGTTTCTAACAGTACCATATTTAGTTTTATGTGTTATACTTTCAAGTTGATCCCTATTTTTGTGATTTTTGACTAGACCATAAGTATTTGATTATTATGTCTGGTTATTTTTTTCAGGTAATCATTATCAACATCAGTCTTCTAATGTCCGTCGTTCGACATAGACCTTCTCCGGGATCCACCACATTTCTCTATCATGGGCATCACGGAGCCAGTATTTTCTTACTTTGTCTAGTTCATCTCTCCATCTTGTATTCTCTCTGCTTAGGTTTCGCATATGATCTCTGGGAATCCATATTGTGAGTCGTGATGTCCATCGGTTGTCTGTCATTCTCGCAACATGACCAGCCCATTGCCATCTAAGTTTTTTAATAGATTCTATGATGTCTCAGACCCCTATTTTCTACATGATATATTGTGCTGTCTTGCGATCTCTCCATGTGAAGTTGAGCATGTTTCTCTTATATGCATGCTACATGCTTCTCAGTTTGTGGGTCTATCTCTTGGTTAGGTTCCATGTTTCAGCTCCATAGGTGACTATCTGGAGGATGAATTGGTTGTATACTCTTCTTTATAGAATTAAAGACTATGACTAATTAGAAATTGTATCAAGTAGAGATTGTTATTGTTATTCATATATCATCGTTCACCACTTATACTCTCATTGAGGGTGTCATGGAGGTGAACACAGGTAATGTTAGTTAGACCCACTTCCCAGACCTTCATTTTACGTACGGCACTTGGTATTCTGCAATGATTACCCATCTAGGTACTGTCTAGACTTGACATTGCTTAACTTTACCTGAACTGGTGTATCCAGCATAATTTTGCTGTAATCCCTTAGCCTCGAAGTGAGGCCCATCAATCCCAGTCTTTGTGCTGAGTGCATATTGGAGAGGTAGTGAGTTTCTTTTTAAAGTCTTTGATGTGACTTGACTGTGAATTGAACCATGGCACTACAGAACCAGAGGTGAGCATTGTACCATTGTGATCGCTACTTGGCCACAGTTGTCATTTATTGCAATTGTAAAAGTTATATAAACTTTGTTTTAATAATGAAAAGTAGTTAGTTGAAAGCAGAATAAAGTTGAGGGGACTGATTTTAAAAGAAACATCTGCCAATATTGTACTTCTAAAAAAGTATTATGTAAGCATCTTCAGGATGGCACAAAAGTTATGATGGTGTTTAAAACATTCATATCTTTTTTGTTTTAATGATTATTTTTCAATAAGATTCTGCATAACATTTGATCCCAGCCACTTATTTTTTCTCAGATAATAATCTTTAGCTCCTGGACAGTCCTTGATTGTTAACATAGACCTTATGCTTCAAATAACCCCAAAGAAAAAAAGTCTGGAGCTGTTAAATCTGGTGAATCATTGACTCAGATGGCATTGTCTGTACATTCAAATAATAGGAATATAGGTTAACGTTATTGATTGGTGGTATTCAAAGCCGAATTCTATTATTTTAGTCTGTTGCTCAGTTGTGTACTTTTGCATGATGAATCCCCAAGGGTTCCTTCACTTATCTGAGAAAAGGAAAAACCAAGAATTTTGAGAGAGACAAAATGATGATTGTTTCAAAGCCCTTCACAACTTTTGCCCCACTCTGCATTTGCTGAACTTGGTAATAGAAAGCTGTATTATATCTTTGTATGCAAAGCAAAATTGTTGCCTTTAAGTGATGGAGTCCATAGCTGTATTAATTGTAACTAATTTTTTTATGGTTCTGTGTTTGGCTATATTACCATGATCAGATTAATTGAATGGATTTTTGCAAAGAATTTTTTTTGCATTATTTTGCTTATTTGTATGTACAACTGTTACACTTTCTGATTATTATTGATTCATCTCATATCTTTCATCCTTTTTCTTTTCCCCTTCCAGCTCACTCTTGAAATGTAATGAACAAAGATAAGAATGGAGGAGGGTGCTTATGCTTGAATGAGAGCAAAAGTGACTCAACTTTCACTATGATTGTGATTCATTCATTATTCTTCACTAGTCTGAAGCTTGAAAATTCATTTATAGTAGTAGTAGAGTGCAGAAATATAGACAGATATGAAAAGTAATCAATGATAGTAACAGTCTGGTTAGTCACTCAATAGAAACTCTAATGTGACCTGACAGCAGGCCATATTGGAGTGATCAGTTAAAAAATTAGAAAAAGGGGTGATCAATGAATAAATTACTTCTCTCACATTTTGTTAGGCAGTGATCACTAAAAATTCAGAATTTAAAAAAAAGCAGGTGTGAGTGCTGACAAAAAATTTCTTTTCAGTTAATGTCAAAATTTCAGTACATCACTTTTAGTACATTTTACTTCTATACATTGGTTTCTTCAGTTCACTGGGCTGGCTATGGTGACAGTTTTGGTTGACGGTTTTAAATAATAGATATATTAGTTTCATTTGCCTCTGCATGGTATTGTAGTTAATATAGATACATTCCATAAATAATAAATTACATTAACAAAATTAGATAATTTAATTGCAGTAATAATATATATGCAAATTCAATGATGATATCTTAGTTGTCCATCCCCGTAGATAATCTGTTTACTCATTTGTTACAAATTATAAAAACGGTTTCTATGATTAGAAATATTCCCTCCTTAACATTTTTGCAATCAATTTTTAGGCAAATTATTTTTCATCTGTTATCCTTATATTTTTTTCAGAGTGATAAACTATTTGAAAAAATCTTTTGTATTTTATTGAAAGTTGGTATATTTCTTCAAATTTTTAATTAATGATAGACATAAGCATAAGGGCTTAGATCAGGGTTCCCCAACCTTTTTGTTTAGAAGAGTACTTTCACGACTACCACTTGTGTGGTGGGCACCATTTGATTTTCAAGTCAAATTCATTTTTGGTCATATTTATGATAACATACATGATAATGCTTAGAATAAGATAATGCACAAGCTTATAAGTTGACCATAATGAAGATAATGGGTAATATAACATACATATAAATTAGTATGTTTGGTTGGTTGTCTATCTGGGCAGAGTCCTGTTATAACCTAAAAGTTATAATTGATTGGTCCGTGTGAAAAACATCAACAGAGTGAATACAACAATAAAAGAGTAATGAATGCAAAATGTGATAATCTGTGGTCATAACGAGAAAGAATATGTTTAATATGTTACAGGAAAACTGAATGTTCCAAACTAAAATAAGAGAAGGAAAGAGTGTGGTAGTGACTTGGAGAGAAAAAAAAAGTATCCTTGAGATAGTGAGTTGAAGAAAGAGTGGATGAGTGAGTTAAAGGAAGAGAAAAATGATTCAATTAGTCTCTCTTTCTCCTTCCTTTTCTTTTGTCTTCTTTTAGATATAGCTAGTTTTTTTATTACATTGCAGATAACGAAGAAAAGAGATGAAGAGTTGTTAGGTATTTGGCTATGTGTCTGGCCCAAAAATTGCAAAATTGGCCAAAAACGTTCCAATGCAAAAATAATGATAACAATTGTTTATAAAACATTACAATACTCTCAGCCACCCATCCCAAGGAGTTATTAAAAAATACTACTGAAACAAAGGCAAAATTACTCAAAATTTGAATATAACCAAGCCAAAAGTTTCCTGGTCAAATGTCTCTTTGAAAATCCAAGATTTGTCAAATTTGGCCTGACTTTTTTCCTAATATTTCAAATGAAATAGTAATCAACTTAATCTTTTTATTGAAACAAATTATATTCTTAATAATGGCCTTGATAAAAATGACTTGTTGTTGTCACTTTGCTGTTGTCCTTAACGTATGTTAATGACATTGCTCGAAAAACTGATTGTCTACAATATGCCGAGTCGATACAGTTGAGCTTTTTCTGGCTTTCTTTCTTATGTATTGTTTGGCTTTACGGTCAGGTTTTAATCCGGCAACCTTGCCATGGTGTGAAAAAGAAGGGCAGGAAGTAGAGGGCAAACTGGATGGGAAAAGTCGTGCTCCCAAAGAGTTAAGAAATCAGAGCAGAAGGGTCGGCAGGTGCAAGGTTGAAGACCTCTTGTTGAGATGATGGTAAGTTTGATACATGAGTGATAATGTAAGCTATTACATTACACCTGCTCCTGGCATATGATTGGGTTTCATTCTGACTGGCAGGTCATATCTCAAAATAATCATAAGTTGGACAAATATTATTTATTACCTAAATGTCATTTGTAAAATACAATTATTTGTTTTCTATTTCATTTGAAAAGATTGTTGGGGAATAAAAGAGTGAAGGTGACCATTCTTACATACACATACATATGTACATTCTCATAAAATGTCTCTTATAATCTTATACCCACATACAACCAAATGTGATATTTATGGTATTTACATAGTTTTTTTGTTTTTTTTCAAGTTCAAGTGTAATTTTTATACACTCCTGCACTTATACAGCTCTCGTACACATGAACTGACAAGAAATTTTTCCTATTTACTTATATCTTTAAAAATTTAGAAGCACAACCTTTATATTCGCATGATTTCTTTCTACTGATGTATTTCGGTCGTATGTATGAATGGTCTCAAGGCGAGATGGGCATAAGTCTGGAAACAGGTATATTTCTTTTTCTTTTACTGAAGTTTCAAATCATGAAAACGAAAATAAGCCAAAACGTAGAGCACTTTATTTATTAAATACAAAATATAAAGAATTGACGTATTCACTCATTGTTTTCTCGATATATATCTTAGAGACTGTCAATCAAAACTGTCAACATGGGTTTCTTAAGTTTTTAACTTGGTCCGGCTTATTATGTATGTATGCCAGGCCACACCAAGGGAGCTTGAGGGCTGAAAATGTAATCATTCACTCATCATATCCAGAAAAAACATTTTTGTGTTTGTTTTTTTAAAATTTATGTCTTGGAGATTTTTAGTGGCGATCAATAAATAATGTAAGTTCATGCTAAATTGATCCCTTACTTTGTTTCAGTTCTTTGAAAAATCAGACTTTTTTTAGTGATCTCTGCCCTACAAAAGGTGAGAGAAGTAACTTATTTAATGATCACGCCTTTTTCCAATTTTTCTATTGATCACCCCCAACACAGCTTACTGCCAAAAGATGTTGGTCTTGTGACATTTTCTCTTGAGGGACTAACCGGACATGTTTCTGTTTCTTTTTCTTTTACTAGGAGTTTCAAATCATAAAAATAAAAATAAGCCAAAATCTAAAGCACTTTATTTATTAAATGCAAAATGAAAAGAATTGACATATCCATTTCACTCACTGATTCCTGATATATGTATATATTTTTTATTCTTTGTTTTCAACTAATTCAATCAGATGTCTTTGCAATTCATCTGATATCTTATTTCCCATCTCTGCAAAGTTTTGTCTTTCTCTCATATCAGGTTATATCATTTATTGTAAGACTAGTTTTTTTGGAAATACTGCAATAGTTTATGATCTTATCTAAAAAAAATAGTTCAATTATAAATAATTAAAAGAATTACTTACATAAATTTAGATCATCTGGGATAGAAAAAAGATTAACAGGACAATTTTGGGATTTAGCAGCTGAAAGATATAGGAAAATTCAGGAAAAGTAAATACATGAAGTGTGCCTAGTAAATGTTTGATGAGCTTAAAATTAGAAACTGTTAAGCAAAACTGTCAACATATATTTCTGTCAGTTTTTAAGCTGGTCTGGCTGACTATGCATGTATTATGCATACACACCATAGAGCTATAGAGCTGAATATTGAAACATTAACTCCTTATTATGTCCATATTTGTCAAATAGGTTTTTAGTGCGAGGTTCAATTTGCAATGTACGTATATGCTAAATTGATCCCTTTGTTTGTGATAAAGATTCATTAATCACCTCTTTTTCCATTTTTTCAATTAATCACCCCCAACACCATGTGCTGCCAATAGATATTGGTTGTATGATGGTTTATGACAAGCCAGACTTGTTTTTTTTATTAAGGTTCATACATTTGTATCACTTGAATTAATGTATATTTTAATGTTGAATACATATTTTTTTTTATGTTAATTGTATCAGGAGATACCCATTGAAGTATTTTTTTCCAACAAATCAATATATATTTGATATATATATATTTGAATTCCCACGAGATGACTTTTTTTTTTTTTAGAAAAGAAACTACTGGACCAATTTCTGTGACAAGAGTCCATTGCTTCAAAGGATGGATAAGAATTATTTTCATCAACATAATTGTCACCTTTAAGTGGAAGAATCCATTGTTATGAACAGAGAAACATTAGAAAAAGTCACATTGTTTATCATGTAAGCAGATGGAAGCAGTGCTAGCAAATTTTGAATTTTGTCCGACTCCTGTACAAATTCTGAACTCCACTTTATTCTTATTTCAGTAGGAAAACTATCCTCACAAAAATGAGGAATGTAAACTCATATGTAAAACCCACAGTCCTCTAGTGTGTTTTGAACTAACAACCAACTGATAGCCAGGAGGCTCTCTCATTGACTGAGCTGAATTGACAAGTCAGCATACAGATATGCAAGGGCTTATTTCATTCTTATGAATATGTACATTTATACAAAAACAAAATATCTATATTTTTATAATTTTCTATTTGTTATATATTGAATACAAAAGTTGCAGTAACCATCTTCAGTCAGAATAGAAGTAAGAGTGGAGTTTGACCCTGCAGCAGCCAGTCTTTTTTTTTTTTTTAACAATTACAAGTCCACTCTAAAATGGAAATGCTTTTCCTCTCTTCTCTTTGTAGTCAGGTTAAAGGTTCATGGTCTGCTAACCTCTAGCAAGTAGAATTTGCTCCTTCAATAGCAAATTCAATCAATTTCGGTCTCTTGTACTCCTCACCCTTCTATCTCTGGCTATTTGCCTCTTTTACGTCCCATCTATCCGACACCTGAATCAGTTCTGAGTTATTGACCCAAAGAACTACTCTATTTATTCTGTCTGCTATTCTATTGTCTGCAATCAGGTGGATTCTGATGATAAAAACGCTTCTTGATTAATAATTTATTCATAATTCTTTTCAACAATTTATTGGGAAATTCATAAAAGTAATCATTCTTTGTCTTTCCAATTCTCAAGAAATTTGAATGTTTTTGTTCCAGAAGCATTTTTCAGTTTTTACGATACATTAAAGAAAAAAAAATTAGTGGAAAGGCCTTGAAAAAGTATGTTAGAGTTCGTGAAATGACTGTCTTGCACATCAATGTACATTGAAATGGATTAATGCTGTTAATGATTGTAACATTGAAATATTGTTGTTGTTTTGGCTGTAAAAGAATATGCGAGTAATCTTGCTGGTGATTCAAAAAATGGATCTGATATTGTTAAGAGATTGAAAAAAAAAAAAACCCCTTAAAATACAAACGCTTCATTATGTTATCTTTTCGAGAATTAATTTACAAAATGAATAATCTAATATTCTTTCCAATGTCATGTTACGTCATCAGAGGATGTTCTCAAAATATATGTTCATTTAGCATAGAATTTCATTATAAATCACCCTCCAATATGATCGGGGAGGGGGGATCCTGAAAATAACTTGCTTCACATAAATTCCTACAATCTTGCTGCCAAAATTGTAGTGCATCCAAAAAAGCCCTTGTCAAATGATGACCGTGGGGTGAGGCTTGGTTTCAGGGCTGAAGTACTTCATGATACCAGCAGATTTTGTTGCAATGTGGGAGGGATAGAACCACGCAGATACAGCCTGTGCGTGATCTTGAAACCTTTCGATATATTACTTCTTCTTTGTTGATAACAGTCTGAGTTTAGCCAGATATGCTGAGGTGGAGATGGCTATAAAACCCTTGGTATCCGACTTCGATTAGAAATCTGTTGGTCATCCAGCTACGTCTTAGGCATTGCTCAGATCTTTGTACTTTTCCAGCCAGTATTGACGTGTCCAGTCGATACTTTCCTCAAAAGGAACTGTTAATTCAATGATGTAAACTTTTTTTTAATTAACTGACCCGATCACAAGATCAGGACGCTGGTCTTGTGATCTGGTCACTTAATATATATGGTTATTTCATGTTTGTTTCAATGGTTTTGGCTTGTAAAATGTTATCAAACGTTACTTGGCAACTGTCCTGTTTTCATATAAGTGTCTTGATTGAAAGGACAGTTTGGATATACATTTAATGTACTAGCTGAAGTACCTGTCCACACTGGGTTGAATATTCAAATAAAAATAAAAATGGACACCACTTCATATCAATTGAATCATCATAGTCCCACTAATGGCCTGACCAACTAATAAAATTGAGCCACAGATTTTTCTCACTGTGTCTATCTATGTATGTATGTTCATGTGTGTCTCCAGACACTCTTGGTCACATTTTTTGGGCTACAACCTTGAAAATTTGCATGAGTGTACCACAGGGCACCATTATTCTTTTTTGTTTTTTGGGTCTCTATGATCATGACCCTCAAAAGAAGAAGAAATCAAGCGAAGAATCACACTAGGATGGCAAGCCTTTGGCAGAGCTAGCTCAACCTTTAAAAATAAGAACATCCCATTAATCCTAAAAAGAAAGATGTATAACCAATGCATCCTCCCAATAGTCACTTATGGAGCTGAAACATGGAACTTAACCAAGAGACAGACCCGTGAATTGAGAACCATGCAACGTGCACATGAAAGAATTATGCTGGGCCTCACATGGAGAGACCACAAGACAGCACAGTACATCTGAGAAAAGACAAGAGTTAGGGACATCATAGAATCCATTAAAAATCTCAAATGGCAGTGGGCTAGGCATGTTGCAAGAATGGCGGACAACCGATGGGCATCACGACTCACGACATGGATCCCCCGAGACCACATGCGCAACCGAGGCCGGCAGAATATTAGATGGAGAGACGAGCTAGACAAGTTCAGGAAGTACTGGCTCCGCGACGCCCATGATAGAGAAGTGTGGCAAATCCTTGGGAAGGTCTATGTCTAACGACGGACATTGAAAAACTGATGATGATGATGATGATCATGATGATCATCATCATTTTCGACCAGTAATACACAAATATTTTGCTTGAATTTTTTTAGATTTACAAATTATTCTTAAAGATAATTTCAGATTAAATATGTATTTTTCAGACAATTTTAGATCATCATGTTCAGATAATTAGTTCTGGTATATGCACAGACTATGGTGATTCATTTATGCAAGGTATGGATATTTACTTTACTTTGAGCCAGTAGAATTATAATTTCCCTACCAAGATAAGAAGCCCAGTCTGCTACTAATACTATTTTACCTGTCACAGAAGGATTTCTCTTGTACACACCTACAAGTGTTCAGTTTCATAACATGTTCATACCAAAAAGCTAGTCCAACCAAGTGTCAGTTCAAATAAGCAAGTTTCTAGTGTGAATGTTTAGTTTCATAGCATATTCATTATAAAAGGCCATGTTGATTTCAGTTAAATGCCAAATATAGAGTTGAAAATAGCTTTTTTGCTAAAAACTTTTTCATACACCTGTTATCTATCTATCTATCTATCTCAGTTTATGTCCACTAAAATCCATTATTATTCTTTCTTAATATGATTTTTGCTGGGTGAGAGGTCGAAATTTAATTACTTCTTCCTTAGTCTATTAATCACCCTGTAAATGCTGTAAAAAAAAAAAAAATAGAATTAATCATCTACAAAACTTCTTATACCAAGGTAGATCAAATGAAATTTATAACTAAGAAAAAAACACTTTTTTTTTTCATGGACAAAAAGAAAAAAAAAAGGTTTGTTGCGGGAAAGGAAAAAAACCAGGTGGGTGGAGACTGAAAAGAGTGCTGGAGAGTTCCTGAAACAAGTGTCATTTTTCATAGCACATCTTAGTGGCAATTTTAAAGATAACTAGTATAATCGTAACTTTGAAATATTGTAGTTGTTTTGACTGTAAATAAAAAACATGTGCTAATAGATTGAAGACGAAAATGAATGATTTAATGCTTTTAAAAGATTAGAAAAGCCTCTTGTTCAGTAGTCAAGCTCAACTTTCAAAGGCAAGAAAATCCCATTAGTCCCAAAGAGAAGCATATACAACGAATGCATCCTCCCGATAGTCACTTATGGAGCTGAAACTATGGACTGACCCTCAAACTGAGAACCATGCAAGGTAAACGTGAGAGAATCATGCTTAACATCATAATGAGAGATTACAAGACAGCACAATACATTAGAAAAAAACCTATAGTCCAAGACATCATAGAATCCATTAGAAAACTCAAATAGCAACGGGCTGGTCATGTTGCAAGAATAGCAGACAACCGATGGATATCACAACTCACAAATTGGATCCACGGAGATCAATGTAAAACCATGGACAACAGAATATAATATAGTGTGACGAACAAGACAAGTTTAGAAAGTATTGGCTCCATGATGAATCCTGGGGAAGGTCTATGTCCAATGATAGACGATAAAAGACCGATGATGATGATGATGATTATATATTGACTCATCTATTTTTTTTTCATTTCTAATGTTAAGAAAAGAGAATAATTTGATATTCTATTTATGATGTCACATTGTCATAAAAAATGATTTTCAAATTATGTGTCTATTTCATGTTGAAATTTCATTGTAAATCGCCCCCCCCCAACATATGGGGAGTGGAGGTGAAAAATGAATTTGCTAAAAAACCTTTCCCTTGGTCTATTGAGTGTGTAAGCCAAATTTGGTTGGTTTGTGCCTATGTTGAGGGCGTTTCCATAGCCTGACAGACAAACACACATTGTGACACTTATAGATAGATACTGAAAAAAGTGTTTCTTTGGAACAACTTGACTAAATTATTTTGTTAAAAAACAATTAGTTGACCTGAATTTATCCATTTGTCTCAAAGTAAATTTATGATGATAAATATTACTTTGAGATAAACAAATAAATTCAAATGTAACAAATTAGAGTCATTTTTTTCAAGTTTTACAACATGACACTTTTTTCTGTGTATAAAGAAGATATTTTGACATTTTTATCTATCCTGACAATTTTAGCCAGTGATATGAACTCCATTAAAATCTGCGCCGGTCAAAAGTACTTCAAACAAACCATTGATGTATGGTCTTAACCTAGTTGTAATTGTCAAACTTAAAAGATTCAGTTGACTTTTTCTCAACCATAACAATTACAATAAGAACAAAAACAATCTTTAGTGAAATTCGTGGTGTAAAACAATAAGTAAAATCCACATTTACTACTGTGATTTGAATTCATGACCAACTGATTGTAAGTTAAAAACACAGCAGTGGAATTTAGATTTTACTTATAGGTTAATACCCTTCATTTTGGTGAGATTTTGGCCTGGAGTTTTATAAAGGAAAACATTGTGAGGGATATTATAACATGCTGACAAAGTACACTTCTCTGCATAAGTTGGCTGTAGTGTAAAATCTAGGACCAGAATTCTTGGTATTTCGTACTCTCCTTGTAACTCTAAAATTAATTTTTTAGTAACAATAGGTATTTTCCTTTTGTATATCTTTATTAATATTTGTGATATCACATTGAGTTTTGTTGTGTGATTGAGTTGTTATGAAACAATCAGACCAAATCACAACTATACGATTATGTTATTTTTTGAACTCTCAATCGAACTCATCTAATTGACAAAGTCAATTGAAAATAGATAAGTTTATTATCAAAAATGAATTGAATTGTCATTGGTTTGAGAACAAATTAGATTTGTCTGCTTTAGGAAATTAATCTATCAAAATAATGATATCTCTAAAAAATGTTTTTTGATGTATACAAAATTGTTCATTTTTTAAAATTTATATTAATTCATCTTGATTATTTTTGCAATAAACAAATTTCTAATTAGATTTTGTATTGTTATATTGCAACATATCTTTATTAGAAACAGTGAAACAGAGCTGTCACCAAAACTATCAACATAGGTTTCTTTCAGATGATCTGATTGGCCAGTTATTTATGTACGTATGTATGTATGTATGTATGTATGTATGTATGTATGTATGTATGTATGTATGTGCAAGAGGTCTGTAAATTTCAACATTTGCTACTTATCATGTCCAGGAAAAACTTAAACAAAAAACAGAACAGAATCCCTCCCAATAGGTTTTTAGTTGGGAGTTCAATTTACAATGTAACTTAATGCTAAATTGATTCCTGAGTTTGCATCTGCCTGTTTTCTCTTTAAATTCAGACTTTTTTCAGTGATCACTGCCCAGCCTAAAGTGAGAAAAGTAACTTATTTATTGATCACCCCCTTCATTCAATTTTTTAATTGATCACCCCTCAACATATGACAGTTTCTATTGAGTAACTAACCAGACCAGTATTATGTTTTTCAATCAATTTGTTGTATTGACTTTGGGAGTGAAATGTTTTGTGCCCAGGATTCATTTTTCATCCCGTCTCTTGATCAGAATATAAAACTCGTATTATATTTTTTTATAACATTTAGAATTAAACCTGTTTTTCAAATCCTTTTTATCAAACTTGACTAATTTTCACTTTTATTAGTTGCCTTTATGTAACTCCCAATTTGGGCCATTGTTTCTTTTGCAAAAAGTGGTCAAATTCAACAGAAATACCATTTGTTACAATACTCCATCCAGTAATAATACTGATTATGTTTTCCAATGTTGTAGATATTCATTAATATCTAGACTATAAATTTTATGATGAAAAAGGAAATGCTATTCTTCAAACCACTCATGGGCAACCATTGGCCCACTAGACAGATTTTGTGGCATGCAACCAGTGAAGACATTTATTTGAAATCACTTGTAATGTTTCTCCAAAGTCAATTTTATAATTCTTATTGTATAATTATTATTGTATTGGCCTGAGAAATCGGTAATGTGATAATTGTAGTTCTTGCATTTGTCCAAAATAGAAATTAAGTATGATTTCTGAAATATGATCAACATTTTTGAAGTGAATCTGTAGTTGAATAAGGATGAAAAATGTCTTGTGTGGCCCACTAGATCATAAGGTTGCCTATGCCTGTTTTAAAGAGAGCCGAAATTCAGCTTGCCTGTGGTACGAGACACCCAATGGCCAGCCCTGGTAGGAGTAGGCCTCTCTTCTTTTTTTTCCTATCTTTCATCCTTCTTTCCCTGTAATTTTCTATCTATATCATGCTCAATTAGTATTTGCAATTTGTTGTTGTTGTTTTTAAAAACAATTATTTTTTAAACAAAATTTTGCAAATTAAATGATAATCCTATTCTGAAACTATCTGAACCCCTTGTTTGTTTTTTTTCTAGGTAAGTTTGCAATTCCAATTCTGAACAGGTGCGGGTAAGTTTGGTTTTTGTTGAACTTTTTTCTTGTCCTTTTCATTCAAGAACTTAAGCAGAACAATATGGAAAAAAAAGAACTGTGTTCCCTTCACCCAAGTATCGATTAATCTATAGTTTGCTTCCATCTGAATAGACACATTTCTCTTTAGATGTGTTCATGCATCTCTATTATATGCTATTTTGTTGGTCTGTCAGTCCAACTTACACAAAATAACATAAATAGGAAGGATGGGAGGTGTGATGCTATTAAAAGATATGATAGATGTGATGTCATTAGAAGAAAACAAAAAAAAAATTTTTCTACCAGATGTCTCAACAGGAAGAGAAGCCAAGGATGGCCAAAAAATGCCCAAAACAGCCACTTACAATTTTCATGGAAAATAATACTTGCAAAATATTCCATATCACAATATTTTACAAGTTTGAAAAAAGTCTACTACTACCAATGATGGGCACGTTGAACTCATGGTTCTTAATTTTTTTTTTTTCCTCTTTACAGAATTTTTTTGATGTTTTAATTCCCAGAATTATCCTAACTAAGAATCTTCATCTTGATGGCTGCATTTTGCCTTTTACACTCTCTGACTGGATTTGTTTTGTTTGTAGCTCTGAGATGAAACATTGATTGCCATAAAGATACTTGGGAGATTTCCGTCATTTGCAGTCAATGGGTTAATTTGTCATGTCTGGGGATAAATAAACCCCTTGTGTTAAAGTAAGTTGAGTGGTTTTGGGGAATGAATAGTCATTTTCCGAGACTTCTCCTGGAAATTTTGGTCAGAAAAGGTAAATTGAATCTTTATAATTGGACAGAAGAGTAGAAATAGGAAGTAATAGAATTTTATTAATCAAGACTTGATGGCACCCCTGGAAGAGAGAAAGAAGGAGTGATAACACCTGGAAAAGCTTCAGGCTTTATTACAGAATGTTTATTGGTTAATCCAATACAGTATTACATCTGTGCAAGAATAGATTGTGATCAACAATCTAATAAGTCTGGTTAGTCATTCTATAGAAACCATCACATAACAAACATCTTTTGGCAGCATGCCATGTTGGGTGGTGGTATCAATTAAAGAAACTTGAAAAAAGGGTAATCAATGAATGAGTTACTTCTCTTGCCTTTTCTTGGGCAGTGATCATTAAAAAAATTGGAATTTCAAAACAACAGTGTGAATGCTGTTGGATACAAACTATGGGATCCATTTATTACAAACTGACCCCCCACTTAATACCCATATTCTAGCTCCATTGGTTCAGCTTACACACATGATACATACATAGTGATCCAGTCAGACCGACTTGAAAAGTGAATTTTTTCAACTGATCACCCCAAAATGACATGCTGCCAAAAGATGTTTCTATTGAGTGACTAACCAGATGAGTTTTTATTAGACTTGAAACCACAGCATATATAATGCAAGACCTGTAGTCTTATCTTTTCAACTAACATCAATAAAATAGTTATATAAGTTAATTCATTTGGATGTTCAGGTGTAAAAATGATGCTTACTTTCACTAGTAGGTGTGAGCTTGTGAAAGATGATTGTGTTGTTTCAGATAATAGCTGTCTGATAGTGAAACTGCCCAATATTCAAATCGTACTACAAGAAAAATGTCTGATTAAATATCTTCAAAGCAAGTGGATTGCTTGAAATGAATTTGTTTTGCATTTAAATAAATATATGTAATTGCTCAAGTGTAATATTATGTGTTTTTTGTTATTATTTGTGTTGTCTGTTTTTGCTTGATTTAGCAAAAATGCTGTTAGTAGCCTTTATATTATTACTAAATGTTCTAGTATGTGAATGCAGTGATAGATCTAATTGTATAATTTTATTAGAAATTGTCAGCCAAAACTGTCACCATAGGTTTTTTCAATTTTCAAGTTTGTCTGTCCATCCAGCTGAATGGCTATGCTTGTATCACCTGTACAGGCTACGCCAATAGGATTAGAGAGCTCCAAATGGGGTTTTAATTGGGGGTTCAATTTGCAATCAAAGTTATTGCTAAATTGATCTCTTAGTTTGTGTCCAGCAGCATTCATGTTATTTTTTTTTTGAAAATTCAGACTTTTCATAGTGATCATTGTCTGACAAAAGGCTGGAGGAATAACTTATTCATTGATCACCTCCATTTTCCAATTTTTCAATTGATCACCTCGATAGCATGCTGCCAAAGACATTGGTTTCTATTGAGTGATATGTATGTATAATCGAATGACCTTAGCCTCTCAAATGGCTGACCAACCAGTTCAGTGGGCTACAGATTCTTCTCTCTTTGAGTGTCCATGTGTCTGTATGTTTCTCTGGATGCTCCTGGTAACATTTTTGGGGCTACAATCTTGAAAATTTGCATGAGTACACCGCTAAACACTATCTGGGAACTTTTGTTTTTTGTTTTTTCAAGAATGTGCTTTTTGGGGTCTCTATTGTCATTGTAGACCTTATTTAGATCATTTTAGATAAAAGATCCATTTTTTTTCAGATAATTTTAGATAATTTTTCAGATAATCATTTCTGGTAAATGTGCCAGCCACAGTGATTCATTTATGTGAGGTACGGATATTATTGATAGCCCACCAATAAAAGTCACATTTCTAATTTATCTACTGATGTACTTTATGCAATCATTCAGAAGTAAAATTGTTAATTGAATTATCTTTGTATTTATATCAATATTTCTACTTAAGCTAATGAAATTGACAATATTTGTCTGCTTAAATTATTAAAAAATTAATCTTTCGCAAAGGCTTTTGATCATCTTGAAAAAAAGTAATTTGATTCTTGTCTGAAGAGGTGTTTTGTTTATAGATTACAGAACCTGATTCTAATGTACTATTTCTTAAAAAGACATTTTTCATTATCACCTGCTATTAATTTGTAAACATTCCTTCCTCCTATATATATATATATATATATATATATATATATATATATATATATATATATATGTATATATATTCATATTCACACTATTAGGATATCTTATCAATTTTCAATGTATCAAATATTAATTAATCTTCAAAGAGTTTTTCGGACGATTGAACTCCTTGTTGTTTGCATTGATAACACGTTTCATCTGATCCATTCTATAGCCTTCTTCAGGTGTTTTATTCAGATATGATGATCTGAATATGATGGTAGAAAGGCAAACACTATCCTCCCTGGAAAGAAGTCCAGATTATAGACAGAGAATGCTGTTGGAAATTGAGAAAAATCAAAGTAGCAGCATGTATGGCATGTCGACTGAGTGTATAAGTTAAACAAGTGCAGGATTCAACCCGATGGGTCATCCATTCCTGAACAGGGACAAAGAATGGAAATCTAGGTTTGACGAGAAAAGGAAAGGAAAACACAATTTTCTCTTCCAATGGTAGATACTCTTATTTATGTTTTCTTCACCTTGTTAAGCCTGGATTTCCATACCTTGTCTGTGTTGAGTGGTGGAAACACTTTGTGTTGAACTTCACACTTGTCTTTGAATTTTAATGATCGTTCTCAAAACTATAGACAATATTAAGTAGACTATTTTCAAACTTGTTTTTTTTATAACAGTCTCATAGCTTTTAAAATAATGAAATTGATTACTAGAACTTTGCAACTTATATGATTTCAACATACAAAAGATATTTTCTACATTTGAAATAGTGGATATTTGTGAGTATTTCAGAACTAGGTTTCAAGCAATGGATCAGAAATAGAATTTCAGTTTAGTACAAATAGATTTTTAGGCAAGATTTTTCCTGAAATGGATGAAAAAGCATCGGAACGTTTCAAGATAATGAGACTACTATGAGAAAACATTGAAATATTTGAAAACAATGATATTACAATAAGAAAGCATTGGAACATTTCAAAATAATGATACTACTATATTACTATGAAAAAGCATGGAAATATTTTAAAATAATTATACGACTATGAAAAAGCGTTGAAATATTTGAAAACAATGATACTACTATGAAAAAGTATTGGAACATATCAAAATGATGATACTACTAAAAAAAAGCATTTAATTATTTGAGAACAATGGTAATACTAAGAAAGAGCATTGAAATATTTGAAAACAATGATACTACTATGAAAAAGTATTGGAACATATCAAAATGATGATACTACTAAAAAAAAGCATTTAATTATTTGAGAACAATGTTAATACTATGAAAGAGCATTGAAATATTTGAAAATAATGATACTACTATTAAAAAGTATTGAAATATTTCAAAATAATGACACCTCTATGGAAAAGCATTGAAATATTTTGAAATAATGATATTGCTTCTCATCCTCTTGTTGATGATAAGTCTCTTTGTAGTGATTTGTGAGATGCTGTTTTAAAGTAATTAGTTTAATGCTTAAAAAACTTAAAAGTTCTTATTAGAGAATAGTGTTTGTATGTGTATGTCAGTGGTGTAGCGAGAAGAGGAGCATTGGAGTGCTTGCTCCCTCTGAGCAAATTCTCCAGCAGTGGTGACCTTTCAGCATTTTTTCTCACTCTTCAGCTACCCTGTTGGTATCATTAAAGATTTTAAAAGAATCACATTACCTTGAAAGAACTTTCTGGAGTCCTTACTCAATTTGACCAACTCCCCAAAGTTTTGAACTGCATCATACATCATTTTTATATTGCTTCGTTTTGTTTTCATTTCATGTTTGAGATGTAGTAAGATAATTTCATAACTCACATTTTTATTATGTTTTCATTTTATATTCCTGGACTTAATATAACTAAAACCTTTTTTTTTTCTTTTACTATATTTTGATTTCAAATACAAAATAACAACAATTATGTACTTCCTTTATAACTATTTTGTCCTGGAGCTTTGATTTTAAATACAAAATAAAAGTGTGAGATGAATTGAAAATTTTTTGAGTGCTGCCCCTTCTCTAATTTTACAACCTGGTTATGCCCGGAATATACGTAAATGGTTGTACCAAAAGGATTTACTGTAGAGATTGTAGAAAATGAGGGAAAAGTTGAATTATAAAGACTTTGATAAATATGATTGATAAGAGAAAGAAGAGATGGTGTTATTGTAATAAAAGAAAAAGGAAAAACAATTTGAAAAAATCCTCAATCGTGAGAGGAAGGTTTTTGTCATTGGCTGATTTCATCTGAAGATAGCTTTTTGCTCCTAGGTACTCCTAAAGTACATGAGATAAGAATAAGAATAAAAGTTGTGTATTCTGAAATTGAGCATCATGAATAGATTCAAAACTAGTTGGATATCCAGTATTGTTCAGGCTGAAAAGTAGCTGTAAATGACTCAGAATTATTAATGAAGGTATATTTGGCATGATGAAGCACATGTGGATTCCCCATGAAGAGTTATTTATCATATCAGAAATGAAATGGCTTTCCGCTAAGTTTATTGCAGTTGGGTATCAAATGGATTCTTCAAGTTAGGGCATTTCAGGGTTACTTTCATTCAGTGCCTCTGACTAAAATGCACTGTTTGAGAGAAGATTTATATACATACAAATTCTCTCATATATATATATATTTGATATAGAGAGATAGAAATCCAATCATCATTATCAAGACAAGAGCAATTGCAGACCCAAAACTTTTATCATTGAGTTGCAAATCATTCCAACTTTTTAGCATTCTTCAAGTTAGCACATTTTAAGGGTGCCTCATTTCAATAACTTTGGCTACTGTTTGGCGGAAGAAGATGGGCCTACACATAAACTCTCTCATATTTATATTAGATTTTCCAATTGGCTCAACCGTTCCAAATCTTTTTTAATGAAGAACTTTCTGATTTGATCAATTTTGTGATATTTAAAAATATTCTGCCCTCAAATTTTAACAGATTATGTTATAAATTTCCTACAATTAGAATACTGTTTTGTGATTTATGTATTAACTTGTTTATTATGCCCCTTTGTGCACCTCCGATTATACACAGCATTTACACATCAACTGCAAAATGATTACAAAATTCATAAAACATATTCAATATACATTAGTGCAAATAATTTCTACCATTTAACACTAATGGGTTCTGGTGAAACTTTAATGGGTCTAACAAACCGGAAGTGCATTACAATAAATTGCTCAAGTAAGATAAAGCAGAATAAAAATCGGACGTGACCACCCTGTCCACCTCCCCATGGACACTCCAAGTACAAGGGCGAGATTTCTTTTCAAAAAATTCAAGTAAAATACTGAATATTTTCTTGATACTTTGCTTTTTCTACAACAAATTTGTTCTCTCGTTGACATTTTGCATTTATTATCTTCCTTTATTTTTTAGAGCTTTAACTCTTTTTTCCCCCATCCTTCATATTAGAGTTCCTCGATTAGTGTAGTCAATTTGTTACTATTCATAGTCTTATTCATTATTATATTATGTCCCTTCTGATATCTCCAACATTACACAATATTTACGCATCAACTTCAAAACAAATAGAAAATTCAAAAAACCTACCCAATGTACATGAATACAAAGATTTACAATTCAACACAATTCACTGATCAGTCTCTCATGAAAACATCATCAGAGAGATTATAAAAATGTCCATGTTAGCTTACCATAATTTCTAAACTTATCTAAATTATTTTTAATACTCTGTACACTATTGCTTTTTTCAATGTGATTGAGTAACTCAATCCGAAAATATATTTCTCAATAGGAGAATATATATCTAATTGTTAAGTGGATTTAGTTTTTGAAATCTGTCTTGTCAATAGATTCCCAGTTTGAAGAGAGATATTAAAGAATGCTCCCCCATATTTGGAAATTCTGTTAATTATTTTGAATGTCTCAATTGAATCTCCCTCATTCTTCTCTTTTGCAAAGTTGTTGGGCCCGTTTATCTATTCACAAAAATCAGCCAAAAGACAATCTTTAAGAATATGCTCAACACTGATATCGGTACAAAAATCTAAAGAGAAACAAAATTGTTGAAAAATTAAAAAAAAAGCAGACAGTTTCCTTTTGAGTTTAAAATGTTTAAATGTAAATCCTGGCAATTGTTTCAAAGGTGAATGCTTTCCATAATTCACAACACCGGCCAAAGCACACAAACAATCTGCTTTCAGACGGGTTATTTTCGTTTTATGAGAATCTTCAAAGAGCCAAGCCTTTCTGATCAATGCCGATTAATATGGCAGAACTTCTCTAGCTTTTTCTGAATATTTCCAATTCCGCCCGAGATTACTTTTTCCACCTTGTTTGTCTCCTATGGGAAATCTCATTTCTCTGTAATCTAGTCTCCTTTACTGGCGCTAGTTTTTCCTTTTCATTGAATATATAGTTTATGCAGAATATTCTATTTACCTGTACATCAAGAGGTTATGCCTCAAATACCTCATTGTCAGTGAATTTGTATAATGCTATTTTTCACTCACTATGCCAAGACCTTTTTAAGCAGTCAAAGGAAATGTGAACCTTATTGTTATTTGATCTATAGATGAAAAGGTTCTTTTCTATTTGAGAGGTGCACTTTTTTGGTCAATGGTAAATGACTGACAAATGGCTTTGTAAATCAGAAACTGTTATACTTGCTGCCTTTTTTGCCCTAGAGATAAAAGCTCCCCGTCAGAGATTAAAGCAATGATCAGTTATATCCTCTTAAAATGCCTATAAAGATTTTCAAACCAAACCCATTAGAATTTCAGTAGACATTCTATATTTTCCATTTTGTGAAAAGTTGAAAGTTTGAGCAAAGAGAAGTTTGGTGCTTGTCATCAAGTAACCGAAAAAACTCAATAACCTCGCTTGAATGAATCACCTTAGCCCGCACATGTACCTGAACTAATTATCTAAAAAATAATTTAAAATTATCTTTAGATAGATAGATCTTTTATCTGAAATTATCCAAAAAAATACCAGCATAAGATTTGGCATCGTTGATTTAAAATGCCTCTAGAGACCAAAAAAAATCTCTTTTTTGAAAAAACAAAAAGCAAAACATATTTAGATGGTGTCTTATGGTGTACTCATGCAAATATTTGAGGTTGTAGTCCCCTTAATTAGTCCACTTGGATAGAATGATGATTAGATTCCTGATATGGGTGAAGAGTGTGGAAAACATTTATTTGGACAAATTTCCTTAAGCTAATTGAGTACACTCTAAGCCATATAATTGAGTTATCCCATTTATATACTTGCATCCTGCCAAAATATTGATCATAAAAATTTGTAGGTATAAAGTCCTGGTCTTGACCACACTTGAGACTTGCAAGGATGAATAAGCTTGGCCTTTTATACTCCATTTGGGGTCTGATTTACCGTGGCCCCCAAAATGTGACCCGGTGCACCTGGAGATACATATGCATACACGCACACACACACACACACACACTCACAGAGATGAGGAAAGGGAAGAGAATCTATTGCTCACTTGGATAATTGGTTGTGTGAGCAATTTGTAGGCTGACAGTGATTCGATATCAGAGACTGCCAACCGAAACAGTCAACATACATTTCTTCAATTTTTGAGCTGGTCTAGCTGCCTATATATGTATGCATGTATGTATGCACAGGCAGCACCAATGAAGCTAGAGGGCTGAAAATTTAAATGTTCATTTCTTTTGTCTCGTAAGTAATTTTTTTGTTTCATCAAAATTCTCCCCATAATATGTTTTTAGAGGGAGGTTTAATTTGCAACGTGAGTTTATACTAAATTGGTTCCTTAGCTTGTATCTAGCATTGTTCATGCTTGTTTTTTCTGAAAAATCAGACATTTTTAGTGATCACTGCCCAACAAAAGAATTCATTGATCATCCCTTTTTTCAAATTCTAAACATGGCAAGCTGTTAAAAGACCTTGGTCCCATGATGGTTTCTATTGAGTGACTAACAAGACTTATTCTTCATTTTTTTTTAATCAACTGATCTTTATATTGGTTTGAAGGCTAATTTGACTTGCTCCAATCTTATTATATGAAAGCCCACGTCAGTTTTTTTTTGTCTGTTTGGTTTTTGATGGTTTCTGTCATGCTGAAGTAAAGAAAGAGAGAAAGGGAGTAAAAGAAGGCTGTGTGTCTGCATTTACATCTACATCACTATGACTTCTGCTGTCTGAGTTACAGCATGGAAAATACATCCACTAAATATAAGCATAGTTTTTCATAAATAAAACTTATGTTTTTTACATTTTTTAAAAAGAATTTTTTTTTACCCAATATGCTTACCTTATTGTTTTAAAATCATTAAAAAATAGAAAATATGAAGAGTTGTGGAAAATCAACAAAAAATAAATTTCATTGGAAGTTGGAGGTATGCGTTTTTTTTTTGTTTTTTTTTTTCAAATACGTTTGTACGAAAATATATCTTTGTATAATTTATCCATAAGTAAATAATCCCGTCAGTTATAGCATTATTCATAATGCTTGCACTCCTAAGTCGGTTTTAGTAGATCAGATTGTTGACAATATAGATTAAGGCTGTCTAACTCAAACTATCTGATCTCATGGACCGGTTGGGTTTTTTTCCAGTGTGTCAGGGACTGATAGCATATCTATGCCCAACTATTATCCATACATGATCTGTAAAATATTAATTGAACATTCATAGAAATATTAATCTTTATCGGAAAAATATAATGAATGTTTTTCAGACAGACATTTCATAAATTAATATGAGATATTCAAAGGAAATTTTTCAAGTCTAGGAAAGAAACGTAATGAACCTACAACATATAGGCATTATGAGAGCTTTATATAGTTTTTCTATTGTAAAATGATGCTCAAGTGTGACTAAGAATGTCATCTACTGACATACTTTAAACATTGTTACCTCTGCCAATGAAGTTTGGGTGGCATATGTATTCAGTCGTGTCTGTCTTTATGTCTGTCTTTATATCTGTCTCTGTTTCTGTTTATCTGTCTACACATCATTTCCAATAGTTCTCAATGAATATCAATCAAATTTTGTGGGAGAGTTGGCAATTGAGCAAGGAAAAGTTTGTTAGATTTTGAGGGTGGATCCAAGAATTTCTTTTTGATTGAGAGAGCTTTTTTTTTTGTTTTTATTTCATACATTTATGTTTAATGACAAAATTGGAATAATTATCATACTTTATTTCCGGGATGTGTTTAGATTAACACTCTCTTTCACATGGGCATGTGCTGATTTTGAATTGGATAAAATTAGTATATCCTCATGTGGAAATAATGGTAAACATTGAAATGTGTCCCTGAAATGAAATATAAAAGAAAGTATTATGATTTTTCCAATATTGTTATTAATTCATATCTTGTCGGAAAATACTTTTTCCTCTATTACAGAAGTACATTTATTTATACACTCATGACCATCCGCAATATCTCCAAAAGTTCTCAATGAATTTTGATGAAATTTCGTGGAAGGACAAGAAAAAAGTGATTAAATTTTTTAGCTGATTTATGCACAATTCACCTACATTGTAATTATATATCCAAACCACATGATATTGCCAGAATTTCCTGACAATGGTATTGGCAGAGGTATGCGCTCTCTGAGTGCTTTTGAATTAATGATATGAAAACGAGCTTAGTACTGGCACCTGCACGCATACAATACTTAAAGTAGCACTGGTTCAAGAATAATCTCCTGTCCTAGGTAGATGATGCTAGTTACCACATTCAAACTAAAAGGGAAAGTCAACTATAGGCAATGAGAGACTATTGCTCCTAAAATAGGAAGGACAATTATCTCAAACTAAAGAAAGAGGCTTCAAAAATATGCATAATTGATTTCTAAACATCTTTTCCTGATTTGACAAAGATATGAAAAACAGGCTTCCAAACATCCGGTGTGTATCAATGGTCCTTTATTACATTATTCCAAACAGGTTTTCTTGTAAGATGACAGCTAATTTATCAGTTTTTTCTTGTAAGATATCAGCTAATATAACAGTTTTTTCTTGTAAGATGACATCTTATTTATCAGTTTCTGCTAGTAAGATGATAGCTAATTTAACAGTTTTTTTCTGTAAGTTGAGAGTTAATGTAGCAATTTTTTGAGATTCATTAGTGAAAAAAAATTGCTTCTTCATATTCTTTTTTAATAATAAACTTTATTGAAATGAATGTGATTTTCCTTTATTTGTTCCGTGAGGGCAATCATGAGAGGAAAATGACCATGAATTTGCATGATTAATCAAGTGGACGCTGGAAGAGTTCATCATCTCTAATTAAAGGACATTCCAGAAATACTGATGCTGTTGAACAAAACAATGAACTGCAAAATCATATTTGATAAGAGTCGTGTCTATCAAATGGTTAGCACGTCTGCCTTACACAAAAGGTCTTGGGTTTGATTCTCAGTATGAGTGAAGAGTATGGAAAACTCTTCATTAGGACAAATTTCCCAGTGTACTCAGGGGCTAATGGAGTACACTCTAAGTTTTGTGATTAGGGAGGGGGCATCCCTTCTGTGGATTCTCTGTTGATATATATGGAACAAAGGTAGGCAAATTGATTTATCAAAATATGGTTTTATCAAATTTATTTTTATTTATTCAAAAAGTCCTACATGTACCGTGGGGTGTCATGAATGAGATCAAGAGAGCAGTAGTCGATGATTTGGTCAGTCGCCATCGTGACGAACAGGACGTGGGACTAGAGTGTGCCTGTCATGCCCTTGATCCAATATCTGCAAGGTCATCCTTCTTGCCTGGATGCCTGAATTGACTTTATAGGCTCTGAATGCTGGTTGGTCCCACAATGTCAGAAGTTCAGGCGTCTGGGCAAGACGATGACCTCACAGTCATTGGATGGAGGGCGTGGCAGGAATGCTCAGTTGACAAACTGAAGGATATTATTGTTTGAGACAGGTGCATTTGTCCTAATAAACTCTATTACGCTAAAAGCAATGTAATACTAAGTGACTTTCTTCACTTCTATTTTTGTTTAGTCTAATTTATTTAATAGGTGATTGTTGAATGGAGCCAACCTTGGTATGAGGCATGTTGCATAGCAGCTATCACTCTACCGTCATTGTTTTGGCCCAATGTAGGTTATTATTAACATTTAACTAAAATTGAAGAAATCTCTGTGTTGGTGAGTGTGTGCACTGGGATTACTCGACAACTGAACATTGTATGAAGTGGACATTCACCAGATCTGTTAGTCAGTACTCAAGGCAGTGCAGTGTTGTGTTTGAAGTTTTTTTTTAATCTGCGGTTCTTCAGAAATCTAATGAAACACAAATAAGTTTCAATCTGTAGTTTCTTTTAACTAGATATAAATTTAGATATAAAATATCTAAATTGGTAGCACTGAATGAAGTAACTGAAATAACTTGAATCTGTAGTTTTGTATGATGGACAGAAATTAATTTTACATGATAAATGTGTCAGGTAACTCTATGCACCATGAAGTCCGGACCTTTCCAAATATGCACCTCTGGAATGGGCAATGCTCTTGCGATCTTGAAAAGCAGATTTGCGGTTATGATTCTGAGTTTATTATGCAAAGTAATTATGAGGCTCGATCTAAAACTGAATCAAATGCGTCAATGTGAAATAATTAACCCATTAACTGAGGAAGGTGGTTAAGTGTAATAGTTAACCATTGCAAGATGAAAGCCCTTGCCCATTGCAAGATGAAAGCCCTAACTCACAGATAGAGGTGAGTTGCTATCAGTCACAACAGAATGGAAATTTCATTGACTGAGCCATAGATGTGCAATGATGGAAATTCCTGTCATTCACTGTTTATGGGTTAATATTAAAATCAAATATATATTTTGTTGTTTTTAAGAATAATCTTCGTTCTGATATTGGTCATACCAGATTTAATTACCAATTTTCTTATTAGTTTAATCCCCCTCCAACTAAACTAAAGCTGGCTTAATGGTGCAATTAACTGCTGTAAATGAAAAAAAAAAAACTATTTCAAGTACATATATTGAAAGAATTTTAGTCTGACTATTCTTGTTTTTCAATGAAAGCCCACAAAAGAAAATTTTAGAACAGACAGTAGAATTAAAAGGATTACTTGAAAACAATGTGAAAGAAAGCAACATTTTAATCAGAATAGTTTTTGGGGTTCTGATTCTGATTGAGTGTGGAGGATGATTGAATCAATCCATTGAGTTAGGTTTGTTCTTGCTGCATAATTTTAAAAAAAAAGGACAACTTATTTTTTGGTAAGAATGTTCCTTAGATTTCGTCTTTGATATAACTTCTTTTTTTTTCTTCTCTCTTAAACCCAATATCAGTCATCATTATAATACACATCTTCATATATTTATAGCACTTATCCATTTGCAAGATGAATTAAAGTAACTGACTCTGGGTCATTATAACCTGGTTACTTTTTTATTTTTTATCTCATTCATTGGTTTGTTTGTTTTTTCCCCCAAGGTTTCTATTTCTCTCCTTGTCCCTTTGTAGTTTGGCAAAATAAAAACAGGTCTGGTTAGTCACTCAATAGAAACCGTTACTTGACAAACGTCCTTTGGCAGCATCCTTTGTTGGGGTGATAAATGAATAATTTACTTATTTTGCCTCCTATTGTGTGGTGATCCCTAATTGAGTCAAAATTAAAAAAAACAAACAAACATGAACACTGCAGGACTGAAAATTAGGGATCAATATAGCATAAGCTTACTTTGCATATTGACCCCCCAACCTATTTTGAGGAGAATTTTCAAAAAACGAAAATTTTTTTTCGAAAGACTTGATAAGGAGTAAATATTTTTTTCAGCTGTGGCATGTACATGTGATACATATATACATAGCTAGCCAGACCAGCTTGAAAACTGAAGAAACCTATGTTGACAGATTTGGTTGACAGTTTTTAGCACAAGCATAATTCTCTCACCTGACTGATCTCCACTTATGACTACAATTCCATCTGATTTATGTTATAAAGAAACACAAGTTGAACCACATCTGCAGCTGCTTGATATTGGGTAAACAGAATCTCGAGGGTTAGAGGAACGGGTCTTTAGGTAAATGATTCTTTCTAATTTTAGCTTAGAGAATTGCTGGGGCAATACATAGAGGTTGCTATGACCAGACCTCTCTTCACATGTTTTATAATTAGAAACCTCCAACTAAAACTATCACCAGAACTATCAACATAGGTTTCTTCAGTTTTCAAGCTGGTTTGGCTTACTATGTACGTATGGGGTGTATAGACCACACCACTGGAGCCAGAGGGCTGAAAATTTAAATGTTTATTTCTTATGATTAGAAAAAAGTCATTTTTTTGTATTTTGAAAATTCCACTCATAAAGAGGTTTTTTTGTGAGAGTGGAGTCATTTTACAATGTAAGTTTGTGCTAAATTGATCCCTCAGTTTGATTAATACTTGTTTCTAAAAAATTCAGACTTTTTTGTTTATCACTACCCAACAAAATAGAAGAGAAGTAACTTATTCATTGATCATCCCTTTTCCAATTTTTAAATTGATCACCCCTCCAACACAGCATCCTACCAAAGGAGATTGGTCCTATGACGGTTTCTATTGAGTGACTAATCAGAGCTGTTTTCTCTGCATATACTTTTTATTCATTTAGCCCTATTGTAATTAATAGATACATGATTTGAAAAAAAAAAAATACTGTTTCAAGGGTTTGTCTTTAACTTCTTGACGGTCTTTCTATTGTTGAGTTTCTTTTCTTTGAGTTTTATTTATAATGAGCTAGATGGAAACCTGCCTGTCAGGGGAATTTTTGACTTGTTCCTGTTGAAGGTGTGATTGGTGTACTTTAATTCAATGTATCTGGTAGCAATGCACTGTTCCACCTACATAGAGGTTACATATAGACAAATGGAATCAGACTGTTAGTATTATATTGTCAGAGAGGTAGATGGAAATTGGATCATGATTAATGAGGTTTGTGCAAATGCGGACCCCACACTGTTATTATTTAGTTGCAATTCATCTGGAATGTTTTCTGCATTCTCTGAGTTGTTGCATTTTACAGGCACCCTTATTCAATACTTCTGACCACAAAGCAATGTTTCAGTTATTTAGAAGTCATATGCAAATAAACAGATTCAGAGAGTATTTTCCAGAAATAGATGGAAATCAGATCATTATTTCTGGTAGTACTACAAATGGCATCTACACAATTTTTTTCTACTAAAATCTCTTTACTATGATAACTTCCCTTAGGTCCATTGAGTATGCTTGCCAAATATGGTTAGGCAGTGCCCATAGACAAACAAAAGCACAGATGGATACTATCAAATCATATATATTCAAACAGAAGGAATATATACATATATATATATATATATATATATATATATATATATATATATATATATACATATATATATATATATATACATATATATATATATATATATATATATATATATATATATACATATATATATGTATATTTTTTTTTTGTTTGAATCTACTTCTGTTAAAGTCAAATGAACCAATAGTCTGTGTTTTTGTTTAATGAAAAGTACAGAACTTGTTTTGAATTTATTTCTCTGATATTTTAGAAATCATCAACTGAATCTGTTATTAGAGGTTTCACTCCTTTCCCCAATTTTCTGATTGATCACCCTCTACATGACATGCTACCAGAAGACGTTGGTCACGTGGTTGTTTCTATTGTGTGACTAACCAGACTCACTTCAGTTCATCTCGATATACAGAAAAGAAATGTGGGAATAACCGTTTTTGTCTATGTCATTGTTGAAATGATCAATTCTGTTGTGACAGTGATTTATAAAGGTTTCTTTGCACTTTAACATGTTTCTATAAGAGTGTGAAACAGAAAATTGTCATGTGACTCCTTTTGTATGGCAGACTGCCGACTACAGCAGATGATAAATACCATAACTGAAAATCAACTTTGTTGGTCCCGTGAGGTGCAACACACGTGGCACTCAAGATGCTCCGATGTGTACGATCCTCAGCCAGTCTTCTGGCTTCGTTTTACCTTCTGTTTACCAGTCAGGGATTCTTCTTTATGCTCTGTTGCAAGCCCATCTCCGGCTTTCTTTCTCTGGTCTTTTCATCATCATCATCATCATCATCATCAGTTGTAAGTTCACTGCTGGACAAAGATCTTTCTCATCTCCTATGACAAGCATGATTCTGCTTATTTCTTACCAGCACACTTTTCTATCTTGAGTCTGATCTTTTTTTTAGTGAAAGATACCACTCTCCCATGAATTACTCTGTTAAACTGATAACCTCCAATTAAAGGTGATAATTGGTTGAAATCACTAACCTTAAACATTCAGCTATTCATAAAAGTTGAAGGCAGTAGAGTCTTATATTAAGAGAGCAACTGCAAAATCATTGAATTGGAATTAATAGCTTGAAAGTATTTAGTGCCGGGCCCATGAAAATGTGGGGCCTATAGCCTTTGCTACTTTTGCTACATAGTTAATCCAGCATGGAGACTGACAGTGAATCAGTATTATTTATAAAAGATATTCTTTCTGTTAAACAGTTTCTATAGGCCATGAGAAAATATATGTAATGGAAAATGGCTTTCATGTTTTGTTGTCAGTTCTCCTTAGAAAGTGTCAACATAGGTTTCGTCTGTTTTCAAGCTAGTTTAGCTGGCTGACTATGTATGATGCATACAGGCTGTACCAATGGAGCTAGAGGGCTGAAAATTTCAGCATTTACTCCTTATTATGTCAAGAAAAAAACGTTTTTCCTCCTAAATAGGTCTTAAGAGGGGGTTCAGTTTCCAATGTAAGTTTATGCTAAGTAGATCCCTTAGTTTATATCCAGCAGCATTCACACTTGTGTTTTGAAAATTCTGACTTTTTCAGTGATTATTGGCTAAAAATTATGAAAGAAATAAGTTATGGATCACTGCCAAAAGACATTGGTCTGGTGATGATTTCTATTGAGTGACTAACCAGACCTGTCATTTTTATTTCTCATTCAAATATGTTGAACATTTTTGGTTAGGCTAATGGTTAAACCGAAGACATCTTAGCAAATCTATATTTCACAGGTATGTAAATGTATGTGGAAATATGAAGATTGATGTTTGAAACCGTCTTCCCTTACATATTTTATCTTCAGATCAGACTGAAAGTGTATTATTCACTCTGCCACCTCCCTTTTTATTTGCTATGATGCACGCATACATATGCAAATCATATTTCCTGTAACTTTGCAGTTGATTTGATTAGTATATGTCAATACATATGCATATTGAATTTCTGGGTCAAGCTGTAATTCAAACAATATAAATATAGGTCTGCTTAGTTACTCAGTAGAAACCATCATGTAACCAATGTCCTCTGGCAGCATGCCACGTTGAGTTGGGGGATCAATTAAAAGATTTGAAAAAGGGATGATCGATGAATAAGTTACTTCTCTGACTTTTTGTTGAGCTGTGATCACTAAAAACTTTTGAATTTTTTGAAACTTCATACATACATAGCCAGCAAACAAGTCAGACCAACTTCAAAACTGAAGAAACCTATGTTGACAGTTTTGGTTGACTGCATCTAATGATAAGAGAGTAATTTGGAGCGGATACTGTGATGTCTCATTACAAATGAGGAAATCTGTGTGTGTGTGTGTGTGTGTGTGTGTGTGTGTATACACTTAACAACATTGTTAGCATTCACCTGATATTAATCATAACACACAGTAGTGCAGTGTCAAATTTAAAGTTGTTTGGATCCATGGTTCTTGAGAAATCAAATGATGAAAATAGATAAAGAATTGAAGATTTCTGCTCTTTATAATTATCTAAATTCTCATATAGAATATCTAGATTAGTAACACTGAAAAGAAGAAGCCAAAATACTTTGATGCCAGAGTTTTGTACGATGGATGGAAAATTCTTCTGCACAACAACTATAGCTGGCTGCTTGGAATGGGTACTGTCCCCGTTTTGATAACGACACTATTCTGCAATCTTTTCACATACTCTCTCTGTCCCTTCTGATTTGTAAAGGCTTTTCATATTCATGAAATAAAACATGGACCCAAAATAAACACACATTCCTGGGCCAAAAAAAATGAGCCAAGCATTCTCCATCAGATTTGAACATCAGAGACAACATATGGGCGCATATCAAAGCCAAACTGCTTTGGAGAAAATTTGGGAACAGCTGTAGGAAGCAGTCAGAGATGAATGGAAGAACATTGAGCAGCACACTGTAAACTATTATTGGACAACTGGACCATACTCCTCAGTTTTCTGAAGATAAACAAGGGAAAAGCTATCCCTTGCTAAAACATCTGTGCGCAAAAACTGCCTGCATTGTTGTATAATATTGTTGAATATTTCATTTATAATTGTTAGAATGAAAGAGTAATTGCAAAAAACTTTGATAAAAAAAGCCTGGCACATTTTTTTTTTTGCCCAGGAGTGTAATACAATAGAGATAAAGTGATGGCCTCTATTGGTCAATGAAACATTGTAGCTACAAGTTATTTTCTCTAATGGTATAGTTATCACACTACTATCTGGCAATTATTTTCATTCTCATCACTTCTAAATTTGTTGGCCAAGGTCCAAATGCAATATTTATCCTTATCAGTTTAATATTTGATATTAGCTTGTGTGTAACATAGATTTACAAACCTCTCCTAATTGTATTATGCTTTGAATGAGATTGTAAATACAACTTCATCTTTCTTATTTAATATCCTTCGGGAAATACAAGAGGTTATCACCTAACAATTTACATTAGTACTCTTCATTATCTTGTAGCTTTTCTTTCATAATTCATCAATTCAAACTCTTCTCATTGCTTCATATTTTTAAGCGTGTTCTTTACCTACGTAGTTGAATAGAATCAATTTCTTTGACCTTTGAACTCATCTCAATCTCCCGCAAATTAACTTTTTGTTATTTGGAGAGTTGATCCCTTATTTACTTGTTAATTATCCATAAATAATCAACATTATCGGATTCTTGGTACGAATTCATCTTCCCAGGTAAATTTGGTGGTCTACTTTCTTTTCTCCAAGTTCTCAATCCGGATCATTGTTTATACCTTCGCCATATTTGTTGAACATGACAATGATTATATGGAAGTTCATTTGAAGACTAACTTTCTAGCTCTTTTCATTCAGCTTGTTTAATAGCGTTTGCCAATCATGATGGTTTTTGGCAAAAATGATCATGTTGTCAGCAAATCTTAAGAGACTTATTGTATTTCTTTGTATATAACATGATTCTTGTATAATACGAGTTGTGGATATGGTAGGAAATAGGTATGAAATTGTATTCTCTTGAATAATCGAGGTATTTGATTTGGCATTACAGTTTGGCAGTCAAAATCTGTACAATCACTGCTACCCACATTACTTGTTTAGAGACAGTTGTTCAGTTTAGGTTATTCATGTGTTCTGACATTTATATGTATCTATGTATCTGGACTTGGCTCAGCTCTAACTGTTTCGAGAAGAAACTTTAAATTCTGTACACACTCTCCTCAATGAGTTGTGAAATAGTTTTTTACCCCCCCCCAAGTTTCCAGTGGAGGGTTCAATTTACAATGTAAGTTTATGCTGAATTTAAGCAATAAAAGTGAGCATATATGGATGGCGGTGATTTATAATTTCCCTTTGAATGCTAGTATACATATATTCCTTTGTCATAAAATGGGCTCAGTTTTAATAAGCTATAGAATTTTTTCTGTGTATATATGAGTATTGCATGACTTACCCTCTGTATTTTCAATCAGATTTGAGTACAAAACTTTTTGTGTTATACACAAAGAAATATGGTTAGTATTAGCCATCAATCCTAATTCCTTTAGTTATTCAATCTAAGGAAGCCCATTTCGAGGCAAGCTGTGAATAGTTGAGGTGAGCTGATATCACCTTGCCTTACTCCTTCTTTGAGATGAAATGGCTTTGAGTCTTTTTGTGGGCTGATTTAAGAGCTGCTGTGTTTGGAGATGTCGTAAAACTTTGACTTACATGGTGTCCACGCCTAGCTGTGTGATTGCTTCAGCAACTTTGGAAATTTTGACTGAATCGACGGCCTTCTAGAAGTCGATAAATGCCATGACGAATGACATTTAGGTACCTTTAATTATTATCCCACATGGATTAGTTCTAATTGAATGTCAATGGAAAAATGTACATGTATATAATTGGTTCAGGTATATTTTCTTTTAAAAAAA
The DNA here is from genome assembly GCA_963457665.1 of Thysanoteuthis rhombus. Classification (NCBI taxonomy): domain Eukaryota; kingdom Metazoa; phylum Mollusca; class Cephalopoda; order Oegopsida; family Thysanoteuthidae; genus Thysanoteuthis; species Thysanoteuthis major. The sequence continues at coordinate 58,451,076 of OY735217.1, forward strand.
ATGTCTATAATGTTTGCTCGGATAGATTAATGGTTAGCATGTCTGCCTCACATGCATGAAGTCCCTAGCTTGATTCCTGGGATGTTTGGAAAATCCTTCATTTGGATAAATTTCCCAGTGGACTCAGCAACTAATTGAGTACACTTTAAACTGTGTGAGTAGGGTTGAGGTATCTGTTTGGTGGACTTGTATCCCGCCAAAGAGGTGGTTGTAAAAGGTTTTTTGTAATAAAGTCCTGCTCTAGACCAGACTTGAGACTTGCAAGGATCACTAAGCTGATGTATGCAACAGGAACCGGGATTTCATCCCTCTGTTGAGAGTGTCTCTTATGAGATGAATGCTTTATGCTCTTATATGTATATATGTATATATATACATGCAATATACGTATATTGCTTTGGGAATTTCCAAGGCCTTCTAGTAGTCAACAAATGCCATGATGAATGACATTTAAGTACCTTTAATTATTATCCCATATGGATTAGTTCTAATTGAGAGTCAATGAAAAAATGTATACATATATGATACATACAGGTATATTTTTCTTTTAAAAAAAAAGTATATAATATGTTCGCTCGGATAGTGTAGTGGTTAGCATGTCTGCCTCATATGCACAAGGTCCCAGGCTTGATTCCGAGGATAAGCCTAATGTTAAGGAAATCCTTCATTAGGCCCCCCAAAACTGTATTTGTATATGATATAGATGCATACACTATACTAGTTTGTTGGCAACAGTCATGAACTCCTAAATCCATGAACATCTTGAACCTTCTGCTAAACACAATGGAACTCTTCAATGAATTAATTGGAGAAATGGAAATCTTGTGCATTGGATGAAAAAAAAAAAGAAAATTTACCCCCAAAATGCAATGCTGTAATTTTGATCATAAATTATTTCCCTTGATTTAAGATTTGAATTTTTTATATGAATTCAAGGATTATTGTAAAAAATTTTTTTTTTACAATCAGATATTATCCAGTTTATTTTATTAGCTTCAAATCTGATAATTAATGATGGTTAGGCCGATTAAAGTTTATGAAAAATGAAATAAGCTGTGTAGACAATAAAAAAACTTAACATAAAATCAGAGAAATGCCTAGATAGTGTTGTTAACACGGAAAATATCTTTGTGCTGATTTTACTGCCCAAAAGTGCTCAGAAGTTCTTCACATAAAAAATAGCCAAAAATGGCCAAGATACGTCAAAAAGATGCTAAAATTTGTCAAAAACGCACTTGAAATGGGCTAAATAATGTAGCACATCTGCGCTAATTCAGCACTTTTTCACACTGCTATAACAAGACAGTGTCCATTGCTTTTTGACAGACAGAACATGTCAAACTGTTTTTGTTCATATCGAAGAGTGTAGATCTGATCCTCTTTTCATATTATGAGTGCATAACTGAGATGATAGCCAGGAATTGGATTCCTCTACTGTTTCTATTGGATTGGGAAGTTTTCCAAGTTCAGTATTTTTATATTTGAATTTCATTTAGTATTTTAAAAAAGAATGCCAAAAATGGCCCAAAACAGGCACAGCTTAATTGGGAAATAGGAATTTGGTTTCTATTGGGAATTAACCTTTAAACAGCTAATGAGAATGCTAGTTAACATCCTGATAACACAAAAATATGTTTGCATAAAGTGAAATGTTTCAAGACTGTATTCATTGAAAAAAATTATGATGTAGACTTGATTTTCCAGGAATATAAATCTTGCTCAAATGGTGTATATCTAAGTATCGAGATAAAGTTTACTTTCTGGGAATTTTATGTATTCTCTGAAAATTGGCTGTATGCTTAGGCAAAAGATTTTCCAGTTTAAGATAATGCAAAAGATTTGCTCTGTAACATAAGAATTTTAGTGAATAATCAGTAGTAGCATTGCTGGATAGAGTTGGGGGGCAGAAGGTGCATTTGTTCTTCTATAAAGTGATTGGTAACTTTGCAAGAATGAAGAGATTGTTATTGTTGATCAATGCATTTTTCATATTGCTGTGTTTTATTGTCCTTATATGAATGAAATGTAAAGTTTTATTGTCCTTATATGTATGAAATGTAAGGTAATAAAAGTACAGATAATTTCATTTGGCCTTGATTTCAAATACAATATAGATCTATTAGCCTACATTGGAACTTTAAAAAAATTGTCTTTTGATTTTAAATACAAAATAAAAATGTTGAATGAATTTAAAATAATTTGGTATGTGTCCCCCACAGAATATTACAACCTGGCTACACCCTGGATGAGAAAAACTGCTCTTCGTCATCATTTTTTTTATTTATTTCATTAGTTCCGTCTCTGTCTATTAGTGATCCTTTGTGATACAGGATATAGTGAGTCAGATCAGTTTCACATTCTAATATTGACTTCTGTTAATTCATCATGTCTCTGTAAAGTTATTTGAATAATCATAGAATAAAAGATAAACATCATGTTTACTAAAGATTGATTGTAAAAATAGTGGAGAGAAAAGCGGAAGACAAATGAATACCGTTTGGTTGAATCTGATTACTTTGTTTACATCTGGCAACAAAGTTGGAACTGGTCAATGTATTCACTTATGACACTCTGCCCAAACAAGATCTCCAAAAGTTCTCAATGAAATTCAATGAAATTTTGTGGAAGCCCGACAAGATGGGTTAAGAGAGAATTTATTAAATTTGGGGATGAATCCAGAGATTTTTTTGACTGTTCTCTCTCCCGCATTGTAGCTATATGTATACACAATATCTCCAAAAGTTATCGATGAATTTCAATAAAATTTAGGGGGAGGTGAGGCTATGATTTAAGGAAGTATCGAATAAATTCAGGGATTTTGGTTAAGTTTTTGGATGGATCCACTGATTCTTTTTTTTTTGATTGAGAGATGTTTTCCATTTTTTTTCCATACATTTATTAAAACCTTAAGGGTTGAATAATTGATAATGAGATAGAGCAGAGGATAAGCTTTTCACTAAATACAAATTGGTATCCGTCAGGTACTTATCATCAGCATTTTATCCATTTATCCGATCAAAATATCCAGAGTTAGACCAACTGGTTTTACTATAACCCAGTACGCTTACTATATTCTTGACTGATAATGTTTTCAATACTTGGAATGTTGAATTATTTTCTGAATGAAGAATAAAATATTGAGATATTCTCATTTGACAATTTCGAGAGTTTTTGTATGTGTGTATGTCTGCATATGAGTATGTGTGTGTTGATCTGCATATGAATGTGTGCGTGTGGTTGTGTGTGTCGGATTCTACTACTTGAAGTAATTAATGATTTGACCATTTTTCATTTTCCTTTCTTTATAGTTATACCTCATATATATAAGTAAACTAATCTGTTTTATATGGTAATGCTTCTTTTGATGCTGGGAAATAACTGCCCATAAATTATAAATTTCTTTCTAATCTGTTATGAGGAAAATAGCATTATTAAAAACAAAAATTATTTTAGACACAAAATCAGAACTTTTTTCTTGGGTTTTCCTTTCATATATATGAAAATCTGTGCCGTAGTTCTTCCAACATGTCCAGAATTCAAGAATTTTCAAATTTACGTAACAAAGATATAACTTTGGTTTTCCAGGAAAAGAATTTTGTTTATAGTTTACATAGCATGATCTCTCTACTTTTAAAGGATAACCATTTCACTAGAATTCAATGATCTTGAGGTATTTTTAATTGTAAAGATTACTTATATATACATATATATATATCCATACCTTGCAAAAATGAATTAGCATGGTCTGTGTGTGTACCAGAACTAATTATCTAAAAAACAAAATACCAGCTCAAGATCTGAGTATTGTTTGTAGAAAATGACCTGAGAGACCAAAAAAAGCACTTGGTTAGGCATGTCATCTGTTGGGCTTCAGTGATTTTATATATAAAATATGTATGTATTTATATATATTCCTGGTATGAGCAACGAGTATGGAAAACCATTCACTTGGACAAATTTTGCTGTGCACTCAGCAGCTAACTGAGTACACCCTTAGCTGTGGGAAAATTCGAAATGGAGTCGTATTCTCCCTTGTTTGAAAGGGTTGTAGCGAATGAAAGAGTCTTTGACTTGGACTGACATGTATCAAATTTCATGCATATGTGTGTGTGTGTGTGTGTGTGTGTGTGTGTGTGTGTGTGTGTGTGTGTATATAGATATATATATATATATATATATATTTTGTGTAGTAGGATCACTATTCATAGACCAAAATTTGGGGGCTCTTCCTTCTGTTGTGTGAATAGTTGTGCTAGTATGTAGTGATAAAACTCTCCTGCATCTTCTAAAGGATATATCCTTACTCGAACCTTGCCTGGGGGTTTTTAGTGTTTCATATTTTTAGTTCCGTTTGGAACATCAGTGTTCTCTATTGAAGTGCCGATTGGTTGTACTTATATTTTCGAGGCATAAATGTTTTCATAGTATTCTTCTGTTATTCTCAATACCATGTTGTTAGTTTTGTAAATTTTACCTTTTCCATCTTTTTAATGCAAGCATCTGTTACTTTCCAGTGGGGTCTGTGGCTCAAGCGTGTTTTGAGCTCTTTTCTATTCTGATAACTTTTATCATCCTCTCTGTGTTTTTCCTCCTTTTCTTTTGTCTCATTTTTTGTTTATTTGTTCAAATTCTGCTCTTTTCTCATCTATATTACCACACTTCTCTTCTTTCTAATTAGTTCTCAAATTGAGAGTGAATATTTCCTTGTGTTGTTGTTTTCATCTATTTCACCTACCATCCCTGCTGATTCTTTAATTATGTTTACCAGATATTTACTCTTTTGCTATGTATGTGTAGGTATATACATACATATGTGTGTGTTTTTAAAATTTTTGGACTGAGCCAAATCTTACAGATGATTGCATTCTTAGCGAAAACAAACTTTCTTTTATTGGTTTACCAGACAAGCGCACTAACTACTGCACTGCGGAGAGGTGTAGTGTGGATGTATATATGTACACAGACTACATCAAATAGCTTTTTGGGGGTCACACATTAAGAGGTAATTCATCATATCTGAGTATTGTATTCAAAGATAAACTTGACTGGGTTTTGACACAATATGTAATCAGTTTTTTTCATCTCTGTCAATTTATATTATTTGTATCATGCCAAGAGAAAATCAACAGCAAATAAAATGCTAGGCTGTCTCTGGCACAGGTTTAAGAACATGGATATAGAGATATTTAAAATGCTGTATAAAACACTTGTCAGTTGTATCTAGAATTCGGATCCTGCATTTGGTCAACCCAACCCAAATTTAACAAAGACTCAATAGAAAGAGTGCAAGGAAGAGCTACAAAGATGATCCCAAATATCAAATACCTGCCCTATTCAAAAAGGCTGAAAGAGCTTGATCTTGAGACATTACCCTACCGAAGAAACCATGATGATCTACTAAAAATATATGGGATAACCTCAGATCTACACTCCATTGGCCAAGACTGTAATGGTAGCATTTGCCCAAATAAAATCATGCTATAGCTATCCCTAAGCATTGCAACCAGAGCACACTGCACAAAACTACAAATTTGAACAACCACAGAAGTTAGAAAGTAAAAGCACTTCATCTCAGATCAGCTCTTACTTTGAACAAACAGCTATCAGAAGCCACAGTTTCTCCTCCTAACAGAAATATATTTAAATCAAATTTCAGATAAGATCCCAGAAACCAAATGTTTGAGTATGAATTTTTGAACTAAATGATAAGTCTCCATAAGGACTCCATAGGTTGACCTCACTAATCTTAAATTGTTCTGATTGAGTTACAAATGAGTTTTGTTATTCCAGTATTGACCACCAAGAGTACAAATAATTATGTCCAAATCTGTAACTATTTTCTTTTTCTTTTGTGAATTTATGGCTATATTTTCTCATTATCCTATCATTTTAAAGTATTGAAAATTGCCTCAAGTGGTTAAAGCAGTTTTTCTGTAAGAAAGTAGTATTTTACCCCCACCCCAATTAAATTTTTATGTGGAAAATGTTTCACATGATGGATTTAAAACTATATTTTCAAAGTGTTCCTTGAATCTGAAAGCAAAAAAAGGAAATTTCTTGGTCTAGCCAAAAATTACTGTCCTCAATTTTTAAGTACAGAAACCTAAAAAAGAAAAAAAAGATTAGATTGCATTTTTTTCCTCACTGGTTAGAAACTAAATCACTGGTGATTTAGAAAAAAAAATTGTTTACAATATATTTATGCTAAAATACATATTTGTATGATTTATCTATGTGTAAACAATCCTGTAATTTTGTGGCCTTGTTTGAATATAAAAAATGTAATCAGGGAAGAATTGTGCACAAGTTGCCCAACATCAATGACCTATTTCTGAATGTAGTGTGTTTACATTTTTCTTGTTAGAGGCCTTCTGCAGGAACTAGAAGGATAATATAATCTCAAATCTTTTGTTCTTCACTCTCCTTCTCTCCTAAGTTATATTCTCATGTGACGTCTTTTATTCCTCTTTGTAGCTTTAAGAATTGGAGCATAGACCTTATGATCTTCTGTCCAATGCTCTAGCTATGACCTAAGACTCTGCCAGATATGGAGTCTTCTGTTTCTGGCTCTTCTAAATGCAATGTCACATTGATTATATGAAACGGTGAAACTTGGATTCAGATTTATGTTAACTCTATTGTTTGGCACAGTTGTTGCACACTGAAATCATGGCTTTCTGCCGTGTAGTTTGTTTGAAACAATTAACCAAAACTGTCACCATAATTGTCAACATGGGTCTCTTCAGTTTTTAAGCTGGTCTGGTTGGATGTGTTTGTATTGTGCATACTGGAGCAAGAAGGTTGAGAAAAAAGTAGTCTTGATAAAACGTTGCTTTTTTTTTTTTACCCCCACCCCCCAAAGGCTTTAGTGGGGTGGGTAGGTCAATTTGCAGTGTAAGTTTGCATTCCTGCTTGTTTTGTGAAAATTTGGACTTTTTTTAGTGATTACTGTCCAAGAAGATGCAAGAGGGGTAACTTATTCATTCATCAACCCTTTTTCAAATTTTTTTAATTGATCATCCCCCAACATGGTATGCTGCCACAAGAGATTTGTCTTGTGACAGTTTTTATTGAGTGACAAACCAGATCTGTTCTATTTCATCCCAAAATATCAGATAGATTGAAATCTCGTCATTGGTTGGTTTGCTGGATACTCTGTCTTGTTCCCAGAAGCATTCATAGACAATCCTTGCCTTGTCAATGGGAATTATCTAAGGAAACAAACACATTTGCAAATAGATACAATTCTATCATGAAAATAGCCATCTAATTGACTTTGGTGCTCTGATATTATATACTGCCAAAAAATTCCTCTTTCCACAGAAAATTTACATCATTTATTTGTTACAAATTTTATTGGTTCAAGATAACTGTAAGAAAGGATGTTTTTAGTCGAGATTGGAATATAACTTTTGCTTGAATTTATAAGTGAGATCTCTTGACCATCAGTCGTTTGTGCGGTAGCTGAGCTAAGTTTATCACTTTCAGTCTTCCGTATAAGGCCAACATATGCAGCAAGCACATCATCATCAGCTACTTAGCATCCATCTTCAAGAATTGCCAGACCCCTCTATCTTCGGCCTCAAGGAGCCAATATTGTCAGAACTTGTCTGGTTGCCATTTTTTTTTTTTTGCAGGCCACACTTTTGCTTATGGTCTCTTGGGATCCACGTTATGAATCATGATATCTTATATACTGTGCTGTCTTGTAATCACTCTATGTGATGTTGAGCATGATTCTCTCCTGTGCATGTTGCATGGTTTTCTGTTTGAGAATCATCCCATGGTTCGCACAATCAATAACAAACACATACATTGTACAAATTATGATTTACCATATTAAGATGAATATTTCTACCCTTTTACTGCTTTTGTTTATTACTTTTCTATTTGATCATGTTGTTAGCTGTGATGGCCAATTTATGTCAGGCTACAGCGAAAATGCAAAGCTGGAGAAAGTAGACCCCTACATCTTCTTAGGACTATGAATCTCCATGGGATCCTCAGAAAAAGAAATCAAGCGAAGAATCATTCTAGGATGGCAATCATTCAGTACAGCAAGTTCAACCCTCAAGAACAAGAAAATCTCATTAGTTCTAAAAAGAAGGGTATACAACCAATGATCACCTATAGAGTTGAAACATGGGACCTAACCAAGGGACACCTTCAAACTGAGAACCATACAACGTGCATATGAGAGGATCTTGCTCAATCCATTAGGAAACTCAAATAGCAATAGATAGGTCATGTTGCAAGAATGGCTGGTAACCGATGGACATCACTACTCACAACATGGATCCCTAAAATCAAATGTTGAACTGAGTCTGTCAGAATACAAGATAGTGAGACGAACTGGACAACTAATTGGGAGCGTAGTTGGGCTTTAAATTTCACAGCAATTTTGAATGCAAAATGAAGTCACATGACCATTTTATCTGCCATAAATAAAATCCATATTTTATAACCTTCAAAATAGTATATGACTTCCCAGAGTTTCTGAGAAAATGAGAAAACTGAAATCCATCCATTATGTCCTTGCTGTGTAACCCTTGAAAAATCTGGGCCTGAATGAGTTAATAGGATGAAACTATCCTTATTTTTACAGATACCAACCTCTATCCTGCCTGTGCCCCCCAGGTTTACTTCCTTGCCTTAGTTCTTTTCTCGACCTACTAACCACCTAGTGGACACACATGTATATAAACACAGAACTTGGTTAGCACCCATTTTGTGTTCAGTTATTCACATTACCCCCTTCCTCTCTTTCTGTTTGTTATACCACTGATAAACTGACAGATTGCAAATTATGATAAAGGTACTCAAAGAATTTTCTATGCATCCAATCATTTGATGCTTGCATAACTACTTGAATTATATAATCTATAAGAATATATGTTATGGTAAAAAGATGTCATTAAGCCACCCATTTAATACGTACGTATTCTCACTTTTTGAGAAACCATCATACAAAATTATCAGAAAAGATTTCTTCAGTTTTCAAGTTGGTCCAGCTGACTGGCTGACTATGTATTGTGTGTACAGGCTACACCAATTAAGCTACAGGTCTGAAATCAACATTTACTCCCTAAAACATTTACTGTCAAGAAAAAAGAAATTCTTTTTTTTATATCCTCCCCATATGTTTTTAGTGGGGGTTCAATTTGCAAAGTAAACTTATACCAAATTTGTCCAATAATTTGTGTCCGGCAGCATTCACATTTGTTTTTTGAAAATTAAGAATTTTTTTGTGATCGCACTACAAAACGAAAGGTGAGAGAAGTAACTGACCTATTGATCATCCCCAACACAGAATGCTGCCAAAATATGTTGGTCATGTTACAGTTTCTCTGGGGTGAATAACCAGACCAGTTCATTTAGAATTCCTATATATCTGCCAATGGTCCACCTGAGCGATCATCCAAGTAGGCTACAGATTCTTCTCTCTGCTTATCTGTGTCTGTCTCCCTCTACTCTGGGTCACATTTTTCTTGTTACAACCTTGAAAATCTGCATGAGTATAACACAAGGCCCCATCTAAAAAAGTTTTTTTGTTTTTTCAAAAAAAAAAATGCTCTCTTTGAGTCCATATAGTTAATAACCAAATCTTTTGCTGGTATTTTTCTGATAATTTTAGATAATTTATTTAGATAGTTTGTTCTGGTACTCGCCGTGGGCTATTCATTATGTATATCACCAAACGAAATCAGAACTGAATACTTTGACCAAATTTTAAAGCTCACATCATGTTCGAAAAGAAAGGGAAAATGTTTTAACAGCTGTCTGCTAATGCATAATGGAAAAAATATATATGCCTTATGAGGTTGTAATCGATAGACGTGAGGATAGTTTACTTTGAAGTGTACCATTCAAAGTCAAAAGCACTTTTAGGCAAACCCTTGTGGTATTATTGGCTTTAGCTCGTTATTTCCTTGTATATCAATAGCAGAGTACACCTGACTTTATTCTCTTATCTGGTCTATGTCTGAAGACCTAAAATAAATATAGCTGGTAATTCTTCGTCGGTCAAGCAAGTACTATTAAATTCATTACTAGTAATATTTATATAAAATTGGAGCTCTGGTGCCTATAATCAAAATAGTGATTATTACGACTTATTTTCTCTCGCAACCCCAAGGGATTGTTTTTATTGATTTCTAGATTGGTCTGTAAATAAATGATATTGTTGAACCGGAATATCTGATTCCGTTTCAGGTAAATCTGTTTTTGATAATGTTAGCTTCCCCAACTCAAAATATATTTGTTGGTGCATCGAGAAATGTGCATCTTCCTTTTTCTTCTGTCATTTACTTTTCTTTTCACACCTGTAATAATGAACTATTAGTTTGTTTGGAAAATAGTGGCTGGTTTTAGAAACCAATTTTTAGTCTTGTCCTACAACATTACAATGATATATTGTACCAATATAAATATAGTTTGCTTTAAAGATCAAAATATACTCTTTTCACTAAGATTCACTGTTTATATTCTAAGTTATCTGTAGACAGTATAGACTGTGGGACTAAAAAATTAGGAAAAGAAGAGTTGCATGTAAGCCTCTTGTATAAGTCTATACTTGATCACAATGCATTTCAAATAGCTCCCAGTATTAACCTCACATCTGGGATAAAGAAACCACCTCCAATAGCACTGTGCGTGTTGATTTCAAAAGTTTTATTGTAGAGATTTGAGTCTCGAAGATGAAGAGGGCAAACGACATCCATTTGCAATTGGAAATGAATAACTGAAAATTTTGGTTGAACAAATCTCATACCAAACTGTGAGAGAAATTTCATAGGTACTGGGTCTTGGTAGTGTGACAATATAGGACCATCTAAGGCAAATAGGTTAAGTGAGGAAGCTTGATGAGTGGGTTCCACATGAACTCAGTGAAAACTGTTTACAACAAAAAAAAATGGTCATTATTTTCTGAACAACCTCATATATGTTTCTATATTTTACAGAATAGCATATAACTTTTCATATTATTTACTATTTTGTTATGTCCATCTTCTTTTGTGAACCTTACACCTATGGTGGTGAGAGATAGATCTCATCTTAAGTTGAAATTGGCATTTTGTATGAGCAGGTGTGTTTCTGTGTGCATATGTATCAAACCAACTTGAGCCATTTGAGGGCCCTAGGCAGAATTTGATTTGCAAGTCCCAACATTATCTGATTTTAAAACCAAAGTACATGGATTTTGTTAAAAGCTACAAATAGAAAACTTATGGAATTGCAAAATAATGCTGTTATTGCTTAAAAATAACTTTTACAAGCCTGATTGCTACAGGGTCAAACTCCACTCCTACTTCTATTCCAACTGAAGATGATTTCTGCAACTTTTGTTTTGTATATATAACAAAGAAAAAATTATAAAAATGCATCTTTTTTTTCAATGAATGTATGTATTTATTTGAACGAAATAAGCATTTGCATATCTGTTTGATAAATTTTTGTTTATATCTGAGACTTATCAATTTAGCTCAATCAGTAAGACAGCCTCCTGGCAATAAGTTGTTTGAGAGTTCAAATCACGGTAGGAGAAAGTAGATTTCATTTATAGGTTTACACTCCTTATTTTGGAGAGGATGTTCTTCTTATCCTTGTTACAGTAAGAAAACAAAGTCAATTCCAGACTTTGAACTGGAGTTTGATAATACTGAAAAGAATAAATGAATCTCCGTAGCCTGTGTGTGTACCAGAAGTAATTATCTAACTAATCATCTATTCATATAGAATTTTAAAAAAATAGATCTTTTATCTAAAATTATCTAAAAAAAATACCAGCTCAAGATTTTGTTTGTCCAAAATAATCATAGAGACCCCAAAAAGCCCATTTTTGGAAAAACAAAAAAAATTTTTAGATGGTGTTTATGATGAACTTATACAAATGTGATGAGGAGTGCTCAAAGATACACATACACATAGATAAACAAAGAGAGAAGAATCTGTAGCCCACTTGGCTGGTCGGGTGATTTGTGGGGCTACGGTGATTAGATTAAGAGACAAGTATCACGAGGTTCTTAAATGCACCTTAAAGCACCATATCATTAACAATGACTAATTATTGAACAACCTCATGACCCATGAAGTTGCTTAGTCTCAAAATAATTGGAGTTCATTATTTTTACTCAAGCATATCAGCTTCATAGAAATTGGCCTATCTTTTCCATTGTTTATTTCTTGATTGAGGTTCAGGGTCACAACGAAGCAATTTTTCACCTCCTAAGCAGCTGATCGTAAAACTAATTATAACCTTAAATCGAATGAGATAAATGTACTTCTCTCTTTATCTTTTATTTTTTTACAACAGTTACCTATGCTTTGTTGCCAAGTTTGGTATTAAAAGGTCGGCAGCTGAATGTATAAAAGCCTCAATTTGAGTGACACATGTCACAAAGCTGAAGAGATAAAATGAAATTGATTAATTTGTATCATCAGTCGACACAGCAGACATGACAGCTTTCAAGTACGTGAATCTTAAGTGGGGGTACCCGTAATTGTTCCTATTTTCTTCTTATTCGTATATGTCCTACTCCAGTTGAAAAAGGGCTGCCAAGTTTGTTGAGTGGTTGCCTGTCGTTCTCAAGTGCTACCATTGGCAATTGGTCCTCTGCTCTGAGTTGTTAACAGATTATACCTATTAGGGACCCCATTAAACAACGGCACTCTTTACTTGTTTCTGTCTGTACCTCAAGTTATATCCAACCGGAAGTGCCTCCAACCTTACACACCGAGATGCAGTGTTGCCAACTCAGAAAATTAAATAGATCTTGAAAAAGTGTCAACAAAAGCCAGAATACGCTAAGAAGCAGTGTTAGCATTTCTTGGCCCATTTTAATAGCTGAAAATGGCTAGACTTTGTCAAAATGACTTGAAAATAGCAGAATATTGGCAACAATTGTTGAAAAGTATCACTAAAAATCAGCTAAAAATAGCTCTAAATATTGAATTTTTTGCTGTCAAAACAAGAAAGGCACTAAATTTAGCACAAAAATCTTACACCCATTTAGGCTAAAAAAATAAATACTGAAAAGTCAAAATTAGCTGAGTTAATACTACAAAAAATAAATAATGATGTATTAAAATCATCAGATGTCAAATCTAATAGCCTGTATCAAGCTATCTATTATATAAAACTCAAACCATTGGCTCAGCCTAATCAAATATGACTTGCATACTAAATGGATTTAGGGGGAGGTTTCAAAGTATGAAATTTTCAGAAAAACATTTTTCAAGGGTTTTAGAGGGGAATCTATTTACAAAGTGATTATAAAGTTTAAGTCAGCTCTTACTTTCTGTTTAATATATAAATATATATACTGGGAACTACCCGAGTGGTTGACTGTTTTTAAACTGTTTTTTGCACCCCTAAAAATTGCCTTAAGCACCACTTGGGGATGTGTGCACCCCAGGTTATGAACCACTGACTTATATTATTTGAACCCTAAGTAATTTAAAGACATGCGTGTAAATATATTCATAAAGTGTTTCTGACAAAGGATAAGCAGATAAACAGTCAAAGTTTCTCCACTATGTTTACTTCCAACCCAGTAATTGTTTAGTTCAGTTGTCATCAAACTTTAACTACTTGGGAAACCCTTTTCAATGATTTAATCTTCAAAGGAACGTCTTCAAAAAACAACTTTCCTTTTTATATATATATATATATATATATATATATATATATATATATATATATATATATATATATATATATGAATGATTGTATTGTGGATTTGAAGTGATCCAACTGAATGTAGATGAAAATAACAATTGGGAGGTGAAGTGAAAAACTCAAGAGATAGGTGTTCATCTCGATTTTTTTAAAAACTGCGCCCACAAAATGATAGTTGAATATTTTGAGATGTAATCGCTATCTCTTTAGTTTTTCACTTCACCATCTGATCGTCATTTTCATATGCATATATATATGTATAACTATTGGATTTGTGCCATGTTTATGTAATTATCTGAATGTGTTTAAACCCAAATAGAAAATACTCACTCAAATGGCAAAGTAAGAGACAATGTTTACTGAAGAGAAATCTGAGCGACTGCCTTCTGAACAGGGTCCATGTCACATAAATAACCAAGATGTTTTTGATTAAAAAGGCAACATTTTGTTGATTTTTTTTCTTATATAATAAGAGATGTTTGTGTTAAAGAAATAAAATGAGAACATGTAAAAGTCATGAAGGAATCATTTATGCAATGAAGAAATGTCAAGTATATTGAGAAAAATGATACTTTGTTTTACAAAACCCCTGGAAAGGTCGTGCAAAAGTGTGGAGTTCCATGGAACACAGTTTGAATATCACTGCTTTAGTCTACATTTTAAATGTTAGTTCCTGGTCAACTTTGATTTTCTCTTTATACAAGCAAAAAAATCTTTCAATGAAACTCTCTCTGGAGAAGTTTCAAGCCTGTGGAAGTAGAGAGACATTTTCTTCTAGAATACTCATCTTTTTAACTGAGATGAAAGTTGACAGTCTATGAATGTCAGGAGGTATTATGTTCAGATCATGTTTGAATCAGTTGATAGCATTCATAAGGAAGGATAGAGAGAGTGGCTAAGAAAGAGGAATATTATTTTGTTCTTTTTACATCACACTACATTTTTTTTGTTTTTTTAATCAATTATCAAAATGAAAATAGGCAGTACAAAAAAAAAGAGAAGAGAGTGAGAGAGAAAGCAGACAATGCAATGTTAATAATTAATTCATACAATTTATAATAATATTTATAACTTTTTTGTTTTCTAGAGAATTATTTTGCATTTCAGATGATATTTTTTGTTTTATTCTTATGCAATAATTATTTTTTTCTGTTCTGGACATTTTAATGGGGATTAACTTGAAAAGTCAATTGGAAGTGAAGAGTTTTATCACAGACACAAATGTTATCAAATGCTGTCAAAAATTGTATAAACATCGTCACAGGTTTTGAACACAGTCTGTTCTTTCTCTTGCTTTTGTAATGAAACATCAATATTTGCAGCCTAGATTTTACAATGTAATTGCCTAAAATGTTATATTTATCAATTAACCCTATATGCTTTTCATGTTTTGCTGAAGGTAATTATTTGGTTAATTTACTTGATCTTTGTAAAAGGTTTAGAGACGTGATCAATGTCTGATTCGATGCAGTTTATACTACTATCTAGTTAATCTCCGTGAAAAAATTAATGGATATATTTGGGTCTTTATGAGATGATTTTTTAGAAAAGAAACTACTTAACCCAAGTGGAAGAGTCCATTGGTCCAAATGTTGGATAGAAGATATTTTTTTATCGGCAAAATTGTTGTCTTTATGTGAAAGAGCTAATCATTACAAATGAAGAGATGTTTGTTATATTAGGTGCTACCCAAAAGTTCCACGAATTTAAACATTGCAGGAAAATAACTTACCTTCGCTTCTAGTTCCTAGTGTCAACTCTGAAGTAGTTTCCTTGGAAATATGTACAGTGGTCCCAGTGGTTTTCCTATAATTCCATGTATCCATGGAAGGCATGAAGCATAATGGTCTTGAGCACGTCCTGTGATTCCTCTTTTCAATATCAGGTAAATAGGGTAGGTGGGGAGTGACTACCGTGTTATTTGAAGCAAGGAACTGCTGGGCAACAAGTGATGCTTAGATAGGAATATTGTCATGATCGAGAACCTAATCTTTCTTCTTCCTTTGTTCTCAATGGTTTGTAGTGGACACTCTCCCTCAGACGCTTAGAAACTCCACAGTAAAACTTTCCGTCGACAGATTGTCTGGGTAAAATGAATTCCTACTGAACAATCCTTTGGATATTGAAAGAAAATGAACAGTATCGACTTGACATTGTTGTAAACTTGACATGCTTTTTTCAGCCTCAGTGAATTGGGAGACTTCCATTGTGACGACTGCTGCTTTGTCTCAGGGTCAAAGCCATAAACCCATGATTTATCACGAGTTGTGACCTTGGAGATGAAGTTGGCATCATCTCTGACTTGATTTTTGAACTCCCTGCAAACTTCAACGTGATGTGTTTTCTGGTATTCACTCGGCAGTCTTGATACAAATTTTGCAGCAATGCGTCTCATGTTCAACACATCCTACAAAATGTGTTGAACGTTCCTGTATGACAGCCCTACAGTACCACAAACATTATGGTTAGTTTGTCTATGATCTCCAAGGATAGCCAGGCCCACTTTTTGATGCTTCCTCGTGTTGTACTCAGCTCATCATCAGTCATCCAGAATGGTTGTCCTTCCTTGAAGCATTTGTAGTAGAAAGACGTTTTACTTTGAGACATGGCATTGTCACCAAAGGCTTCTTGAAGCAAACACTGAATTTCTGCAGTCGTCTTGTTTATCTTGGAGAACTTTATGTGGATTCTTTGTTCCATTAGAAATGCCAATGCAAGAACACAAAACCACCAATGAATGATGTTGCGAAAATAATCGTAACTCAGCAACAGGTCTACTCATGCACACAGCTGTTGGTACACTGATGCACAATAGTGGCTACCGGCTACACCTTGTAGCAGACAGCTGAACTTTGCTCTTACTGTTCAAATTTCTAGAACTTATGGGGTAGCACCTCAGATAAGTAGATTAATCATTAAGAAAACATGAAGAAAAAATGAAAAAAAATATATCTTAATTGAAAAAAAAACCCAACCTGGATCAGCTCCTGAATTTAACCTATTCTTACTTATTCCACGGCCCACCCTTCCAAAAAATTTAATTGAGATATATTGAGGACTTCATAAGATATTGCATGAACATATAACTTCAATGTAGAGGAAGTAACCGTACAGAAGAATCTGTGGCTTGAAACCCCAAAATTCAATCCCTTCTTTAGCCTATAGGCCACTTTTCAACAATATGTCATTGAAATTTATTGAGAACTTTTGGAGATATGGTGTAGATAGATAGATAGATTGATAGACATACATGAGTGAATACATACACCGCTTCCAACTTTGTTGGGATAAGTGATATATATGTCACGAGATACAGTTTTCCATTTAGGAAGATTATTTTAAGATTGTTGTTATGGTTTTTCTCTCATTCTTTTTGTTTATATAAAAGCATTATTTTAAATCTTTATTTAATTTCCTCATATTTTCAAATTATGGCTTTTGTTTTCTCTATTGCAAATGGAATTTGGAATGTGTTTACTTCGGATTTACTTCACTACTTTCTTCTTGTGAGAAACTGTCAACATCAACATTGAGTATTTTGTGTTGTCTGGTTATCATGTGTACGGGCTGTGGCAATGGAGTTAGAGGGCTGAAAAATTTAGACATTTACTTGGAGAAATTGTAAGACAGCACATTATATTAGAAGAATAATAGAAGTTAGAGATATCATAAAAATCATTTGAAAATTCAAATGGCAATGGGCTGGTTGTGTAGCTAGAACGTGAGACAACCACTGGACATCATGACACAGTATGTGGATGCAAAACTTTAGATGACCAAAAATTGGATGGCATGGCAAACTTGACAAGTTCAGAAAGTATTGGTTTTGTGATGACCATGATAGAAAGGTCTGGCAAATCCTTGGAAATGTTTCTGTCCAATAAAGGACCCTAAAAGGCTGCTGCTACTGATGATAATGATGTCTCCAAACACGTTTTATTTTTTGAAAATCCTCCCCTGAATAGGTTTTTAGTAGGGGGTTCAATATTCAGTGCAAGTTCATGCTAAATTGATCCCTTAGTTTGTGTCCGGCAGCATTGACTCTTTTTTTTTTTCTTAAATTCCGACTTTTTGTATTAATCACTACCCAACAAAATACAAGAGAGTAACTTATTAATTGATGGCCCCTTCCAATTTTTCAATTGATCATCCTCAACACTGCATGTTGCCAGATGTGATGGTGTCTATTGGGTGACTAACCAGACCTGTTTTTCTTTCATTTGAGTTGAGCAAGAAAATTGCCAAGTTTATTACTTTCACTTGCTTACTTTGTCAGAAGTTTATTTTTATAGGTGTTAATCGTATAATCAATACATGTCTATTTATTTTGTGCTTGTGCTTTATAGAATTGTATTCGGATCTTGGTGAGAAAATGAACAATACTTTGTTGAAAAGACTTAAATGAAAGCATCCGAAAATCAATTTGAAATTGTTAGAAACAGTCAACCAAAATTCACCAAAACTGCCAACATAAGTTTTTTCAGTTTTCAAATCTGGCTGGCTGGCTAGCTGGCTTGGTACCTATGTATGACACTTTCAGGCCAATTATCAGAAAAAATGGTCCCTTTGTTTTTTAAAAGAATTCCCCCCTTAAAAAGGTTTTCACGGGGGGGGGGTCAGTTTACAATGTGAGTTTATGCTAAATTAATCCTTTAGTTTATGACCAGCAACATTCATACATCATTTTTGAAAATTCAAACTTTTCTGGTGATCACAATCCAACAAAGGCAAGAGGATGGATTTATTCATCAATCCTGCCATTATGAAATTTTTTTCAATTGATCACCCACTGCATGGCTTGATGTTAAAAAACGTTGGTAACATAACGGTTTCTATTGAGTGACTAACCAAACCTGTTGTATTCAGATCTTGGTGAGAAAATGAACAATACTTTGATGGAATGACTTAAATAAAAGCATCCAAAAATCAATTTGAAATTGTATTTTTGTTTTTTTCCTCCTTTTTATTGTTGTCACTCGAGGAAGTACTGAAAATTTGTAATTACTTTTAACACTACAGTTAATCTTGTAAAACTGATAACGCTATGCCTATCTTTGGAAAATCTAAGTCAACTATCTTTATGGAATGTCTCTTCTCTCCAAAAAGAAAATATAGAGAGATAGATAATCTTATCAAGAATTTGTTTGTATCCACAAAAGCTATTACAATTTACCAAAATGGAAATACGCAAACAAAATTATAAGCCTGAAAGTCAGACCATAGTTGTGCTAGTTCAATCTTTTATGTCTTCAAAAGTCCCTTCCTTCAAAGCCTTTTCCTTTAAAAGTTCCTTCATTCAACACTAATATTGTAGTAAAATTGAAATTCATTGATGCAATTGATATGTGTTTGTCTTCTGATGTAGTAAAATAGAATTCCATATCAGATTGATAGAAGTAGTGGGAAGGAATGTTTTGTTGATATGGTGTAACATGTTTATCTCTTGATTTGTCATATTGTCAGTCAGTCAGTGATAACGACTGCTGCTGCAGATGCCACCACATCTAATAAAACTAAGAGCAGTTGAGCAGTGAACTACCATGATGCCTTCCAGATTAAAAAAATAACTGGTTTTCTGTTAATTCTGGCTTTCTGGAAGTTAGATGAATGGTACCATACTTGCAAGTTCATCACCACCGATCTTTTATTGTCCAACAGTGGATATAAAGCTTCCCCAGCATTTGCCACATCCCTCTATCATGGACGTTGCGGAGCCATTTGATCTTTGAGGATCCATGTTGTGAGTCGTGATATCCATCAGTTGTCTGCCATTCTTGTGACATGGCCAGCCCATTGCCATTTGAGTTTCCTAATGGTTTCTATGGTGTCTGGGATTCCAATTATCCCCTCAATAGACTGTGCTGTCTTGTTGTCTCCCTACGTAATGTTGAGCACGATCCTCTCATATGCACATTGCATGGCTCTCTGTTTGTGGGTCAGTCTCTTGTGCAGTATCAAAAGTGTAAATTAGCTTTTGCAGTAATTCAGAATTTCAATTTTTGTTTTGAAATTAAAGAGTATTATATCATATTTTGAAAATTTAAAGATTCAAACTTAAAAAAGACCTCAAGGTTTTACATTTTAAAGAGTTGAGTACCTATATGAAAATCATTCTAAAAGGATTTTCATATAGTTTTCAGATATTTTTTAACCTGAAATAGTTGTTAGCATAAATACAAGAACCAAAAGTTCAGTGAGGCATCCCCTCTAAAGTTCAAATGCCGTTACTGCCAGACCACATAACTCTGAATAGAATATAATTTTGGATACAAAGCATCTTACTGAGGAACACTTTTCAAGTGAATTTGACTTAAAACTGCTGAGAAAATCGATTTTAAAGCATTAGGTTCAAATGCCATTATTGCTAGATAATGAGACCCTAAGAGAAGCATCTTATCAAGGGACATCTTTCTACCTACTTCCAAGTAAATCTGACAAAAAAAAAGCTGAAAAACAATATGGGGACAGACTGATCAACCGACAGAGAGAGTCTCTTGTGGAGGGTTGAGGACTCCTCTGGAAAGTATGAGTTATGAGGATAAGTTGAAAGAGTTAGGGCTGTACCTTAGAATATAGGAGGGATCAGGGAGACTTAATTGAAACGTTTAAGATTATGCGTGGTTTAGAATTAGTAAACCCTTATGTATCTTTTATTGGAAAGAAGTACAAGGGACTGAGAGGTCACACGTATACACGGTAGAAGTAAACAGAAGTAGACCAAATCTTAGAGAATTCTTTTTTAGCGGTAGAAGGGTGGGGCTATGGAATAGATTACCAGGATATGTAGTGCTATCAACTGATATAAAGGATTTTAAGAAGTATTATGATGTTTATTGTAGCACCACAAATGTTTAAGGCCCTTGATATTGTGTAAATATGATTGTTATGATGTGTGCTTGTATAAATGCTTTGTATGCTTTTATTCACACTGAAACATGTTCTAGATGCTAATCTTTCTTCAACAGATGAGTGAAGAGAAGAATGAAAGAAAATGACAATAAGGTAGAATTGTTTGAGGCAGTGGAAGAAGGTAGAGACAACAAAGACCAATGGAAGTTTGAGAAGCTATTTCCTCTAGGATATTGCATTACTAGCCTAGTACCCATAAAATATGAGGGGATCATTCAAATATGGATTGGCACTAGGATTAGAGTATCTTTGTGCTCTGCTTAGAATCAAAGTGTTGCTTACCTGGCACTTCTGTGTAAGATCAGAATGTAGTATCTGTGTGTTACACACATATACACAAAAAGAATATATATTTTGTGTATGTATAATATCGTCATAACGTTTTTTATATGATATAATTAAGACATGTTCTTGTGACAACGATGTGTATCTATCATGGCTTTAGATTTTAATTTCCTGAAGGGAATATTTTGTTGAGCTGAAGAAAATAGCAAACTTCACTCTGGTAAATCATGCCATGAAGAACAAGCGAGGAGAGCCCACAGTGTTCAGTCTTAATGTTTCAGGAAATTACTTCAACTTCAGATGATACTACAATAGGTCTGGTTAGTCACTCAATAGAAACTGTCATATGACTACAGTCTTTTTGCAGCATGTCATGTTGGGGGGAATCAATTGAAAAATTGGAAAAAGTAGTGACCCATGGATAAGGGACTTCTCCCACATTTTGATGGGTTGTAAAAAAAAAAATTCTGAATTTTCAAAAAAACATGCAAAAATGCTGCTAGATACAAACCTAGAGATTAAATTAGCATAAACTTACATTGCAAATTGAACGCCTCACTAAAAATCTATCTTGGGGGAGAATTTGAAAAAACCCAGATAAAAGCTTTTTTCTAGACGTAATAAGGAGTATATGTTGAAATTTTCAGCCCTCTAGCTCCATTGGTGCAGCCTATATGCATGATACATATATAGCCAGCTACATCAACTTGAAAACTGAAGACACCTACGATGGCAGTTTTGGTTGACGATTTCTAATATAGCTACAGTTTAAAATCTGTAGACATGTTCTATTTGTGTTGGTTATTAGTTGGGAGTAAAACTGTATTGACATTGAGGAAAGTGAGATGTTTCCTCCTTACATTTGACAAGTGGTTCTCAAACTGAGTGATAAATCTCTGTCTTTGACAAATAAAGATTTTGCAGTGCAAAAATCGCTAAATAAGTGCAGAAATGCTCCAACATTTTGACTGTTTTTAGCATCTTTTGGGCATTTTTTTGGCTCTTCTTTGCTTTCTGCCTGCACAAAAATATTTTTTGTGTCAGTAACACTGAGTATTTTGAACGTATCTAGTGCAGGAATTATATACTCCCTGTTTCCATTGCAGAGTTGCCAATCTAGTGATTTTATCACAGGATTTTGTGAGATCTCTAGCTTTTTAGAGACAGATGAAAGGAAAAAAGGCCTAATTATGCTGAGTAAATACCAATGCATGTTCATATTTCAATGAAGTAAAGAGTTGCTTGTCCTTGAAAGTCAAATATATTTCTCAGTGTGCCATCTTACAGTAGGGTTAGAAAACCTCTGACTTGGATTGAGAGATATGGTTTGTTAGAAACTGTCAACCAAAACTGTCAACACAGGTTTCTTCAGTTTTCAAGTTGGTCTGGTTGGCTAGCTATCTGGCTCGTTATGTATATATTATGCATTCAGACCAAACTAAAAGTCCTTTTGAATTTCAACATTTACTTCCTCCTCATGTCCAGAAAAAGCGTTTTTTTTACTTTTTAGAAAGGGGGAGTATGTCTATTTGCAATGTAAGTTTATATTAAATTGGTCTCTTTGTGTCTGGCAACATTCAAGCTTGTTTTTTTAAAAAATCAGACGTTTTTAGTGATTGCCACCCAGCAAAAGGCGGGAAAAGTAACTTATTTATTGATCATTCCTTTTTTACAATTTTTTTATTGATCACCCCCTATATGAGATGCTGCCACAAAGACATTGGTCAGTTGATTGAGTGACTACCCAGACCTGTTTATGGAAAGATTTTTGACTAGAGAATATTGGTGGTAGTATGGTTCTAATGCCTTTTACTTTTAACTATGTATATAGGTAGATACTAATTGTGGAATGCCCAGTGAGGATCAAACTCTCTATAGTTCACAGTAGGACCAGCCTGCTAGCCATTGCTCTACAACAAGACATCCTATTAATAATATACGTAGTCTTTTTTGAAAACTTGCCAACCTTCAGTGATTCTTTGCCTGATTTCTTCTTCTTTTGAGGTTTTTATTGAGATTCGTTGCCCTACATAGATATATTAGTCTATTTTTTTTTCAACTGTGTTTTTGATTTTGAACATTGTATCTTTGAGGCTCAACTTTTAAGAACAAGAAAATCCCATTAGACCTAAAAAGAAGGGTGTACAACCAATGCATCTTCCCAATAGTCATCTATGTAGCTGAGACTTGGAACTCAACCAAAAGATTTACACTCAAACTGACAACCATTTTATGGGCATAGAAGAGTATCATGTCCAGAATCACATGGAGAAATCACAAGATAGCTCAGTGAAAGAACAGGAGTCTGAGATATCATAGAAATCATTAAATAAACTGAAATGGCAACTGGCTGGTCATGTTGCAAGAATGATGGTCAACAGGAGGACATCACAACTCATAGTGTGGATCCCAAGAGATCATATGCGAAACTGTGGCCAGCAAGAAATAATGATGACGTGGCAAACTAGACAAGTTCAGAAAGTATTGGCTCGATGATGTCCACAATAGAGAGGTCTGAAAAATTTATGGGAAGGTCTATGTTCAACAATGGATGCTATTGAAACTGATAAAAGTATTATTGTGACTCTGAGCTATCTGCTGAAGATGCAGACAGGTTCCCAATGATGTGAAAGCTCTGACACCTTTCCACGAAGGGATAGCATTAGGTTAAGTGTGATCCAAAGATTAACACATTTTTCATAAGCAATATTTGTTGAACGGTTATAGATGAGGAGACATTCATTTTCATCATTTGTTTATTTTTGTTCTAATTTTAGCTTAATCTTTGGAAAAATAAAGACAGATCTACTTAGTCACTCTATAGAAAACCATCAAGTAACTAACTTTTGGCAGCAAGTCATGTTGGGGATGATCAATTAAAAAATCGGAAAAACGGATATTCTAAGAATAATAATTTTTCCCTACCTTTTGTTGGCCAGTTATCACAAAGGAACCCCAAATTTCAGTAAAGAAGCATAAATGCTACTTGGACACAAACCAAGGGACCAATTTAGCTTTGACTTACATTGCAAATTGACCCCCCCATTTGGAACCCCTTTTGTGGAGGATTTAAAAAAAACAAAAACATTTGTTCTAGATATAACAAGGTGTAAATGTTGAAATTTTCAGTCTTTTGGCTCCATTTTCATGTGACACATTTATACTTAGCCAGTCAGACAGACCTGCTTAAATACTGGAGAAAGCCATGTTGACAGTTTTGGTTTACTGTTTCTAGCATAATCTTGTTGACTAAGATGTATGTCCTACATCTCTACTTATATAATGAACTGTGTGATCCTTTTCTGTTTCTCTGTCCAAAAGAATTTCACTAAAAAGAATAATTCCTATCCACCATTTGTAACTATGGACTCCCCCACTGAAACAAATTCAGTTGTTTCTTTTCTAAAAACAAGAAACGAAAGTTCAATGAGACGTCCAATATAAAGTTTGAATGCTATCATTGCCAGATCATATGACCCTGAATACAAGATAATTTCAGGTAAGAAGCATCTTACCAAGGAACATCTTGCTATCAAGCTTCAAGTAAATCTGACTTGAAATAGCAGGGAAAATCTATTTCAAAACATAAAGTTTAAATGTTATTATTGCCAGACCAAGTGACCTTGAGAGGAAGATTTTTCTAGGTAAGAAGCATCTTATCAAGGGACACCTTTCTACCAAGGTACAGGTAATTCTAACTTAAAACAGCTGAGGAAAAATATGGAGACAGACCTACCGACGAAGGCAAGTGCACCTCTAAAAATCCTCTCAAAGCAAGTTGTTGGCAGGTTGTTTATTAAGGCTTATGGTCTTGGGAATAACCAGATTGTGCTGAACATCTGTTGAAATATCTTAAGAAGATCTTCTTGGGAATATATGGCCATGCTATGCCATGCTTCCCAGACAGGTTAAGTAGTTGAATCTTCTGTCTTGACCCAAGACGTCATCTGTCAAGTCATTTTTTTTCCTATTTGTTTTATCTGTTGAGGTTATGCTGAGTCACAAAATTCTCCATCATGTTAGAAACTGTCAACCAAAACTGTCATCATAGGTTTCCAGAGTTTTCAACTTGGTCCAGCCAGTTGGCTATGTAACCGTGTACAAGCTGTACCAATGGAGCTAGAGGGCTGAAAATTTAAACATTTTACTTTGCATTATCTAAAAAAAACAACAAATTGTTTGTTTTCAGAAAAAAAACCCAAAATATGTTTCTATTGATGATACAATTTTCACTGTTGGTTTATGCTAAGTTGATCCCTGTTTTTGTGTCCAGCAGTATTCATGTTTGTTATTTGAAAATTCAGACTTTTTTTTAGTGATCCCTGCTGAACAAAAGATGAGAGAAGTAACTTATCCATTGATCATCCTTTTTCCAATTTTTCAATTGATCACCCCGAACACGACATGATGCCAAAAGATGTTAGTCATGTGACGGATTCTATTGAGTTACTAACCAGACCTGTTTATCTCTACTGATCCTCACCTGCTTCAGGTCTTCCATCAAATTCTGAACATGAAGCAATCAATCACTTTTCTATTTCACTTTGAAATAACTTAACTTGCTGTTTTTTTAAATCAGTTTTATTTCAGAAAATTTATTTATGAAGATTATAGCTGTAAATTGAATAACCACAGACATCATTTATTGGCAAAGGGTTCTATCCTTTTTTTACATGTAAGTCTGCTTAAGTGTTGGCTTGTTCCAGCACTCCTGGTCATACTGTTTTGTCTAAAGACTTGGAAATTGGTATCAGTACTCCACTGGACATGTTCTAAAATTTTTTTTTTCAATTTCTGGAAAAAAAAGCCTTTTGACTTTTAAGGGCCTTATTCTGATGGTTTATCTATAACATCTAGAATCTCTAAAATGCTAGATATTTCTAGATTTTTTTTCCTTTTTCTTTTACTCTATTGTTGATGTTTTTCAAAGAAAATGTCAGTGATGTTATATATAGAATTTATTCTGACCATGTTTGTTTTTGGATGGATTTTCTTTACATCTCTTCAAACTTTGACACAACTGTTGTTCATTTATTGACTGTGATTTTGAATCTTATGTTACAGTTCACGACATGTCAGTCTGTTGTTTATAAGTGTTTTTGGACTGTTGTCCCTGTATCTGTTCATCTTTTGACCACAAAATTCCAACCATTGTACTCTACTGCCCTCTTCAGGTAGGTGTTGTAAGTGGCAATATTTTTTGAAGCTGAGATGCAGTGGGGGGAAGGGGGCTCATTGTGGTTGGGGCTTGAGAACTGAATGTCTCCATTCAGCTGTTTAATTTTGGATGGAAGTAATTGTTGGGTTAGAACAACTGTTGACTGTTTTTTATGTCATGAATATATCAATGTCCTAAGTTGATGCCTCAAAGGTGTCTGTTTAAGGAAGGGGGTCATTCAGACCTCCATAAAAGTGATGAATATTTGTGTTCAGAGAGATGAAATGAAGACAACACTAAAAACACTTATATATAATGATAGTCCATCATCTACAAAAATCAGACTGAAAAAAATATCAGTGTGTCTGTAACATAAAAAACAGAGAGAGAGAGAAAGGGGCTACTGCACAAACACAAAATTGGCTGGTGCTAACCAAGTTGTGTGTGTGTGTATATGCGTTCATTGGCTGCTGGTCTGATTGATCTGCTGGTATATCAAGTAATTAAGACGGGCAAGAAACTAGTATGAGAGGTAATTGAATTTGATGGGCAAGGACAGGAAGACAGAAGCAGGGTAGAGGTATGCAAAAGGGGCGGGGTGAAACAAAGATATTTGCTAAAGGCGAACAGCTGAGTGTGTGTATTTGTGTTACTGCTGCTACTGTTTCATCTTATATCCGAATCAAGACAATGCTCTTGGTTGCTGTTACAAACTGAAAATAAAGATAGTTTCCTTCTATCAAATATGGCTTTGTAGTCCTTAACACTTCTATGACATTATTCATATTGTGAAAATTTGCCTAAGTTGGAGAGGTATATGTATTTATTTGCTTCTTTCCGAAAGCACTGAATGGATTTCAATGAAATATTGTAGAAGGATGTGAAATGAAGTAAGGATGGGGAGTTTTTCTCTTCGGATAGATATTCAGGAATTTTCTTTTGACTGAAAGATATTTTCATTTAGAAAAAAATGTATTTATGTCTACACTCATGACAATATCTCCAGAAGTTCTCAACAAATTTCTATGAAGAGTGGCCTGTGGGTTATGGAAGAAGGGATTAAATTTTTGGGATGGATCCATGCACAATTACTTCCCTAACAATGGTGTTGGCAGAGGTATGCACTTTCTGAATTATCATGAATTTCAGTAAACCCAGTTGTGTAGTGCTGCGGGAATGGAGTTCCTTTATTTTCGGGGAGGGAGAGAACAATGTTCCATCACCTATATTTCTGAGATTTCCAAACTATTTGCATTATCGAATTCTAAAAAATTGTTTTTTTGTGACACATTATGTTAATTTTGTTAGCCAAATATATGATGTCATGCCAGCACTTCAAGTGACTCAGGAAAAATACCTTTTGAAAGATACAAGTCCATTTTAACATTCTCATACAGCTACAAAATTTAAAGAATTTAGACTAAAGATTTTTTAATATGACTTTTCTGTGTTTCATCTTATTTCAGTATTTTCTGATTTTCTATTTTTCAATCTTTGACCTAAATCCTGCATATTCAAAGCTATATAAAGATATTAAAATTAACTTTTTGAAATGTATTGGATTGTCACTGTAGACAGAAATCTACTCAATTTCATGACAAATCTAGAGATTAATGGGAAGATGCAGTTTGGAAAGCTCGGATCTATATTAAGATTCTCGATTTGAACAGTTCACTGATGAGAAAAATCAGCCAGTATATGTCGAAATACTCTTCCCACACAGCTTCAGAACCTTTGTGAAATTGGTCGAATTTCAAAGATTTTCTTCAGATTATAAAGTACAATTCCTTGCTAAATTCTTCATGTTTGAGTAACCCATACATAGATGGCAAATTTCAGGAAACCATTTCATTTAGTTGTAAGAATTCCACGGAATAATTTCTACGTTTTTCCATTTTCATTTGATGAAGTATCATGAATTGTTAATTTACTTTCATCACAATTAAAAGTTGCTTTTATTGCAACATTTTGCCCAGGCGTATTTCCCTCCAGCAATGAGTAAGGGAAATCGGCCCGAGGAAAAAGTTACAATAAAAGAAACTAATAAATTCAGATGAAGGTAAAAAGTGATCATAAAAATTAAAAATAATAATGAAATGATTTTTAGTTTACCTCTTTGATTAGGGAAATCTCAAAGACCATTTAATAGTACACTTGTTTTCTCTGTTCCAAACAGTGATAAACAGCCATATAACGAGAAACCTTACTACAGGCAGATGGTCAATTGTACAAGAGCAACATAGCACCTACAAGCTCCTGAATGTAATTTTCCCCATTCAGTACACTTGGCCTCTGGGAATGTGAAATTGAAATCCATTACTGTTCATTCTGTACTCTTTACCAAGACAACGGTGGAAATGGCTTCTTGCAATCAGAAAACTAGCTTTGAAGGTGAAATCAAAGGATGATTGCAGAAAGTGTTTATTGATCTATTTTTCTAGTCTTGAATGCAAATGTGACCAAGTTTGGTGGCTAGCACTAATCAATTCCTGAATTTTAGTCTTTGCTCCTTGAGAGTCAAAACATAAAAAGGAAGTAGTTATGTGACAGCTCATAATTAGTGCCCAGTGAACCATTTTTAAAAAATTTATATTTTCATTATTTTTAGAGCTACATTGCTCAGTTTTTTTTAAGCTTGAACCCTTTACATTATGATTCATCATGTCCAAGCTTCAAAATGAAATAAAAAATCAGCATTGAACTTCTAAAAAAAATTATATATATATATAAACTTAAAAAATGCTTTGTTGGGTACTTATCATACATGGCCACCCATATATTTGTGCTCTGTTATTTTGCAGTAGAGTTTAATAATATTAGTAATCGAGCATGACTAATTAATTTACCTCTGCCAATAAAGTTGGAGGAGGTACTTATATTCAGTCATGTCTGTCTCTTCACGCAATATCTCTGAAAGTTCTCAATGAATTTCAATGACATTCTAAATGAGGATGGGCCATGGGCTAAGGGAGTATTGATGAAATTTTGGGGTGGATCCAGGAATTTTTTCTTTAGTTTACTTCCTCTGCATTGTAACTACACATGAACTGAGTTTTATTCAGTTTTTAGTGACAATGGTGTTAGCAGAGATAAGCACTTACTGAATGCTTTCTAGTTTATACCTGTAGACAGAACGACAGAGATTTCTGTTGTAATTGTCTTGTATTCACCTTATCAGTTGTAATGCTTTTTGTAAAAAAAAAATTGTTTTTACTATAGGACAGATACCATAATTTTGCAGAGATAAAACGAAGCGTTTGTTTTTTTTGTATGTTTATATTTAATTTTTTGATTAGGGTTATGATTTCCTATCATCTATCTATAGGCCTATACTGACCCAAGAGATCACGACTGTCATGAGATATGATG
Organism: Thysanoteuthis rhombus; assembly: GCA_963457665.1. NCBI lineage: Eukaryota > Metazoa > Mollusca > Cephalopoda > Oegopsida > Thysanoteuthidae > Thysanoteuthis > Thysanoteuthis major. The sequence continues at coordinate 58,480,475 of OY735217.1, forward strand.
AGAATCTTGACAGCTCTGCACAGAAAGGAAATACCCTTCCTATCATTGACCTCTGTATTGAATCTTACAAAATAATTTAGCAAAGTTCAAATTAACCAGTGTGAGCAGCAGTCGGATGAGGAAACCTATGATTATAAATCAATCAGAATGCAGTTCGGCCTTCAATGCATAAATCTCACCAGCTTTGCCAAATTAGCTATTTTTTGGCTACAATGGCTGATTTTTTTTTTTCCAATTTTGCTGATTAAAAATCCAAGATAACCAAAAATATGGTCAATTTAAAAAAAATAATTTGTAACCATATATACATATATATGGCTTGGCTCCATAGGCTAAGCCTACATTTCATATTAATTTCTAACAGAACAGACTTATTTTGAAAATCAAATGAAGAAATGATACTCTAAATATGACAAATGAATAGTCTTATCTTGTAACATGGTTTATATTGAATTTTGTATCTGATGTTTTGATAAAAAATTTGCAGGAACCATCAATTTTATTTGTTTTTTTCAGTACATGAAATCGCTATTAACCTTTCCTTCATAGCAGTCAATGTTAAAGCAAAAGTAAATCAAAAATTTTCTATACTAATCATAGTTGTTTTAGATGTCACGTATTAGATTTCAACTATCAGATCCCCATGGGCAGGATAGATTATAAAATCCAAATTTTCAAGCTGCTGCTGATCATACCCTGATATTGAGGTTAGTTTTTCATAGTCATAGTATTTTTAAAGGGAGCTGTACTGTTTGTATGTATGATTTTTAGATTGATTTATCTAAGTCTTTGCTCAACCGGTCTTCTCAATCTAGTGGGGAAAATGTAGAACAAAAACCTGAAGATGTTTTAAAATGTATCAAAAAAGTTCTGGTTGGTCTCTCAGTAGAAACTGCCATACAACCAATGCTTTTTGCCAGCATGTTGTATTGGGAGTTATTAAATTAGAAAAAGGGGTGATCGATGAATAACTTATCTCTCTAACCTTTTGTTGGGCAGTGATTACTAAAAAGCTAAATCTTTCAAAAACAAGTGTGAATGTTGATGGGCACAAACTAAGTGACCAATTTTACAACTTGACTTACATTGTAAATTGAAAGCCCCACTAAAAACCCATTATGAGGGGTGGATTTTAAAAAAGTATAAAAAACATTTTTTCTACTCATAATGAGAAGTGAGTGTTCAAATTTTCAGCCTTCGATCTCCATTGGTGCAGCCTACACACATAATACATTAATAGCCAGCCAAACCAACTTAAAAACTGAAGAGAATGTTGTTGACAATTAAGGTTGACAGATTTTTATTTCTAATTCTATAATCCTGTTTGAAAGCCTGAATTCTAGTCCTTTAATCATTGTCTGTTATAAAAGCAGAGAATTAACTTTCTTTCGCTTTTGGATGCTACTTATCACACCTATGAAATGTATTATTACAGTAGAAATAGACAATTTGAAAGTTATTGGTGAATACCTGTTGCTTCACTTAGGGTATACCTAAAGCTGTGTTCTCAGTGTGTTTACACGGTAATTTGGAAGGTTAACACAAGGTATTGTTAACTAAAATTCTTTTATTTATTTTGTATGAAACTTGAAACGACTAAATATCTTAGATGTAAACTAGTTGGCCTTGGGCTTTACTGTTGTTAGATTTCATAAATTGGGTTCGTGTCAAAATCACGAATGGATAAAAATCTGATATGAAGATCTTCTTCTGTTATATAGTTTTGATAATCATAAGATTTATGTTATAAAATTGAATAAAAAAAATAAACATAGAAAAATAAATTTCCACCAATATTTTTTACAAAGTAATCTTTATCCAAATAAATTCAGTATTCAAGGAGTCAATACCACAAGTTCTATTGAGTTGATTCAGAATTTGTTTTTTAAAAAAATACCCCCTTGATAGGATTTTTATGGGTGGTTCAATTTGCGATGTAAGTTTATGTTAAATTGATCTCTTCGATCTCCTTTTTGTCTAAATTTCTAATTGATCACCTTTTTACACGGCATGCTGCTAAAAGATGTTGATCATGTGTGATTGAGTTACTAACTGGATCTGCTATTAGATTAGATTAGTTTAGAATATGTTAGATAGACGGACAGACATTTTGCAAATTATGATGTAGATCTTAATGCAAAGGTTTTCTCAAAGCTTTCTAAACTTTGTTTAACCGAAAGTTGTCATTGGTTGCAAGCCTTAGGCACTTTAGTCATGAATCACTTTGAAAGTTCAAGTACTTTTATTCCAGACAAAGTTGTAATAATTTAAAATAGGTCTTACATCTTGAAAATATCATGTTCATATGAACACATCCATCTTTTCTATAGATGGATAATGACAATGACAAATTACTATGCGGCCATTTTTGCCTTGTTCTTCCTTCTACATTTGTAGTGCCATGGATCTTGTAAGTGAAAGTTAACAATAAATTGTCTCAATATGCTCAAGTATAATCATAGACCCCTACCAAAAATATCAGGTTTCATTGCAATGGAAGTTTATGTCTGTATTTGTTCAGAAGCCAACAGTACTTTACAATGTCTAATGTCATCCTGTCCAGTATAATTTACAGGAGATTCTGCACAGACCTCACAATATTTTCCATATGTCTGTATTTATTTCATTGCCTTTTTACTCCCAACATTTTTCTTGTCAGGAATATCTGAAAGAAATTCTGATGATTCTGCAAATGAAGTAGTAAGTATGGCTACAAATCCTTACAGAATACAAAATCTTTAGAGTTGAAAAACTGCTTTGCTGAATATTTTGTCATATTGACCATTCATCCCCAAACAACATAACTAGTTCTTTCATTCCAGAAGGATAATTTAGTGGCAAGAATTTGTATAAAGGAAGCTATGCTATATAATTCTTTGATTTAAAGCCAGGCAGGGAGGATATCCTTTTGGCTGTCATGCTGATAATTGTCAAATCCATGATATCCAAACTTTATTTATCATATATTTGGTCATGTAAATTGACGAGGATAAGTGTTTCTTTGTTACGCCCAATCTGCGGTATTGCCTAATTGGCACAGTTTTAACTTTTTTTTACAAAAAAGATATCTAGTTTATGTTTGACCGAAGGTTATTCAATCAAAATAAGGATATAAAATAACTATTTTTTTTACAATCAAAACTTTATGTAATCGAAGTGAAATCAAACTTATTTATTCACAAAAAATAAATAAATTTCACCAATTCAGCGAACACTTAGAAGAGAACTATAGAAAGAAAAAACAATCTACTTTTGTCTGTAACATCTTAAGGGAGATAACTTTCATATATTTATGGGAGGGTTACTTCTCTTAGAAGACTATTTCATTACCTGTTTGGAAAAGATTATAGTACACAATATCATTTGAATTCCTTGACAATTTCTCAATTAAATAAGCTCCAGACCTTCTCTTTATATTGTTAGGGAATTGCAATTACAAAATTACTTGAATATTGTCATCATTTTTTGACAGCCAAGATAAAACTATTGAGTTATAACACTCATGAATAGCTATCAGACTATAGCATCAATATTACATTTATTTTTACATTTTATTGTGAGAAAATTAAGTATTTATCAAGATACATCGAGATAGCAACAGTGACAAAAATTGTAGAGAAAGTTTGATTCCTATCTAAAGCTGGCTAGTAACTCAATAGAAAATGTCACGTGCCTGTTGGCAGCATGCCATACTGGGGTGATCAATTAAAAAATTGGAAAAAAGGGTGATCAATGAATAAATTACTCCTCTCGTATTTTGTTGGCAATGATCCCTAGGAAAGTCTTAATTTCCAAAAAACAAGCGTGAATCCTGCTGGATGCAAACTAAGGGATCTATTTAGCATAAATTTACAATGGCAATTGAGCCCCCCCCCTAAAAACCTATTTAGGGTAGTATTATCAAAAAACAAAAAAAAAGCATTTTTCTAGGTATAATAAGGAGTAAATGTTGAAATTTTTAGCCCTCTAGCTTTATTGGTGTCACCTGTATGTGTGATACATGCATACATAGATAGCCAGCTAGCTATACCAACATGAAAACTGAAGAAACCTATGTTGACAATTTAGTTTGATGGTTTCTAATATGTTTATCTGTGTATATTGATGAGAAAATGAAAATACAAACAGTGTTTTCATGCCAATTTCTTAGTTATCAGTTGGATGGTAATTTATCCAGTCAAGAAAGTATCTACTATTAATGACATTACTACAATCATATTTTACATCTAAGTGCTGTATATTAAAATCTACCTTTTGGCTATTTCTTCAATTGTTTCCTAATGAGTAGGACAGGAAATGTTTCTTTGTGCCAAAATAATGTAGTGGAGAAAGCAATTTGACTTACAAAATTGACCTGACTTTTCTGCCATGACAAAAACAAGAACAACAACCCTTGCTGAGAATTAGAGGTGTAAACCAACATGTAAAATTCACATTTACTATGATTTGATCTCATGACCAACTGGTTGCTGGGATCTTGTCTTACTGACTGAGCTAAATTTACAAGTCTTAGATATCAAAGAAAATATAGATAAAGAAATGCATGTGCTTATTGCATATTATTAATAAGCAAATGTATTTTCATGATTTTTTATCTGTTTTGTATACAAAACCAAAGTTGCAGAAATCATCTTCAGTCAGAGTAGAAGTTGGAGTGGAGTTTGAGCCTGCAGCAACTGGGCTTGTAAAACTCTGGCCTAGCCCAATCCAACTGGTATTTACTGCAAACATTGGGGTACACCCCTGATCTTACATCGTAAGGACAATGAGGAGATAACCACTGGAAAATAGATTCCCAGGGACCAGGCATGCTTCATTTTGCGGTCTTAATCAAATTATTGATGTTTAAATAACGACTTGTATGATTATCATTTGGAAATCTTCTTCCCAAACTGTTTTACCATTATGTATTAGAGACTGTCAACCAACACTGTCGGCATAGGTTTCTTCAGTTTTTAATTTGTTTTTAGGTAGGCTGGTTTAGTAAGTAAGTACTGGCTGTGACAATGGAGCTAGAGGGCTGAAAATTTATACATTTACTCCTTATGTTCAGAAAATACTGCTTTTAGATGGACTCTGTTACAGAAAATTGAAACCTACCATTAACAATCTTTTTCTTTTTTTTTTTTTTGTAAAACAAATTATTCTTGTTGAGTATTTAAGCTGTATTGTTCCTTTCAATTTTGTCTCAATGATTTTCTTGGATTTCCCATCCCATCAATATTATGCGATCATGTTTTTATGTGTGCAAACTGACCCTTCTTTTCCCGCTTTGGAGAGGAAGGTGTTGCAAATATATTGTCATATTTGTTAAATGCAAAAATAATGAAAAAGTAACTTTAATTACATCTGAAGCACTGTTCATCGAAGCCATTTCAGAAGCGGGGAAAGAAAAGTCATTTAACAAGAATAGTTTGTTTTACAAGAGAAAACAACCAAAAACAAACTATTAATATTAGGTTTTAAATTCCTGCAACCGCATCTGCCTAAAAGCAGGTTTTTCAAGAATATTGCCAAGAAACTCAGTTAAGTGCCAAACCTTTATTTTCAAGATGCAGCAAGTGTTCTCTTTGTTTTGAAATATTTGTATGATTTTATTTTCACTTAAGATTACAAGTATCCATTTTGCAATTCGTCACCAAATATAATGTCACTACCGTCTATATTTATTAAATGCAAAAATAATGAAAGAAATAACTTCAATTTCATCTGAAGTACTGCTTATTGAGGCCTATTCCCCTCCTTTGTCATTCCCCTTTCTCAGAAATGGGCAAATATTTTTTTTGTTTTTGTTTCATTTACCTCTATTAACAAAGTTCGAGAGGTATAAGTATCTGGTTTCTTCTTTCCGTTCATCTGTCCACACAATATCTCTGAAAGTACCCAATGGATTTCAATGAAATTTTTTGGAGGAGTGGGCAGTTGAGTAAGAAAAGAGGATATGGGAATTTTTTTTGATTGAGAGAAATTTTTATGGATTTTTTTCTCATACTCTTATGTATATATTAATGTCCATCCTAATGATATCTCCAAAAGTTCTCATAGTTATGTCCAAACTACACAATATTGCCAGAATTTCCTGTCTGTCCACACAATGTCTCCTAGAGATCTCAATGAATTTCAATGATATTTTATAGAAGGGCAGAAAGAGCAGGAAAACTGATTAAATCTTTGTGCGGATCCATGCACAATTATTATTCCTGACAATAATGTTGGCAGAGGTATGCGTTCTTTGTGTGCTTTCTAGCTGAAATAGAGAAGGCCTATATTGTTTGCTTGTTGATTCCTATTGATTTTTACTCTCTCATCGAAAACAAAAACAAATGAACCTGCCAAAATATATAATCTCTGTATATTTGCTGATGAAATGGAAAGCTTTGCCAATTGGATTGAAAGGATGAGTCTAGAGATGAATTGTGAAAATTATAAAATTTCTTTTCCATGTGAATTCACTAATTGTCTATCTTTTTTCTGTAAACATCATCCAAACTAGTTTTGTCTCATTTCCAAACTGATTCCAATGCTTCACTCCTTCCTATCATTAGACTTTTCTTTTTTTTTCTTTTTTTTTAGATCTTTATTTAATGCTGGTATAGTTCCTGTCAAAAATGATGGGATTATTTACGTACAGATCAGCACTTCTGCCCAGGATCAGAGTATCTGTGTGCTCTTCTTAGGATCAAATTGTTGTTCCCTGGTAGGATCAGATGGTATTATCTGTGTTCACTTAACAGTGTTACACACACCAATATATATATATATATATATATATATATATATATATATATATATATATATATATATATATATATATATATAATGTATGTATATGTATATGTATAATTATTGGATGGATAGTTTATATCCAACCTAATGGTGAAAATATTTCAGACAATGAGAAATATATAGATTGTGTGACTAGGTATTTATCCATGGATGTTTCATAGGAACCCCATACCAGTAGAGCATATATTATTATGTCACTGTGTACTATTTATGAGGCTGCATGTTATATGAATATTTTTATAATCATACATATATGTGCTTCACATTCTGATATATATATATATATATATGTGTGTGGTTCTAACTAACTTCCCTTGGACATGCACACGCATCAACACAAATCCCCCCTCATACAGAAAAACATGCCTATCCACTATTCAACATAGATAGAATGATAATAGATATATGATTCACCACTCTAGCAAAGTCCAGCCAGCCATCCACTGAAAATCTCAAACATTCTTCAGCCCCTACAACTCATAACATAGACAACACTAGTTCTGAGACATTTTCTTTCATTTTCCCATCTCACTGATGGTGTTGGGGTCATTCTCAACAAAATATCCTTCTGTGAATAAATACCTATTCACCTAATCTGTGTTTTCCTTATTTTCTCTAAAAGATTTCCACTATATATATCTATATCTATATATATGTATATGTGTATGTATATGTATGTATATGTATGTACATGTATATATATGTATATATATGTATATGTATATGTATGTATATATATGTATATGTATATGTATACATATATATATATATATGTGTATATATATTAGAGTCAAGAGATGATTTAGAAGGCCATGTGGTGTGCAAATGGGATTTTTAGAATTTAATTTGACATTTCGTTTGTTCAAACCTAATATAACCATAGACTATCCAAACACATATCAATTTCAGTTTATTTCAAATCATTTCTATTGATAGTCACACTAAACCAGGGGTAGACAAATTTACAAATTACATACACACCAATCTACAGGAACATTCCTTATATGATTCTTGAAACTCTTCCTTGAGGCCACAACACACTGTTCAACTGATGATCAAAATAATCACCACTCCAGTTTTTTGGGGACACTTGAAAATTGTATGGTTTAATTAAAAAGCAAACAACGCTTGCCCACAGCTAGGACATTACACCAAAAACTGGATATGAGGCCTATAAAGTGAACATCTTTTTTATGTTAGTTTTGAACTAATAAATGTCTCATTTTATAAAAAAAAAATCATATGTACACCATATGGCCATCCAAATTGTCTCTTCACTTTAATACTGTCAAATGAATTAAATTCCACATTGATACATTGGTTGTGTAAAAATTTTATTGATATGCATTTTGCATCTCTCATCAGTCAATTACTATTGGTATAATAACAGTGTGCTAAATATTAGACAAAGATATTGGAGTTCTTTGCCTTCATGTGAAAGACATCTTTTTTGTGCTGTCATTTTTATTTGATTACGAGCAGAATGCCAAATGTTGCTTAGCATGAAAAGTAGCTATGAGTGATTCAGAATTGTTGTTAATGAAGGCTTATTTGACATAATGAAACTATTGAATTCCCTGTGAAAAGTTATTTTTCATATCAGAAATAAAATGTCTTCCTACTATGTTTTTATGAATTCTTTAGATTTGCGCACTTTGGGGCTACCCTAATTCAGTCCATCTGGCTTCAATGCAACTCATGGGAGAAAATAAATTTATAAACAAACTTTTCCAAATATACTTTAGATTATAATTTGGTGCATCTATTTATCACTGAAGGCTACTGTAGTCCAGGATTTGGAATAAGTACACACATATTTTCACTTGTTAATTCTTTCATAATTTCAGGATTTGAATCTCTCCAAAAACTGAAGAGCCATAAAATGACCCAAAATAGAGAGTATAATTACCATTGTTGTATGTAGATATCCTCAATATTTAGTCATGAATTAATGTCATATAATATTCAAAGTCAGGCTGGAGCTCACTTAAGTATGCATTAAATTTTGTGGCCATTTCAAATATGGTGACCCTTATGGTTTTTTAGAAAACGAGAAAATTCAAATCCTGCTATTATGTCTTTGCTTCGTAACTCTTAGAAAACTCAGGCCTGAATGCGTTAAATATCTCTGATTGAATACAGAGAATTCTTTATTGCCTACAAGTCTAATTGCTACTTGTGAAATCCATTGTTTGAGCGCCAGAAATTACTTTGGCAAAGGAATCATGTTTGTGCATGCCCTGTGCATTTACATCCTCTGGCAAAGGGTTGATGATGCACTGAAAGTTGCATAACCAGTTAATTGACAGGCCTTCTAAGGGTGGCCCGACTGCACTTCCTGTTGCTGGCTTTGTTGCCTATCCCCTTAACAGGGGGGAGGGACAGCCTTTGAACTATTTATATGATTGGTGTTTCCTCTTGATCAACAAACTGGTTCTCAGACCAAGAACCCCATAATGTGCACAGGAAAAGAATCATGCTAAACATCCCATGGAAAGATTGCAAAACAACGCTACATATTAGAGAACAAAACGGGTGTTGGAGATAATTCTGAGGCCATTAGCAAACTTAAATGATAATGAGCAGGCCATGTTGCAAGGATGTCAGACCACTTCTGGACATTGCGACTCATGACATGGATCTCTCGAGACCTGGGGTTGAAATTGTAACTGACAAAAAGTTAGACAGCATTCGGATCTTGACATTCTGAATCTTTTGGCACTGTGATGCTCAAAAGTGAAAAAACTGGCAGACCATGAGGAAGGCTTATGTCCAGCAATGGACTTTGAATGGTGGCTGCTGCGGCTGATGTTGCCAAACTAACTGCCAAATAGAGCAATCTTAATATATAGAATAACACATCTGCTTAGTTACTCAGTAGATATTGTCACTTGACCAACTTCTTTTGGCAGCGTGATCAATTGGAAAAAGCCTTTTGTTGGGTAGTGATCACTAGAAATGTCAAAATTTCCCCTCAAAAAACAAGCATGAATGTCGCTGGACACAAACTAATAGATCAATTTTGCATAAACTTACATTGCAAATCCAGCCCCCCCCTCTATTTAGGTGGGTAAATTTCAAAAGAAATATTTTTTTTTAGACATAACGAGGTGTGAATGTTGGAAATTTCAGCTGTTTAGCTCCATTGGGGATACATGCATACATAGCCAGCCAAAATCAACTTTAAAGCTGAAGAAATCATTTTGAGATTTTAGGTGACAGTTTTGGTTGATTGTTTCTTATTTGATTGTAGGAAAATATCTTTCCCTGGGTTAAAAGAATATCTCAATTATATCTGCGTTCCTAAATTCAAGTTTTGCTTATTTAGCAATAGTTAACAACTTCTCTCCAAATCTCTCTTCCTCCCTCTTTAATATTGATAACAGCAGTTTCCATTGAGGGTTTCAGAAATGGATTCCATTATGGGTTGACTATCAAGTACACAGCTTCAATGGAAATCATTATCATCAGAGATTTTAGAAACATGTAAAGATAAGCACCATGTATACTTTAATTCTATGGAGCATAGACAGGATAAATAATACTTGTAATAAATACAGGTCTTTTATGAAGAGTTGTTGAAATTTGTGAGACTATTAAAATCCTACGGGTATCTGCTGTTTACTCAGACTTGGTTGATTTCACATGGGAAGACACATGAGGCAGTCAAGGTGCTCCACTGTGTATGATTTTCTTCTAGTCTGGTGGTATTGTTCCATCTTCTGTTAACCACTCCACTGTCTATTGCCAGCCTGTTTTTGACCATCCTCTCTGGCCTATTAGTATCCATTTAATGGCTTGATTTGTAGATCTTATTGTGAGAAGCCTCAAGACATATCCCAACCAGTGGAAAAACTGTCTACAAATTTCTAACCTTTTGATTTAATGTATAGTCCTTCCATTTGATACTCATGATTTTATGTAGGCATTGAGTGTCAAAGGTTCCCAGTTTCTTCTCCAAGGTGGTCTTGAGTTGCTAGATTCTGCAGATATGGAGATGTATTCCCCCTCCATCAGGCTTCCTTACATAGGGCAGGTGAGTTGGAACCTTACAGTCAATAAAGGACAATGGTGCAGTACAATTGTTTTATGGAACCTCAACTTAACGTAATAATAGTATTATTATTTGCTGCAAAGAGAAATTCTGAATGTATTTGTTTGCTTTCTTCTTTGGAGAAGTGGCTGCAGACATGGATACATGGAGCTGTTGTTTGCTGCTAATCAAAAAATAAAAGGGATTAACCTATCAGATGTGAATTAAATTAGCTGTTTAGAATATTGGTTCTCAACCAGGGAGAGGGAATTTATTCTTTTTCAAAGTGTGTATAATTGAGCCTCGAGGGAAAGTGTATTTTTTGTTTTGTGTATTTCTTTCACCGACTGCGACGATTTGGCACGTGTGATACATGGCCTACACTGATATGCCATTTGAGAATTACAGAAACCAAAGTTTTGAAGAAAAAATGAGTAGTATTGCATTCTGTTCTTGCTTTGGACTTTTAGGTAATTCTTTTCATACTATGTCACTGGTATGAATCTTTGGTATGGGGGGTTGATGTTAGAAATTTTCATCAGAAGGGAAACGGTTGAAAGAAAACCACTGGTTTAATTATCTTAGAATAAAATGTAAACATTCTCGAGTGACTACTGGATGTTCCCTGTCTGAAGAATCTGATTGATCTGTTTTTGATAACAACATGTCCGCATAGTAAAAATACGTCTCAAACAAATTCACAATCTTTTTCATATTTTCAATCTTTAATCGAATGGAAGAAACTCAATTCACTGAGTCTATTTTCTATGCTAGTAACCATCATGCCACCCGACACCTCCATTTATCAAGTAAGGCGTAATGGTAAAGCATCTTCCATCTCTTAAGAGAAAAAATCCCAATGGAGTTGCAAAGTCAGTGACAAAGTCTCAGTTTCTATTCCTTGCAATTCTCAAGTCTGGTTGGGACCAGGACTTTATTTTTACTAGTTTTTATGACCACGTTTTTGGTAGGATGTAAGTCCATTGAAGGGATATATCCACACTAAACACACACCTCAGTGTGTAGTCAATTAGCTGCTGGGTGCACTGGAAAATTTGTCCTAATGGAGAGTTTTCCACACCCTTCGCTCATACTGGGATTTGAGCCCAGGACCTTTTGTGTGCAAGACAGACATGCTAACCATTACACTATCCAAGCAGACATTTATCAAGTGGCTAACTTAAAATAAAACCTTCTGGAGAAATATCAATAAATCCTGATATTTTTAAATTTGACTTGTTTTGGCCAGGTTAATTGGCTGGAACATTGACTACCTAATTGTCTTAGGGTAGAATGTCAGTCTTTATTTACTTCTCAGAGATATACAATCAAGCTTTTCTGTTTATTCATTCACGTTGATATGATTATAAACATTTTGAAAAATTCTTTCTAAATTCAGTCTGATAGTTTAAATTTGGTCAGCTTATTGCTTACTGAGAGCTCAATTTTCTTCCTTTATCATCAGATAGTAATATTCTGTCATCAATGATCCAATTGATAATAATGGAAATCAGTATGTATTTAGAAAATATTGATATTTTCCTGTGTCTCTCACTACTGTCATCGGCTGAATATTGTGATAAGGTTTTGCTTTTCCTGAGAGGTTTGATAATGTCTTCACTTACTGGGACATTGACATCCAATACTTCACTATACTTATCTCATCAGTGTGATGTACCGTAGTAATATTTTGATGTCTCTGGTGGAATAAAAGTTGCTATTGACTATCATTCGTTATGGGTGTCTTTTATCATCGTCACTGAGTTCTTTTTCTAAATTGGATAACTCTGTCATTCATTGAAATTCTATTTGTTGGCTTGTAGAGAGATTTTACATGAGGAATGATGAGTCATGGTCAATTGTTTATTTACATTATATATGTAAATAACCATACACGCAAAAAATATTGAACTTTAAAACTGCTGATCTTGGTGTTAATGGTCCTAATAAATAACTAATTGTTACGCTGTCTCTTTCTTTTACACTGTCACTCTGTCTCTCTCTATTTCAACTATCTGGGGCTCTGAAGATTTAAAAAAAAAGACAATTTTGATTCTGTTATTCAATTTTGTCTTACTTTTTACTATAAAAATGCTCAAATTAAACTGAGTTGTGACTTATCATACTAGTTACTGTTAAGTAAGTTATTATAGAATCATTTGAAAGAAAAACTAATAGAAAAATTAGGGAGCACTCAAGGCTTCCAGGCAATTTATTGAAATGATTTTTTAGAAAAAAATCTTTCTTTAATATTAAGCAAATCTACATTATGATGAACAATCCGTCTGACATTAAAAATAACTAGCATTCTAAGGGAAATAGTGAATCACTGCCACCAATATATGCTGTTTTTTACTTGGTAAATAAAGCAATAGTTGTGGTAAAATCCAATTACGGTGATGAAAATACTACCAGTGTGGTTTGAACCATGTGTTTATGATTTGAAAAAAAAAAAAACAAAACATAAACTGAGGGACCAATTTTTCATCAAATTTCGTTGTAAATTGAACCCTATAATAAAAACCTTTTTAAAGGAATTAAAAGAAAAACTAAACATTTCCCTACTTATTGAGAGAAGTGTGTGTGCAAAATTTCAAGTTTCTACCATGAATGGTTAGGGCTAAGTTGTCCAGATAGATACATACAGATGTATAAATGTCAGAACACTGGAGTAACCTAAACCCAGCAACAGTGATTAAACCGGTCAGTTGTGGATAGCAGTGATTGGAAACTCTGTATGGAAAGTGATGGGAGTAAAGGAGAGGTTCTGTGAATGCAAACATAACTCAAGAACCATGAACAGAGTGAGGGAGTGAAGTGGGGTACGGGTGAGCAAAAGTTGAGGGGATAAAACATATTTGTTGAAGAAGGTTGGCCTTTCAATACTAAAAGTCTGATTCTGTTGATCTGTTGGTAACCTCCAAGTAGCCAAAATAATACATAAAATGTGTTAACTTGTAGAAGGCAAATAAAACTAGATGATTTCCTACTTAATCATGATAGTGTGGGCTCTGTATTCTCTCTAACCTTTATCTATATTATAATGACCAATTAGTCATTGATATAGTTATCAAATGATGATTATAGATAATAATAAGTAAATATAAGAGACTTATATTTACTTATTTGCAGATGCATAGGAAATCTGGGTTCATTCAGTTCACATGAAATTGTACTAATTTTCTTTCAAAGGGTGACCCAGCCGGTCACAGGGTCGTTTAGTAAGAAAACAAATTTTGCATCAGTAAATATTTTGGTATTCTCAACTCACCAAACACCAAGTCATTGATTTTTATCCTTGCTTACTCTAAAGACCTACTATGAATCTAATTTGAGAGCCAAAAAGAATTTTTGGAACCTAACCAAAAGATTGACTCTCAAACTGAGAACCATGCAACACACTCAGGGGAGAATCATGCTCACCATCACGTGAAGAGATTATGAGGCAGCACATAAGCAACTGAGATCGGATATACCATAGAATCCATTAGAAAATACAAATGGCAATGGGCTGGTCATGTTGCAAGAATATCAGACAATCATCAGAGATCATATGTGAAACTGTGGCCGACAAAAAATAAGATGGTGTGACATTCAGAAAATATTGGCTCAGCGAGCATTAAGAAAGATCAAGAATACTTTTATTTTGACTGAAGATGATTACTGCAACTTTTGTATTGTATAAATAATGAACAAAAAGTACATTTTTTATAGAAATGTATTTATTTATTAGAATGAAATGAGCTCATGCATATCTGAGGATAAATCTTTGTACATATAAATACATCTTTGCATATCTATGAGATGAATTTTGTTGATTTCTATGACTTGCCAATTCAGTCCAGTCGGTAAGACACCAGCCTACCAATTTGTTGGTGTTGATTTCGAATAACAGTAGGGAAATGTTAATTTTATAAATCTATTCATCTACTAGAAGGAAATAAGCCCTTGTGTATTTCTTGTATAAATTTTGGTAGATATGCAGATATGCAAGACTTGTCAATTTAGCTCAGTCTGTGAGAGACACAACTACCATGATTTCAAGTCATTATAGGAGAATGTTAATTTTACTCTCCTAAATCTGATGAGGATTGCTCATGTTGTTCTTGTTATGGTATGGAAACAAAGTCAACCCCAGGTTGGAACAAGAGTTTGTTTACAGTAAAAATAAATGCAACCGCAGTTTTGTTCCCCCTCCCGAACATCAGTGAAACTAATTACAGCCGATTCATCATGAATTAATTGGAATTATTCATTCATTCATTGCATTTTTCTTGTAGATTTCACTGAACTTAGCTTTACTGGCTTAAAAACATTCCAAGAAAAACATTATACTAACATATGAATACATTTGAATAACTGATATCAAGTAAGCAAGGTGTTAGCCGGAAATTGGATTTCCCACCATTTTCATGGAATTAGGAAGTTTTCTGATGTCTTCCCACTTGTATTTTAAAAGAGCTAAAATTTGCCAGAAATGCCAAAAAGTGGCCAAAAAGACACTATAAATGTCTCCAAAATGCCAAAAGGATCAAAACAGAGCTCAGCTTAATTGGGAATTTAGAATTAGATTTCTATTGGGAATCAGCCGTTAAATAGCTGGGGAGAATGCTTGGTAACACTCTTGTAGAGTAATTAAATAGTAGAACATGTGGAGTTGAATTTCTTGTACATTAAAGCCATATGCTATTGGCAGACGGATGTGCTTTCTAATTTCATTGAAATTCAGGGTTTTTTTTTTATCCATTTGAAAACCAAACCAGATATCCATACCTCACGCGAATGAATCGCCTTAACCTGCATACTTATCAGGACCGAATATGTAAAATAATGGATCTTTTATCTAAAATCATCTAAAAAGAAAAGATCTTTTATCTAAAAGTATCTTAAGAAAACACAACATTGCAATGATGTTCAAGCAAGTTGCACAGAAAACAATTCCACTTTTGAAAATTATTCTAATATTTAATGTGCAAGATTTATTTATTAGCAATTTTTTTTTCCCTTGATTTAATTTGTTTAAGTTCTTTTGAAAAGCCTCCTTACCAACAAGAGATTTGTGTTATAGACTTTTTATCATCGTTAAGTTAGTCATCTATCTTATATAAGTAATAACTGTATTATTGACTACTTTTCTTGGTCATTGTCTCAAGATAACAAAGAAATCATCCTTCATTTTCTTGTCAGATGGCATTTTCTCTTGAGCAAGAAGTGAGATATTTCAAAGAAAGCATATTCTCTAATCAAGAAACAATACATTATTATCTGTGAAGAAGGATAAGGCATTTGGCTGTCTACAATTCTTGCAACATGGCCAATCCAATGCCACTCAAGTTTTCTAATTGATTCTATGATATCTCTGACTCCTGCTTTTTTTTCTCTAATATACTTGGCTGTCTTGTGATTTCTCTACGTGATATTGAGCATGATTCTCTCTTGTACTAGTTGCATGGTTCTCAGTTTTAGGATCAATCTTTTGGTTAGTTTCCATGTTCCAGCTTTATTGGTGACTATCTGGAAGATGCATTGGCTGAAGACCCTTCTTTTTAGGACTAATGGAATTTTTCTTGTTTTTGAATTTTGAGCTTGCTCTACTGAAAACTTGCCAACCTAGTCTGATTCTTTGCTTGATGTCTTCTTCTTTTGTTGACTTTATTTTCATACAATAACAAGAACAATCTTCAGAGAAATTAGAGATGTAAACTGATGTGTAAAATTCACATTCCCTTCTATGTTTTGAACTCCCAGCCAATGAATTGCCAAGAGGTTGTCTTGCTGACTGAGCTAAATTGATGAGTTTTAGATATTAACAATGATTTAACCTACAGATACACATGGGCTCATTTCCTTTTAATGAATAAATACGCTTATACAAAAAGAAGATATTTTTATAATTTTCTTATCCATCACATATGCAATACAAACATTGCAGGAATCATCTTCGGTTGGAATAGAAGTTGGAGTTGCATTTGACCCCTGCAGTCTTGTTTTATATCTACTTCCTTTTTAATAGTGAATCTCTACTGCGTACTATTTCCAACTAGACATGCTTTATAGATTTATTGTACAGAAATACCAACCAATTAGATTACAAAAAAATTTCTTCTGGTTACATTAGAATAAGAAATTAAAAAAAATTCTTGACAAAGTATATTTTATGTGAGTTATCTAATTTATCTGATTTTCAAACTATCTCTCCATCATGCCCGAGGTGTTTCTCAAAATGGTCTTCTATTAAAATACTACTAGTTGCTTTATATCATGTTATGTGAAAACCAATTTAAAACTCTACTAGAAACCATCAACCAAAACTGTCAACATAGGTCTCTTTGGTTTTCTAGTTGGTGCCACTGGCCGGCTAGGTTTCTATGTATCATGCGTACAGGCTGCAGCAATGGAGCTACAGGGCTGAAAATTTGAAGAATTACTCCTTATTATGTCTAGAAAAAATTTTTTTTGAAAACTCCATCTCTAAATAGGTGGAGTTTAGTTTCTAATGCATGTGCATACTAAATTAGTCCCTTAGTTTGTGACTAGCAGATTTCATGCTTTTTTTTTTTTCCAAAAATTTGGACATTTTCAGTGATCACGGCCCAATAAAAGGCGAAAGAAGTAACTTATTCATTGATTCTTTCAATTGATCACCCCCAATATGATATGCTGCCAAAAAACGTCATTTGACAGTTTCTGTTGAGTGACTAACCGGACATGTTTGCTGAAAGTATCCAAACCATTAGCAACAAAAACTAACAACAGACAAGACCTTTACTTAACATCATGTAAGTAAGTACATCTTTTAGCAAACAGGTTGTTTACGAATGATTTTTTTCCCTATCTACATTACAAGTTTTCTTCATCATGAAATATTATTAAACTAATATATACGTTCAGAAACTGGAAATAAAATTTGAAAATGTTCTAACTTCTCTTTATAGTCCTGTTTATTTTCACCTATCGTATGATGATTTTATTCAAAGATACATCAGAGGTATATTTCAGTTTAACAATATTTCATGATACAAACCTGGCTGCTGCAGGGTCAAATTCCATTCCTACTTCTATTCTAACTGAAGATGATTACTTTTTTATTGTTTATAAAAAAATTACAGAAATAAATTTTTCTGGTATAAATGTATTTATTCATTAGAATGACATAAGCCCTCTGCATATCTGTAAGATAAATTTTCATAGATATGTAAGATGAGTCAGTTAGACCGTGAGTGTTAACCTTAGAGATGTGTTTATTCATCTTATAAGCCCTTGCTTATTTCTAACATAAATTTTGGTAGCTATAATAGATGCATCAGTTTAGTTCAGTTGGTAAGAGACACAAATACCAATCAGTTGGAATCGGAATTTTGAGTGCTGAATATTATGTCACTATCCTCAATCACAACAGCTTTGGTCATTAGAAGACGTATTAACATCATGTTTTTTAAAATAATTTCTAATTGATTTATAAAATCTGGACACATTTGTTGACTAAGCTACACATTGATAGTGACCTAACAAACCAAAATATATTTTTGTTTAAAAGATAAGGAGAAAAACAAGTTGAATGTTGCAAACTTCAGTTCGTTTTTTTTTTTCTATTCTACCAATCAGTTGGTTGGGAGTTTTTACTCTCTCAAATTTGATGAATATTGTTCTTATTATGATAGAGAAACAAAGTCAACTCCAGACTTGGACTGGAGTGTGACAGAAGATTATTGATTGATTGATTCTTACCTGTGCCATTGAAGTTGGAAGAAGTATATGAATTCACTCATGTCTGCCTTTCTACACAATATCTCCAAAAGTTCTCTGTGAATTTTAGGGAAATTTTCTAGAGGGGTAGGCCATGGGGTAAGGAATAGTTGCTTAAACTTGAGGGTAGACCTAGCTATATATATTGATAAAGAGGTATTCTCAGCATACTCATGACCCATTTTGCTTTTAATCCGTCGTTATAATCAATTCTGATCTGAATCCAACAAAAATGCTGAGGAATTAATATATAACTCATATTAAAACCTTCTAATGATAGTAAAAAGTTGACAAAATGTCAATTTCGTACATGCTGTCATTTTTGACTGCACAGGTACACCAGTAGGTTTTATGATTAACAAAATCACTGTTTCTTTGGACAGAGCCATTCTAATAAGTTTTTTCTTTGCTGTTGACAGTTTTGTGCAGTGTGGCTGCTTTTGAGCCCATTTTTATTGGAAAGAAAGAAGATAAATCCCTTAAAGCCATTTGCTCTCAAGACAAAAACATCAATGGACCTGATAAGTAGGAGATAATCTGTAGGAGACTTCAACTTGATCCCCGGAAATTTTCCCCAAATCAATTTTGGAGATACTTTACCTTTGATCGTTACTAATACTTCAGCTCAGGGCTGCTCTAAGTGTGGTATGTATAATTGGTGCAGGTATGCGGACCATGGGCTACCTGTCTAGTATGGGGCACATTTTCACCTTACTTATCTTTAACTCATTCAGAACTATTTTTTATTTTTTAAGGGTTTTGAAGCAAGGATATGATAGATGGATTTAAGTTTACTCATTTTCTAAGAAACCCTGAAAAGTCACACATCATTTTGAAGGGAATAAGACATGGATTTCATTTATTGCAAATAGAATGGTCATGTGTCCTCATTATGTATTCAAAAGTGGTGCCATGTTAGAAATGGCCTCAAAATTTGGATAGCACCTATGTTTGCTCTTAGCGTGAATGAGTGAATGGATATCCGTCCTCAATGGTATATGGTATGGTCTTTGATTGAACCAAGATTCAATAAGGTGACCAAGAAGTTTTCTCATCTCTCACATTAGAAACATGTCTCTATTTTTTTTATTGTTTTTGATCTACTTTACTTATCTTAATTTGTCATTTTATACTTTGTATATGTTTTTTAATAGTTTTGTGGAAAGGTTTGATAATTTTTTTCAATCATTAGAAACTGTCAAAATAGGTTTCTTCAGTTTTCAAGTCGGTCTGTCTGGCTGGCTGGCTATGTATATGAGTTTAACATGTACAGGCTGCACCAATGAAGCTGGAGGGCTGAAAATTTAAACAATTTTTCCTTATCATATCTAGAAAAAAAAACTTTGCCCCCCCCCATGAGCTTTTAGTGGGTCCTTCAATTTGCAATGTAACTTTATACTAAATTGATCCCTCAGTTTGTGTCCACTTGTTTTTTTAAATTCTGACTTTTTAGTGATCATTGCCCAACAGAAGTGAGAGGAGTAACTTATTCATCAATTATACCTTTTTTCCAATTTTTGATTGATTACCCCTAACACAGCATGCTGCCAAAAGACATCGGTCATATAACGGTTTCTATTTAGTGACTATGCAGCTTATTATTGTTTTAATCTACTTTAGCTATTATAATTTGTTATTTTATTTCTTATTAACATAGGTCTGCTTATCTTCCTTTTAATCATTTTTTATTCATTTCACTATGTTATATTAATTATTTTCAGATTAAATACAAATTTAAAGAATTTGTTTACTTTTAACATACTTGTCATTTTTTTTATAAAGGATAAAATTACTATGAAAGTTCAATCAATATTTCACTAATCATGTAGAAATAATAATGATTTGGAACATTGGAAAAATACCTTTACCGTCTATGAGATCAGATAGTTTGAGTACATGTATTCTTGAAACTAAGGTTGGTGTGTGTGCATGTGTGTGCTTACATACATACAGCTATCCAAATTAATAATTGAATCATATATATTTTCAGGTCTGGTTAGTCTCTCAATAGAAACTGTCACATGACCAATAACTTTTGAAAGCATGCTATGTTGGGGGTGATGAATTGGAAAATAGGAAGAAAGGGGTGATCAATGAATAAGTTACTTCCCTTGGTTTTTGTAAGGCAGTGATCAATTAAAAAAAAAGGTCTGAATTTTCAAAAAATAATGGTGAAGACTGCCTTAAAAAACAAAAGGACCAATTTAATGTGAACCTTGGAGGGATGCTTTGAAAAGAACATTTTTTTCTAGACATAAGGAGTCACATTTTCAGCATCCTGGCTCCATTTGCCTTGGCCTGTATATGTGATACATAGCAATCCAGCAAACCAGACCAACTTGAAAACTGAAGAAACCTTTGTTGATGTTGATTGAATTGTTTGATAGTTTTCTGATAATTACATCCTTAATTTGGGATTTTTTCTTGAAATCATTCAGGCACTTTTGTCCAGATTTGGCTGAAGCATAAGTCAATAGAAAAATTGGGTCAAAAAAAAGAAAACTTTCCGTTTTGGGGACAAGTAGTCCCCAAGGTGTTTCGAGTATTGCTTTGATATTTGAGTTTGCTCTGCTCGTGAGTGTTTTTGGCTCCCTGCAGTCCAATTCTCAATATACATAAAAGTGCAATAAAATGCCGGTCTATTATTTTCAGCTTGGCAATGGAGGAAAGAAAAAAAGCACTGAAAGAAGAAAAACAAATTTTATGGGCTTATTTTACTGCTTATTTTTTTTTATATAACTGTGTCTGACACAGAATGAAAGCATGACAAATCTTGATGTCTCAAGTATATTGGTATTTTTTGTGAGATAAAAATAGTAGACTCAAATTTTTTCTTTATGAATGAATGCGAACATTTAATAAAGAATTTCTAAAACCATAAGAAAAGAAAAATAATATGTGAACTCGAAAAAACATGTATGTTAACTTTCTGTTAGAATTTTAGTGGTGTTATTCTTTCTTTCTCCAACTTCCACATTTCAAAAGATGTGAGCAAAATATGTCAATTATTTTTCTCTTCTGATTAGTCCATACATCTCTATAGAACAACTACATTTCGGTTGGCCGGTTGGTCCATATTTTGTTAAACAACCGAAATAGGAAAGAAGAGATGTGACGTCATTAAAATAACATCTATTCCGTTCAATTTTTTTTACCAGCTATTAATGGTGTCGTCATAGAATTCTCATGTCTGCAATTTTGTATTTAAGAAAAGCCCAAAATGGCCATTTACGATTTTCACTGAAAATAATACTAGCAGAATATTTCCTTTCATATTTCCATTTCAAACTCATGCCTATTGGCTAGTGAACAATATTTGGCCATCTTCTGCTTCTCAGGTGACAACACCTGGCTCAATAACTGACGAGATCAGGTTGCTGTCCGTGAAGGAATCACAGGAGGTGGCATTCCAACTAAGCTCTCAAATGAATTCTTCTTTTTTTCTGCTCTGTTCCTTTGAGTTTAGTCTGAAAAACTATTTAAAAGAAACAACTGTTAATATAGATTAGTGTAAGCTGTATAGAGGTTGAATGTTATTTTTTACTTCCATTCAGCTCTTCAAACACCACGTGTAAAACAACAACTTTCCTGAACTGAAAACCTTATTCAACTCTAAAATTCATATAAAAGTTTTTGCATGATAATATCAAGGGAAATAATTACTGATTGGATTTAACTCCTTTTGACCTTTTAGGCAATTTTGAAATTTCCTATTTGATTCTCAAAGGAGTTTCATTTTTTTTTTAATCAATTCATTGAAGACTTCCACTGTCATTTATGAGCTGCATCAAGCAGTTCATAAATCCAATCGTGCAAGTTGCAAAGGTGACAACAACAAATTATTAAATATTTGACAATGTTTTCTACCTGTCTGAAGAATGGATGAAATCAGCCCACTACCCACAACAGACCAGGTTTAATCACTGTTGCTGGGTTAAGGTTATTCATGTGATCCGACTTTTATATGTATGTGTATATATATCTATCTATCCAGACTTTGCCCTGCCCTTATCGTTCTTAGAAGAAACTTGAAATTTTGCGCATACACTCCTCTGTTTTTGTTTTTTTGACAATTCCCTTCCAAAATAGGTTTTTAGTTGGCTGTTCATTATGCAATGTAAGTTTTTGCTAAATTTGTCATTGATTTGTGCTTCTTGATTTTTGAAAATTCAGACCTAGGTAGTGATCACAGCCCAATAAAAGGCGAGAGAAGTAACATTCATTGATCACCCCTTTTTCCAACTTTTTAATTGATCACCCCCAACATAGTATATATTGACGGCGATGATTCAGGATTTCCCTTGGAATCCTAGTTATTATGTCCTAATCTTTATGTAGCTTGATAAAGTGGCTGCTCAATTGGTAGATGTGTTGCAGAACTCTGAAATTTATTGATGACTAAGGGGTTTTCCACTGAATTAAAGTCTTTTTGATGTCAATGCTACAGTGTACCATTTTTTAATCTGCTGTTTTCTCTTTAAGTTCATTCATCAATTGAATGGGGATGGTATCTTGTCACATACCTCCTTCTGAAGCCAGCCTGATTCTGTGGTTGGTTTTCAGTTAGTGTGTTGGTGATCACTTTGGTGAGAAGATTTAGATCTTTTGGGTTCCCTTTTTTATCTAGTGGCCTGATGATTGCAGTGTTCCAATCCTATTTTAGGCATTTGTAGAATAATTGGGTTTGTTTCCTAGTGATGATTCTACCAGTATTTTTGAGTAATTTAATGATGATGTTATCTGGTCCTGGTGCCTTCTACCTTTTTGACAGTTCAATGGTTTGCTTTACTTCCTGCACGATAATTTCTTGGAAATCTTTGGACTGGACGTTCGTGTCCTGTACATCAATATCTCCCTTCTGTGACCCTTACTTGGAGGAATAGAGTTTTTTTTTATAATTCCTAGGCTTGTCCGGCTGTTTGGTTTCTATCTGTCATTATGTTTCTCTTTTCTCCAAGTGTGTTAGTGATTTGCCTTCTTCCTTTAATGAGAGTTCTGTCAATAGATTCGAATCCTCCTGCTTGTTTTGAGAATTTTCTCAATGACTGCCATTATGTATCTTCTATTGTTTTCTCTTTATTTTTTTTTTTTGAGAGTTTTGTTTAGTTCGATTACTTCAATCTTTTCCCTTGAGGTTGTCTGTGGTTTGATATTTCTGTGATTTCCATGAGATTCCTCGTTTCTTCTGGGAGTTAATTGATGGATTGTTTCCTCGGCTTAAACATATTGCTGACTTCAATTAGTGGAGTTATTATTCTGTTGTAGAGTTAATTGATGTTTGTGTTGTTTTCTTCTGGTTCTGTAAGCAGTTGATTTTTGTTTTTCAGTTTGGGAGGATTAGGTTAATTCTCTCTGCACATTGACTGGTTGCTATTTGGTACAGAACATTCTTTCCTTCTAGATGTTAATTTGCCCCCCACCCCCCCTGAGTCAGGTCTTCTTACTGAGGGCAAAGGGTTTTTAAAGTTGGAACCTTATCGTCAGTAATGGATAATGGTGCAGTACAATTGTTTTATGTGACCCCAAATTAATGTCCTTTGCTTATAAGAAGACTGTATTATTATTTACTGGTAACAGGGTTGTCACTAAGATATATACTGTATGTACCCTTTTGTACTCACCCTCGCTGGAAATATATCAACCCCCCCCCCCCGCGAAAAAGTGGCTGCAAACGCAGATGTATAAAGTTGACATTGAAACCTAGAATATCACTAATTTGGAATTTCTTTTGTAATTTTATGTGATATTTTTCAATGTGTGTTTACAAATTTGTTTAAATGCAAAGAATCACATCAATTATTTTGGTGAATTCATAAAACCTTAATTTCACTCTGCAGCTCCTCAAACTTGTTCCTTTTCAATTTAAGCACTTTATGATTTGCTTATATTTATTATTGATTTACCAGTCTTGTATAAACTTTGCAATTCTAGATAAAGCTATAAAGAGGATTTCAAATTAATGAGATATATCGATTGACTACTGACAATATCAGCTTCCAATTTAGGAAGAAGACAATGTCGTATTCATTTCCCAAATGAGACTTTAAAAATGTAGATGGAAGCAAAAGGGATTGTCACAAGGAAATTTTTATGTGGAAAATTTTCACAAAATATTTTATTTTTTGTGGTTATGTGGGAGGATTTATTTCCACTTGTATGAGGGTTTTTTAATGTTCATTTTTATGATTGCAGAATTTTTGTTTGTAAAAGTTGATAAGATATTATTTTTAGATCTATGATGTCCAATCTTTTCTTTATTTTGAAACTTGCATGCACTATGAATTACAATGCTGAGTGTTCATGTTTCAAAATGAAAGTAAATTGAGCAATGTAGTTCTGAAAGTAGCTGAAATAATAACTTTTTGAAGATTCAAAGCCATTCATATGTTCTTGTCATCATCAAAATGCATAATGATAATAATTGAATATCTTGCTAGCCATTACTCCATTATTTGCTGAATATCTGAATATATTGACGGGTTTTTTCAGCTAGGTCCATTCTGAAGGCATAACAAATTTGGTCGGACTACACCCATGTTTAGTTACTTTTTATAGCATGACAGGGAAACACATAAATACACAGACACCTCTCAAAAGTAGAGTCATAGAGTAGAATAGACAAAAGTCAATGTAGATTTGTCGACTTACTTTGTGTTGACATCATTTTTATATGATTGAACTTTCACTTTTTGACTGCTTAACATTTTTAGTAAATGAGTAATGGCAGATTAATAAGGGGAATGTTTGATTTTTTAAATTCATAGTTATAGACACACACACCCAAACACACACACACACACACACATATATATATATATATATATATATATATATATATATATATATATATATATATATATATATTTTCTTTTTATACAGGTTTCATTGAATAATATTGACATTTCTGTCCATTCAATTTTTTAAAAGTTTCTCTAGTTTGCAAATGGTATTCTTTATCCTTGGTTCAAAGGTGTGAATGAACATTCCAAATTCATGATATATTTTATTTTTTATTTCTATTATTGATCTATCTAATTCTCTTGACCATCACTTTTTCAAGCTTAGTTAGCTTTGAAGTCACAACGTCTAATACTGTTAAAGATTGAAAAACAAGACACATGCTATAATTGACACGAATATGTGACTTCTAAGCAAAGTAACCTTGAAAAAGAGCGGGGATGATCAGAAGTGCTAGAAAGATGAAAAATAAAATACACTATGAATTTCAGAAAATCTTTTCACTCCTTTGAGCCAGCAAAGAAGAATACCATAAAAAATAGGAGAAACATATATGATGTCTGCAGGTTCAAGAGAGGTAACAATAAGTTTTCTCCTTAATTATTCATTGCAAAATCTGATAGAAATTTTTGTGCACAAAGGAATTAGACTAATGCTGTATGACCTATGTAGCTACCAAAATGCCAAGAATATCATTCATATTCATAGTATTTAGAGATTATTTTTAGAAGATTTCAGTTGGCTTTTTTTCCAAAATATACTGATTATCTGCTTATAGCATCTAAAATTCTCAAATGACCACTTCTTTAAGTACTTGACAGATCCACATAGCCAAATATTGGTAATCTGAAAACAAGTGTTTCAGACATATCTAAACTAAGAGTATTGAAGTGATTAAGTTTGGAAAGAAAATCTTGAATTTGATAAAAAAATCTTATAAGTATAAAGGTCCCCTGGCAGAAAATAGTTGAAATAGAGAGAGGGAGAGAGTGGCAATCGGTTGTTTGTTAGGATTGTTGACTCCGATACCTAATTTTAAAAAAAACTTATTCAAATCATTAAATTCTTCAAAACATCATATATGATATATTTCCAGTAATTTGGTGCGCAAAAACATGTATAACGATTTTAATTTAAATTGGTTCTGCAGTTCCAAAGTTCAATATTTTTTGTATGCTGACGTATGATTATTAATCACTACTGCCCACAACCGACCAGTTTAATCACTGTTGCTGGGTTTAGGTTATTTATGTTCTGACATTTATATGTATCTACCTAGACTTTGTCCAGCCCTTACCATTCAGAGTTGAAACTTGAAATTTTGCACACACACTCTTCACAATGATATGGGAAAATGTTTTTTTTTTTTTTTCGTTTTTTGAAAATTCTTCTCTAAAATAGTTTTTTAGTGGGGGTTCAGTATGCAAGTACTAAATTGGTTATTAGTTTGTGACCACATCTTTTTTTTTCTAAAGAATTCTGACTTTTTTTTTGTGATCAAAGAGAGAAGAAATCAGAAAAAAAAGATCACCCTTTTTTCCAACTTTTTAAATGATCAACCCCAACACAGTATGTATGGGTAGTTGTGATCAATAATTTCCCTTGGAATGCTAGTAAATAAACAATCAGATTGACCATAACTTAGCATTTTTCTATTCCTGCTGTTTTATTAACATTATAGCAAACTATAAATAATAAATCTCTCCACATGCCTATGTACAAAATTCATTGATATATATATATATATATATATATACAGGAATAACTAAGTTATCCAAAGGGAAAAAAGGATATGGCGACAACAAACATCCATTTTTCGGGACACTTAGTGAGAATCAAACTCACTACACTAGTGATGGTTTGCAAGACAATGAGCCATCTTACTTTGGTTTCCTCAAAATGTCACCAAATTTTTCTATTGCGTTCAAATCATGATGAGAAAGGAAATATCTCTTGCGTGAAGGGTTTTTAATTTCTTGCATTTTACTTTTTTGCCGAGTGAAAGAGTAATTTTATGAAATCTGACAATGTCAAAAAATCTTTCTTTTTTCAAAGCATTATATCTATCTCGGACAACAAGTCTCCATGAAATTCTCCAAAAGGAAAAAAAATCAAGAGAAGAATAACTCTAGATGGGCAAGGTTTCAACACAACAAACTCTACCTTCAAGAATAGAAAAATTCCCATGAATTTTTGGAAAAAAAGGTCTATGACCAGTACTTTCTCTTAAAAGTCACTGACAGAACTGAAACATGGAACCTATTATAAAGCCTTTTACTCAAACTGGAAAAACCATGCAATGTGTACAGAAGAGAATCATGCTTATCGTCACGTTGAGATACTACAGTGATGTCACATGAATGTAAGACAATCTCTGGACATCAGGACTTTCTGAAATTGTTGTTGACAAAAATGAAATAGCGTGACGAACCAGACAGAAAGCATTAGCTCTGGGATACTCACAATTGAGAAGTTTGGCAAATTGTGGAGAAGGTCTCTGTCCAATGACATCAGCTAGAAGGCTGATGATAATATATTTACTGACCTGATGAAAATATGAAATCTCCTGAGTTGATTTGAAATAGTTAGGTTAACAAAAACTGTTCGGATATAAATACAGAGGTACCACTTGATTTTGAAAACTTTGCTTGACACTACTTTGTAGTGAGCAGTGAGCACCTTTTTCTTCTTGCATCTCCAGTCTCATGTATTTCCCACCTCTCCAATCTCTGACAACTCAGCCTAACATACCATCATCACTATTCTTAAGGTCTAGGAATAATCAAAAAATTTTCCAATGTATCAAATCACCATAGCCAACCTGCACGACCAGCTAGTAGGCAACAGATTCTTCTCTTTTGCTCCTCTGTGTGTACGTCTCTGGGTGCTTCTGGTCATATATTTTGGGCTACAACCTTGAAAATTTGCATGAGTACACCACTAAACCCAATTTAAAAATGATTTTCTTTTTTTTGTTTTTTCAAAAAATATTTATTTTGGTCTCCATAGTCATCTTGGACTAACAATGCCCAAATATCATACTTGTATTTTTTTTTTCTTTAGATAATCTTTGATAAAAGATCTATTTGTTTAGATAATTAGTCCTGGCACCTGCACGGGCTATGGTGATTCATTTATGCATGGTACAGATATATCAAGGGTTATAGGAATGCTCTACTTTCCGATAGCTGGAAGAAACCTGTATTAGCTTTCAAAAATCAAAGTAGCTGTACTTGATCAAAATCCATACGTCTATTGAAGTGCTTCCCCTCTGGATATGTTGACGATAGATGTTCTCTGAGTTTGTTTCAGTCCTGATTTTGTTTTGAATCAGAGAATGGTATAAGCCTTCAAGCTTTCACTTGACAATCGAACATGATCTCAACCTCGCATAACAGGAAAAATAATTCAGCAAATTATAATTTGCCGGCAGGCTGAGTTATAAAATCAAGAACCAAACAAAATGAAATAATTCAACAGTTAAATGTTTGAAAAATCAATAATACTGGAAGAGATCAGAAAATTTTAGACTAACTCCCAAAGAATGATTGTTTTAATGTTAAGACAAGCCTGGCTGCTGCAGGATCAATCTACACAACATTTCTATTCGAAATGAAGATGATTACTGCAACTTTAGAGTCGTATATATATATATATATAACAAATACAAAATTATAGAAATATTTTTTAGCATAAATGTATTTATTTACTAGAATGAAATAAACCCTTGTATATCCTTAAGCTAAATTTTGTTGATGTTTAAGACTTGACAGTAAGAGAGCTTGCTACCACTAATTTAGTTGTGATTTCAAATCCCACCTGGAAAATGTTTTTTTCTATAGATGTATTTATCTATTAGAACGAAATAAGCCCCCGCGTTTTTTATAAATTTTGGTAGGTATGTAAGATTTGTCAATTTAGCTTAGTCTCTAAGAGACATGGTTACTGATCAGTTGGTTGTGTTTCCAAATTGTGTTAGGGGAATGTTGATTTTTTTTTTACTCCCTTAAAGTCAACACCAGGTTTGGATTTTAGTTCGATAAAAAATTTTGAGTCGTATCACTCTTTTCCTGAACAGTTTTAGGGTGTCATTATTTTAGACTCGTGTTCTATGGAAGATGATCTATCAAAAACCGTCAACGTAGGTTTGTTTAGATTTTAAGTTGGTCTGGCTGGCCATGTATGTATCATGCATACAAATAACACAGATGAAGATAGAGGGCTGAAAATTCAAAATATTCCTCCTTGGTGTGTATACACAAAATGTTTTTTCTTGTTTTTTCTAAGAGATTCTCTCCTAGAATAGGTTCAAGTGTGGGAAAGGGTCAATAGAAATGTAAGCTAAAGTGTATGTTGAATTGGTCCCTTAGTTTATGTCAGGCAGCATTCATGTGTGTTTTTCTTATAAAATTTGGACATTGGATTGCTACCCATCAAAAAGCTAGAGAAGTAATTTATCCATTGATCACCCAGTTTTTAATTGATTACCCTGACATGCTGCCAAAATATGTGAAGGTTTCTATTGAGTAACTAACCAGATCTATTAATACATCAGTTTGGCTGCAGCCTCCAAATTTGATCAATAAAGCAGAAACGTGGAAATAGTGTAGAATTCTACTCAGATCATTTGTGAAGTCCATGTCAGATCTGTTATGATTTTTTCTTGGTAACCCATTGATACTCACTTGATAAAAAACAATAATGAAAGATTGAAGAGTTTCAAATCTTTGGTTCTGTCTACTGTGTTACCCCTCAGGAATATAGTAGCAAATTTAATAGTAGCAATAATTTTTAGTAGATTAGGAGCTACTTTGGCTGTTTTTGTCAAATTGGTACTTTTGAACACATGCTTTTAATTGCCATTTTTCACATTTAACTGCAACTAAAGAAATCAATCTATGTGTGTGTGTGTGTGTGTGTGTGTGTGTGTGTGTGTGTGTGTATACACTATGATTAGTTGACAACCGGTCATTGTACAAAGTTGACATTAATCAGGTATATTGGGCAACACATGAGGCAGTGCTGTGTCAAGTTTGAAGCGTTTTTGTTTGGCGTTTCTTGAGAAATCTAATAAAACCAAATAAAAAATTACAGTTTGTAGATCTTTTTATCTAAAATTATAAATCTAAATTCAGATACATAATATCTAAATTGGCAATAGATCTAAATTTAGCTGCATAATATCTAAATTGGCAATAGATCTAAATTTAGCTGCATAATATCTAAATTGGCAATAGATCTAAATTTAGCTGCATAATATCTAAATTGGCAATAGATCTAAATTTAGCTGCATAATATCTAAATTGGCAATAGATCTAGATTTAGATGCATAATATCTAAATTGGCAATAGATCTAGATTTAGATGCATAATATCTAAATTGGCAATAGATCTAAATTTAGATGCATAATATCTAAATTGGCAATAGATCTAAATTTAGATGCATAATATCTAAATTGGCAATAGATCCAAATTCAGATATGAAATATACATAGCCTCAACCATTAGATCTGCCTCCTTTGCAACGGGCACAGCCTCAGTTTTATATAAAAATGAATCTATTCAAGAAATAAACTTGCTTATACCTATTTGTTTCATGAAATACAATTACAAAATTCCAATGCCTTTATCTTCTGTTATATGAAATTAAATTTTCTTTCATTTTTTATTTTTTTCTTCTATTCAACACTCTTCCTATAGATTGTTATAACATACTAGTATCGTACCAGTTATAAATTACAGGATTATTTCCATATGGCTCAGAGTGTGATATCTGTGTGCTCTGCCTATGTTCAAAGCATTGCTTTCTGGCTCTCAGTCTAGAATCAGAGTGTAGTATCTGTGTGCTCATTGAAAAGTATTATGCACACATATGTTTTTGTTTAGCCTAGTTATAAGATCCAAAATTATTTGAAATATTGCTACTTTTGCCTAAAAATGAATCACTGTAGCCTAATTGATACATTTTTGTCAGTATGCTTCCACTCTGTACACTCATTTCTATGTTATTATTATAAATATTATGAAAATCTAGCATCCCCCTGAAAATGAGTGAATAAGATGAATTTGAAAAGAAATTTTTTTCTGACGTCGGTTACTGGAGTACACATGTAAATTTTTAAGGCTCTGTGCCAAAAAAATGTGACCAGGAGCATCGACACAGATGGACGAGTGACAACGAAAGAATACCTAGCTACCATGTTTTTATTGTGTGGTAGGGTTTGTGATTCAATAATTGGTTGTATGTATATGTGTGTGTGTGTGTGTGTTGAACTAGTAAGAAGAAAATCAATCATCTGAACACTTTCAATTGATTGAAGTTTCTCTATCACTGACCTCCCCCCCTTTTCTTATTGGAAGTCACCTCCCCACCTCCCCACCTCATGAATGTGATTTAAACTCTTCTATCTGTTACCCCCCCCCTGTTCATTTGAATCTAAATGTAAATGCTCTTCTAACCTTACTTCTTTCCCAACTAATCTATGAGAAACCATAAACAAAAACTGTCAATGTAGTTTTCTTCAGTTTTAAGTTGGCCTTACTGGAATTATGTATACAGGCCACATTAGTGGAGCTAAATGGCTGAAAGAAGAAAACATTTGCTCTTGATTTCTAGAAAAAACCTTTAAAAAAAATCTAGATAATTCTTAAGTAAGGGCTTCAGTTTGCAATGCAAGTTTATGCTAAA
The DNA here is from genome assembly GCA_963457665.1 of Thysanoteuthis rhombus. NCBI lineage: Eukaryota > Metazoa > Mollusca > Cephalopoda > Oegopsida > Thysanoteuthidae > Thysanoteuthis > Thysanoteuthis major. The sequence goes on from OY735217.1 coordinate 58,512,465, forward strand.
TTGATCCTTTAGTTTGTGCCTGGCAGCATCAATGCTTGTTTCTGAAAATTCAGACTTTCTTGTGATCACTGTCCTACAATAGGTGAGAGAAGTAACTCATTGATTGATCATCCCCCCCCTTTTTCCAATTTTTCAATCACCCCCAACACAGCATGTTGCCAAGGGAAATGGTGACTTGACAGTTTTTACTGAATGACTAACCAGACCAGTTCTTTTATTTGGATCTCATCTATGTATGTGTTTTCCTTGCTCTCTTTCCAGCTTAATTTTTCTTTTCTGATCTTCTTCAGTTCTTTTTTATGAAAAATACTTCATTCATTTTGAAAAGATTTTTTTTCTCTTTTTGAATCCATTTTTTTTGGTCTATTCCTTCTCTTCTCATTCATCTGTTCTCTTTATTTGAAGATTTAAATGAGATGAATCGGCTTTAACTCTTTCATAACTGAAAATTTAAAATGCTTCTCTCAGCATTCTTTGGAAGAAAACTGAAGCCATTTAAATTGTTTTTTATTAAAAAAAACCTGAAATTCTCTTCATGCAGAATATTCTTCTGAAGTAGTATTAGAAACACTTTTGAATAGTAGATATGTTTCAAAACGCTGACTTCTGGCATATTCTAAATGCTTTAAATAAATGATCATGAAATGATTTAATTTTCTCTAAAAGAAATTCTATCTGACATTTCATGCTAAATACAAAACTTGGAATCTACTTTTTTGTTTACTTGGCAGAGATGAAGAATAAGCTCCAAACGAGACTCTTACTCGCATCCCTTTACCATAGAAAGCCTGCTTGTGTTCAGTAACTGCTTTACAGATTGAGGTACCAGTGCTTTTACACTTGGCAAAAGATCAAATCCCACCCTTATACTTATTCTTATCTTTTCCCTGATCATTCTGTGCTATATTTGTTATTGATTTTGCACACATCACTTTTATGAGTAGTAGTGATATTATCTTAATTAATCTTTTATTTGATGAAGCATTGTCAACGGTTATAAATTTTAACTAGTATTTCTTTCATCTTGATTTTAATTGCTTTTCATCGCAACTACTCAAACTATTGGTCTATACAGATAAGAAATAGATTTGTAATATTGCTTCAGAAATTTGTTCTCTGAGAAAAAATTACTATCAATTTCAAACCTTTTAAGATGAATTTCTGTTTGTTTATATTTGTACCATAGGTGTGTGAGGAATACAAGTGTAAAATTGGTGATTATTCTTGCTTTTTTGATTGACTTCAAAGATGGGTAAATATTTGGATACAATTCACAAAAAAAGGGAGTAAAGGTTGAATGATTTAAGCTGCTGCTGCTGCTAACTGATTACGGAACAAATGATAGCTGAAAAGCTGACTATTTAAAACTGAATTTTATCTTATCTAACTACAAAGGATATAATTTTGGGTTAATGTTAAGGTTGCAATTAACAAAGAAAGATGAAATATTTTTTCATATTTGTAACACTGAAATGAACATACAATTAAAATTGACATCATAAAATGAATAGATTTTCTTTGTCATTTCTAACAGGATTCCTCCATGCGAACTCTTGTAAATAAGAAGTAAACAGCCTCCTATTTGTTCCGAAAAGTCTGTGCAATCTATGCTTTACAATGTTATCATGTTATCATGTACAGTGTCTATACTAGTTGTCTCCCTTTCCTTCTGGTGACCTCATCGAAACAATTACCCTAAGCTGAATGTCTGCTAAAGCTGCACACAAACAACTTGTTCATAACACTCAGGTATGGTTTTCTAAGATTCCAGTGAAGATGATTTCTTTTGAAGAGAATATACACTTGCTGAACTTTTTGGCACATAGATTTACCTGCTTTATCCCGAGTTGGCAAGAAGAAAATTGTCCTCATGGGTCTGTGGCATTTTAGCAAATAGCTTTGCAAATTAGTTATTGATATTTTCTAATGGAAAAAGTCTTTGGGCAAAAACCTTTTTTTAAAGGTTTTATTTTCTATAGGAAGACTCCTAATACTTTAACTCTTTTTACAGGAATGCCAGATAATGACTCTAAAGAATGTAGGATCATCTCGGATTGCGTAAAAACAATTTTCTATCAGAAGCATTTTTTTTTATCGTCTTCATATTTTAGAATAACTTTCCAAATCAATTTTCAGGAAATTTAGGTTTTCTGTCTGATTCAATTGACTGATTTTCTTTTTTTCATTTAGTCCCAAGTCATTAGCCATGATATTTAGATCAAACTCTAATGCAAAGTCTGTAGTTGACTTTGTTTTCCCTATAGTCACGAGAACAACAATAACAATCCTCATCAAAAGTAGGAGGTTTAAACCCATATGGAAAACACGCATTTCCCAACATTTGAACTCTTGACAAACTGATTGCTAGGAGGCTGTCTTACTAACTAAACTGAATTGATAAGTCTTGGATATTAATGAGAATTTTTCATACAGATACGCACTGGCTTGTTTTATTCTAATCAATAAATACATTTTTACAAAAAAATGTATTTTAGAAACCATAAGCCTCATCTCTCACTATAAGTTTCTTCAGTTTTTAAACTGGTCTGGCTAACTGGCTGGCAATGTATGTATCACATGTACAGACTGTACCAATGGAGCTAGAGTGCTGAAAATTTGAACATTTGCTCCTTGAGAGAAAATAATAAAAATAAGTGTTTTCCCCTAAATAGGTTTTCAGTAGATGGTTCAGTTTGAAATGTAAGTTTATGCTAAATTGCTCCCATAGTTTGTACCCTGCAGTATTCATACTTGTTTTTTGAAAATTCTGACTTTTTAGGTGATCACTACTGAACAAAAAATGAGGGAAGTAACTTATTCATTGATTGCCCCTTTTTCTATATTTAATTAATCACCACCAACACAGCATGCTACCAAAAGACTTGGGTCATGTGATAGTTTTTATTGAGTAACTAACCTGACCTGTTATGTCTTATACTGTAGTACATTTTCCCAAATATACTCAAGCAAATGAAATGTGTTCTTCATATAGATACATTTTTATGCCTTCAAACCTCAATCTTTTCCAATATGATAATTTCCAACAAAAGCCTGTGGGTGTGGACTTAAAAGTACAGTACATAAGTTATTCAATTAATTCACTGTGTGATAGTAGATGTCTTCCCAATTTTTGTCTTATCTATTTTCGAAGGCCTTGAGTGTTGGCGCCTCTATGATATCGATTGGCAGATTATTCCAATCATTTACAACCTGTTGTGTAGAGAAATTAACTCTTCATAGTGTAACTGCATGATTCTTAAATACCTTCTGGGAATGTCCTCGAGTGTAAGGAATCTTAGTTGGAAGGAAGAGCATATTGATGTCTTTCTGCACTAATCCATTCATGATGTAATATACTTGGATCATGTCTCCTCATGGGTGTCTATAGACCAGGGATGGGACTTAAAATTCCTTCAAGCAGTTCTCGTAGGATTTGTATTTTAGCAATGGAAACAATTTAGTTGTTCTCCATTGAATAGACTCCAGTGTTTTAATATCTCCTTGGAAATAAGAATACCATATTACATTGTTGTATTATAGGTGTGGTCTTATTATGGCGTTGTATAATATTGACGTGTCTCTCATGCTATGCGATTTTTTTTTTACTCCCTTAATTTGGTTATTTTTCTCAAAGCTGCAATGGTGTGTGCATGAAATTTCAAGTTGTTGTCAATAATCACTCCTCAGTCTTTTTTCCAGTCGGTTTTCTCTAATGTGTGCTTGTTTATATGGAAATGCTGTTTGGGATTGTTTTTGTCAAAGTGCATCGCTTTGCATTTTGTTGTATTGAATGGTAGTTGCTTCTGCTCGGACCATCTTTCTAGATTATTTGAATATAATTGCAACTTCTTTTCACTTATTAGGGTCACGTGGCCACGTAATTTGCAGTCATCAGTGAATAGTTTGCATATGATGTGTTTTGCCTCCTCTGGCATATCATTGATAAAGATTACAAAAAGTATCGGACCTTGCATGATACCTTGCGATACCTCTTTCCATCCTGTTGTGAGTCACTCCACGTTTGCATGTGTCCTTCCACTTAAAAATGAGCTTGTCCAGTTCAGCTAAGCACATTTTATACCAATATTATTCAATTTAAGAAGTAGTCATTTGTGTGCAACTGAGTCAAATGTCTTGGTGGAATTCATGTAAATAACATCAGAAGCATCGTTTTCAATAATTTTTGTTCATCCCTCTAGATACAGCTACGGTTGCTTTTTTTATTTTCAAAAAATGTTTTCAGCATTTGCTTGAATATCATCATCATCACCGTCGTCATCATCATCATCATCATCATCATCATCATCATCATCATCAGTAGTCATTTAGAGTCTTTTGTTGAATATAAGCCCCCCACCCCGTAGTTGGCTTGTTTATTTTTTTTTGCTTCCGCTGAATTAGTCCAGATCTTCATTCCCCTGTATCTCAAGGGATTCATGTTGTGAATTGCTATGTCCAATTGACATACTTTCAACAGGGCTTGTTTTTTTATCAGTTAATGTTTTGTTGATGGTTTTAAAGATACCTCTGACCCCTGTTTGTTCTTAAATATAATGTGCTGTTCTGGGGTCCCTCCATATGATGTCTAGCATGATTTTTCTCACCAGTTGTAGACCCTTCTTTTCAAGACCAATAGAAGAAACTTGTTTGTTCCCTAATTCTCTGATTCTTTTAGGGTTTGCAAATTTTATTAGCTTTGATATGAAATTGTGATTCCATTCTGCCAATTCTATATCATTGTAGAGTGATTTACTCAGACTCATCTTCATTGTTATAGTCCCAACATTTTGGCTGTTGTACCCTTCTGACTTCCAAGTGTCTGTTGTCAATGGTAACCTTCTGGGAATTTTGAACTGAATCCTTTATTCAATCCACGAGGCTAGATTGTTCTCTTTCCCCCGTCCATGTCAGAGGATGTCACATGTCAGTTAATTTTACCTAGTTAATTTGTCTTTGTGATGTCACTTGTCTGCTTCTTCCACTGAATCTGAATATATGGCTTTTTTGCACAACCTGACCAATGGATTTAACTAACAACTAGCAGAGACAACAGAATGAAAACAATCTACTCTTGTGGATTGAAAGAATGAGAACAATCTACTCTTGTGGATTGGAAATTCCCAAAAGATTACCATCCAAGACAGACACCTGAAGAAGCCCAGAGGGTAGAACAGCCAAAACGTATTGACTATAACAACCAAGATGAATCATTAAATCACTCTATAATGATAATGACAAAGATTTTATAATAGTTTAACTCTTCGTCCAAAATGTTCTAATTTCATTTTATATCATCAATAAATATTGAATATTGAATTTCTTGTTGATGTGCTTCTGGAGAAAAATATCCTTTTGATTAAAATATTGAATCATTGTAGCCATGATCACAGATCCATCCAAACAACAAAAAACAGAGGCTTAGTATTCTAGTATTCTTCCTTTTTCACTCGTCTGTCTGTTCATTTCAATGCACATGGCCACATTTTTTTTGACACAGAGCCTTGTTGATTTAAACATGGAGTCCAGTAGCCACCTTCTGAAAATGGATTTTTCATTTTATTGAAATTAATCCACTCTCACTTGTTTTTAGGGGGTTGCTCGATTCTCAATAATAATCCATTACAAAATTGACACTTTTATTTTGCCATTGCACTTATGATGTTAAGGTGTGTATGGAAAAGCTTGATTGGAATAAGTGATAGATAATCATATATAAAGAGAGAGAGAGATAGATAGAGAGAGAGAGAGAGAGAGAGAGAGAGAGAGAGAGAGAGAGAGAGAGAGAAAGAGAGAGAGAGAGAGAATGTATGATTAAATTTTAATTTTTTGAATGAAAATTACAATTTTTTTTGGTCTTACTGGTTCTGTTATACCTGTTCCCTTGAAACTGACAACTCTACTTGGTCAGCCCCTTTGATCTCATCAAATAATGTATTGCTCTATGTAACTTTGTATCACTGCCCAAAGAATCTGGATGGGTAGGTGGGTTAATAAAGTCTTTGTTGACAAAGAGATAGGAACTTACAGAGAGTAGGTATTGTGAATTAAATGGAGCAACTTGGCTCTGGTGATAATTTTTAGTAAGAGATGGCAATATTTGTTACATTTTTTTATTCTAATAATTAAGCGGTATGAAAAAATTATATTATATTTGATTAAAATCAAGCAGAGGCCATGTATGTATGTGAGGAAAAGATCATTAATTTTATATAATACAAAAATGAAAAATTATGCTGTGCTAAAATTGATTAAAAGTTCTCATTTTCGAAAATGTATTGGCAAATTTTTTATGATAAAAATTAAAGATTATATCAGAGTCCTTATTTCTCATGTTAAAAGAATGTTTGAAGGTATGAATTTCTTTCTTCAAAGCATCAGAGTAGTTGAGTTACTGATAATCTTTACTTGCTATTTTTTTTATTTGATTACCTTGTTTTATTTTCTACATATTTTGTTTGCTATGTACACCGCCTTGGGAAAGGCTTGAATCCATCTCTCTACCTCCTGTGTATGGGTTAAAAGTAGGGCAGACTGAGCCGTGTGGCTTTGAGAGGCAACCAGTCTAGGATAAGGACAACTTATCAGTAAATAGAGGCAATGGCAAGCACAATCAACCACAACCTTCCCCCCAAAGCAATATGACTTGGCTATCATTATCAGAGTAGTTGGGAAAGGCCTTTGTCCATATTTGGACCTGAGATGAATGAAGATGATGGTATATGCTGCAGTGATAGGCAGTTTTTTTTATTAGAACAAATTCTGCTCAAGATAGAAGCATTCAATGTGAAATAAATTTTTCAAATTTGCAATCAAGTTGAAACTATTGGAAGTAGTGAGATGGAGAGCAGTGAAGGAAGAGTCAACACAAATCTTCCGAATAAACATCTAAAATATCAGGGCAATCATGCCTGTTCCAAAAGTGCATGTTTAGAAGGGCTTGGAATTTATAGTGTGTGTAGCAGTCTGCTATAATTGTCATGTTAAATGATTTTCCGTCCATTGTATGAAACTACAGCTTTGAACTATTTTGGTTACTTTTTTTAGTGTTGCCAATTTAGATATTTATGAATTTAGATCTATTGTCAATTTAGATATGTTATTTATTAAATCATCAAATTTAGATCAATAATATCCAAATTTAGATATATAATTTTAGATAGTATTTTTATTTATTTTTATTAGATTTCTCAAGAACTGCTGATCAAAACAACTTCAAACTTAACACTGCAATCCCTCGTGTACTCACCAATATATCTGGCAAATGTCAAAGTCATACAATGGCCAGTTATTGAGTACTCGCAGTGCATATATACACATCTGAACCCAGAGGTTTCTTAATTGTAGTTAAATGAACTAGATTAAGTTATTTCTTGAAACTCTGATGCGAAAAGAGGAAAGTTCAATCTTATATATTTAGATTACCCTTGATTTTTGATAATTGTTTTTATATTTGATTAGCTGTTTGTTGCTAATGAATGCAATCAATTTTCTTTCTTTGTAGATCGTGAATTAATGCTGCAATTAGCAACCAATAATCACTCTTGAAGTCGTTAAGGTTGGACTATCAAACATCCACAGTGTTGGCTGTGAAATCAGATGTATCACCAGAGACAAAGCAGGCCATGTGTATTCAGTGAAGACTTCAATTTGTGTGGATATTAAGGAGACACATTTCTCTTCTATTCATAGGTTTTTGGTAAGTAGAGAATTTCATTTATTCTATAAATACTAGCATTTCAAGGGAAATTATAAATCACAGCTACCCATATATACTGCTTTTTACCTCGTAAATCAAGCCAGTGGAGGTGGTAAAATCAAGTTATCTTGATGAAAATACTACCAGTGTGGTTTGAATCATAAATTCATGGTTTTTAACCCCAAAGCATAGACACAAACTCAGGGACCAATTTGGCATAAAAATCTGTTTCAAGTTGAATCCCTTCCAATAAAAATCTATTCATGGGTTTGATTTAAGAAAAACAATCATTGAAAATGCACAGGAAATAAATTGATAAAATGAAGCTTATAAAATCTTTTTATATTCATTATCAGAATCGCTACAGTCTGTTGATTGTCTCAATACTTTGACATCTTTTCAAGTGATTGAATGCCATTGATTTAATAGATTGAATTGAAAAAAATGCTGGTTGAGAATAGAACTCAAACTTAGATTGCTGATATTGTTTTCCATGCCAGTATCTGTTATGCCACTCATCACCTTCAAAGATTCCTGAAATAGTCTGATCTAAATATTTCTTCCTTTTTGGTTTAAGGAATGTTTTTCACTCTTTGATCTTCTTTTGGCAAAGCCGTCAAATTTCAGAGTCTCCTCGATGACTACATAAAAAGAATCATAAACCAAAGTTATGGTCGTTTGCATTCTATGTGTATCCCACACAGAGAATGCAAACAACTATAACTTTAATAATTAGAAACCGTCAGTATAGGTTTCTTCAGTTTTCAAGTTGGTCTCGCTGGCTATATAGGTATGTATGTATCACACGTACGGACTGCACCAATGGGACTAGTAGGCTGAAAATTCAAACACTCCCTCCTTATTATGTGCTAGAAAGAATGTTATTTGTGCTTTTTGAAAATTACCCTCCAAATAGGTTTTTAGTGCATATGTGTGTGTTGGGGGGTCCAGTTTACAATGTAATTCCATGCTGAATTGATCCTTTAGGTTTTGTCGGGCAGCATTCATGTTTTTTTCGGGGGGGGGGATTCAAACTTTTTTAGTGATCACTGCTCTACAAAATGCTAGACAAATGACTAATTAATTTATCATTCCCTTTTCCAATCTTCTAACTGATCATCTCAACACTACATGCTGCCAAAAGACTTTGGTCATAGGACAGTTTCTATTGAGTGAATAACCAGATGTCTTCTTCATATCATTAAACATTTAATACATATTTGCATTTTTAGTGATCATGAAGTTTAGAAATATCAGTTTGCAGGTTTTAGCTGTTTTGGCCAGCCACTCTTTTCAGCAACTTCAAAGAAAGAAAATTGGATATACACTCAGGACAAAAAAAAAAAATGAGCCAAGCTTTTTATATTGATTTTTTTAAAAAATTACTATTTTATCCTAACAATTGTAGAAGAAATATTCGGCCATGTTACGCAACAGTACCTACAGGGTTCGTGGGCAGGGTACATTTTAGTTTGGGATAGCTCTTCTATTTTTTCTCTCCACAAAACTGAGCCCGATAGCTGTTCACAGTGTGTTGTGGCGATGTTTTTCCATTTGTCTCTGACTGCTTCCCATAGCTGGTCAGTGTTCTCAAATATTCTCCCAACTAGTTTGACCTTAATGATTTTTATTACATCATCATTCTATTTTCCTATGTCAATTGCATCCCTTAGCATGACAGACAGCATCTACACATTGTTAATTATTATATGTGTGGATTATCAATCTTAATTGCTGTCCACAGTCTGTTGGTGTGGATGTATACTTTCAACCCATATTTTACTATATAGTCCTGCATAAGTATTAATTAGTAATCAATCATTCATCTAAATGCAATCATTGCATCATACACATTGTTTTAGTAATAGTTAAGTAATTGAGCAAATGGCTTATTTACAATTTGTCTTATCAAAGAACAAAATCAGTAAATGTTTCAGAAATGAATAAATTATGACTCCACTTTGTTATCCATTTTTTTCTCTTTAAAAAGTTCAAGATCTGCGTATTCCATTTGTGTTTTAAAAAGTGTTTGAGAATCAGTTTTGTTAATTACAAGTTCAGATTCAATCATCATCATCATCATCATCATCATCATCATCATCATCATCATCATCATCACCACCACCACCACCACCATCATCATCATCATCACCATCACCATCATCATCATCATTACCACCACCACCATCATCACCATCATCATCATCATCATCATCATCTGTTGGAAATTGGCCTTCCATATTGTTTTTTTTTTTTTCAAGATTGTCACGCTATCTTTGGTTGTGTTTGCCATTATTTCAACCATGGTCTCTAGGGATCCATGTTGTGAGTCGCAATGTCTAGTGGTTGTCTGACATTGAAATTGTTTAACCAGCATACAATATACCACATGTCATCTAGAGGCTCTAAATGTAGAATTTCTCATCAAAAAGTATAATCAAACAACTTATTCATCAGATATTAAGGCAATAATGAAATCAAGAGCTTATCTTTTGCTCTTTATCAGATTCCGCACCATGAATTTGTTGTAAGATATGACAGAAACAGTGCGTCTGATGTACCAATCTGATGTTTTAATAATGAACAAAATACAGGCTTTTAATGTCATGATTGCATTAATTCATGATGGATATGTTATTTAATGAAAAAAGATACTTTTTAGAACCTCTGTATGCTGTTTGAGCCTTTGTATGCTGTTTGAACACTGCCGTAGGTTTATATGTGTCAAAGGAAAGATTACCGTCAAACTGTATCCAAGGGATTATGGAAGCACATCCTTGCCACCTTCTGAACAGAATTTTATATTCTGCAATTGAATACCATTTAGTTTAATGAAAAATGATACATTTAGAACCTCAGTATAACATTTTGTGACATTGTATGCTGTTTAAACACTGCCATTGTTAGCATAAAATTGTATTCAGAAAAGCAAAGATTACCATCAAATTGTATCCAAAAGATTATGGAAGCACATCCTTGCCACGTTCTGAACAGAATTCTATGTTCTGCAATTGAATAGACTTTAGTGCATGCCTCTCAAGAATCATCGTATGGATCGTTAAGAGAAGCTTGAATCTTGTCAGGAACAATGATTTATTGGTGTTAATGTGCCAAAGTTTTAATCCATTGCTATACAAGATGTTTATTTGCATTATTTAAAATCCTGTAAGGAATAAATTAGTCCCGTCTGTCAGTTCAGAAGAATTGATTGAAAGTGTAGAAATATTTCTTCAGTTGGTACTGATGGCTGACTATGTATGTACCTATGTATCAGGCATACAAGCCATAACAAAGTAGCTAGAGGGCTGAAACTTCAAACATTCATTCCTTATTTTATATTAACTCTACAAAAAAAAAACTTTTTTGTTTTCATGGCATTTTCCCCATAATGGGTTATTGTGAGGGGGTTCAATTTGCAATGCAAATTTATACTAAATTGGTTCTTTGTTTGTGTTTGCTTATTTTTTAAAAAGTTCTGACTTTATAGTGATTGCTGCCCAACAAAAGGTGGGAGGAGTACCATATTCATTAATTACCCACGTTGCCAATTTTTTCATTGATCACCTTCAACACAGTGTCCTGCCAAAGATGTTGGCCACATGACGGTTTCTATTGAGGGACCAATTTATGATACGTCTTTTTTGTTATTAATTTTCCTATCAATTTTTTTTTCATGATCAATCTTAATTGTGGAATGCTGCCCATGGTCTGTTGGTGTGGATGTATACTTTTATACAGTATCTTATTTATGTAGTCATGTATAAATATTAATTAGTAATCAATCATTCTTTTAAATGCAATCATTGCACCATCAATTAATTTCAATGGAAATAACATTTTTAGAAACTGTCAATCAAAACTGTCAACATGGGTTTCTTCAGTTTTCAAGTTGATCTGGCTATGTATATATCATGTGTACAAGCTGCACCAATGGAGCTAGAGGGCTGAAAATTCCAACATTTACTTCTTATTATGTGTAGAAAAAACTTCTTTTCAGATTCACTCCTACGCAAATAAGTTTTTTGTGGAATATTTGATTTGAAATGTGAATTTATGCTAAATGAATTTTTTGGTTCGTGACCAGCAGCATTTGCACTTCTTTTTCGAAAATGAAGACTTTTTTCAATAATCACTGCCCAACAAAAGGCGAGATAAGTAACTAATTTATTAATCATCCCTTTTTTTCCAATTTTTAATTGATTATGTGACGGTTTCTATTGAGTGATTAACCAGACCTGTTTTAGTAATGGCTAAGTAATTGGCTAAATAGCTTATTTTCAATTTGTGTTATCAAATAACTAAATCAGTAAATGATTCAGAAATGACAAAATTTTAATTAGGATTGCATATTTGATTTGTTTTTTGATAAATATATGGAAATAAATTTTAATGATCACCAATTCAAATTCAATCTATCCATCATCATCAGCAGCAGCAGCAACAGCCATTTCAAGTCTAGTATTGAACACATACTTTCCTCATGGTCAGCCATTTTTTTCCACTTTTGAGCATCACTGTGCCAAAACCTTGTGAATTTGTCCAGATCATCACGCCATCTTACGTTTTGTTGGCCATTATTTCAACCGTGGTCTCTAGGGATCCATATTGTGAGTCGCAATGTCCAGTGGTTGTCTGACATTGAAATTATTTTTTGATAAATGTCATTGTGAAAATCCCTCAGACCATAGATCTATTTATTTTGTGAAATCCAATCTGTGATATTCGCTTTGATGTATATTAACAGTGTTTAGCCAGCATACAACATACAGTAAGTCATTCAGAGGCTCTAAATGTAGAATTTCTCATCAAAAAATATAATTAAACATCTTATTCATCAGATATTAAGGCAATGATAAGATTAAAAGCTTATCTTTTGATCTTCAACACATTTTGCACAATCAATTGGTCCAGGTATGATGGAAAATTGTGCATCCAACGTATCAAACTGACATTTTAATAAAGAACAAAAGACAGGCTTTTAATTTCATCTTTGGGTTAAATCATGGTGAATGTGTCATTTAATTATACTTTTTAATGAACAATTATATATTTTGAAACCTCAGTATGACACTTTGAGCCTTTGGATACTGTTCAAACACTGCCATAGGTTTATGTATGTCAAAGCAAAGATTACCTTCAAACTGTATCCAAGAGATTATGGAAGCACATCCTTGCCACCTCCTGAATAGAATTTTATATTCTGCAATTGAATACCATTTAGGTTAATGAAAAATGATACATTTAGAACCTCAGTATAACATTTTGTGACATTGTATGCTGTTTAAACATTGCCATTGTTAGCATAAAATTGTATTCAGAAAAGCAAAGATTACCATCAAATTGTATCCAAAAGATTATGGAAGCACTTTCTTGCCACCTTCTGAACAGAATTCTATGTTCTGCAATTGAATAGACTTTAGTGCATGCCTCTCAAGAATCATCGTATGGATCGTTAAGAGAAGCTTGAATCTTGTCAGGAACAATGATTTATTGGTGTTAATGTGCCAAAGTTTTAATCCATTGCTATACAAGATGTTTATTTGCATTATTTAAAATCCTGTAAGGAATAAATTAGTCCCGTCTGTCAGTTCAGAAGAATTGATTGAAAGTGTAGAAACATGTATTTTTCTTATTATTCATTTGACACTAAAGAAAATTAGTTCAGTATAAAATGCAATGAAGTTTGCCCTTGATAAACCATACATTTACATTGTAGACAAATATTGTCAAATTCGAGGCCAAGCCTGGAGCTGACTTTGTTTTTTGATCAAAACAAAAACAATCCTCACCAAATTTAGAGTAGTAAAATTAACTTTACCCTATCATGATTTGAAATCACAAGCAACTGCTTAATAGTCACATCTCTTATGCATTGAGCTAAATGGACAAATCTTCCATATCTACCAAATTTAGAATAAGTGAGGGCTTATTCCATTCTTACAGTTGAATACATCTATAAAATTGACATAGAAATCACAACCAAGTGTGTGGTAGCTGGCTGTTTTCCTGATGAGCCCAACTGATGCCTTACACATCTACATATCTCATAGATATGCAAGGGCTTATTTCATTACAAAGAAAAATACTTATTTCTGTAATTTAAAAAAATATAAATATATTTTACACCGCATTGTGAGAATTTCCTAATTGGCAAAATTCACTCTTTTTTTGTAAAGATGTTCGATTTTCTTTGATTGAACTTTTCGCTGTTAAATGGTTGTTTTATAACCTTGTTTAGATAAACTTTTGATCAAATCAAAACTATGTATTCATTTATTCTTTGTAAAGAAGAAAAAGTTAAAACTTTGCCAATTAGGCAATTTCACCGATTTGGCATAACACATAGAATATAACACTCGCAGTAATCATCTTCAGTCTGAACAGAAATGAGAGTTGAGTTTGACCCTACTGTCTCCTATTTACTTGACCTTTGCAACCAAATAAATATCTAATGGTTGTCATAAACAGTTATACACCTCTAATCTCAAGAATCAATTTCATATTTACATCACTCACTGGCTGAAATGTCTTGATTGTTCAATTCTTTAATGAAGTTCAATTCTTTAAAAGATCTCAGACAATCTCTGGACATTCAAAATATCACATTTTTTTTCAAGTTGTTCTGATTTAATCTTTAGAAATTATTGAATATTTGTTTTGAAATCTCTGCAATTTTCTGAGCTTTTTTATTTCTTTATAGAAATGATGACTCAGTTCTATGAGTTTTTTCATTTAGTAAATTTTTGAAAATGAGCCATGTAGTTTTTTCAGAAGATTTATATCATGTTTGTTAGTATAATACAAATCAATATAAATCAAGAAAATTTATCAGGAAAACCAGAAAGCAGAGAGATAGCATGTGTCTATAGTAGTTGTTTATGGCAACACATTCTCTATAGTGACTTTGGGAAAGGACTGAGTTATTCAGGAGAAAAAAGGAAAAGGACATTTTTGGCTCACATTTTCCTAAAAGAAGAAATTGAAAAAAGAAAGAGTGACATTACTCTAATTTCAATAGAAAATTAACATAGACACACCTTTTTTTTTTTTTTTGAGTTCACATAGTGTATATTTTTAATTTTTATTGTCTATTAACTGAACACTTGTGATATAATTTATTTTCTAGAAATTTTGTCTGTTTCAATAAACTAATAATGATGATGAAGACTTATTGTACTGCTCTTTTTATGAACTTTAAATCTTCTGGGTGGGTTAGTTTTTTTCCACTTGTTACTGTCAACCAAAACTGTCACAATAGGTTTCTTTAGTTTTCAAGCTGATCTGGATGGCTATGTATGTATCATGTGTACAGGCTGTATCAATGGAGTCAGAGGGCTGAAAATTCAAACATTCAATCCTGATTATGTCTAGAAAATTTTTTTTTCTTTGAAAATTCACTCTCAAAATGTTTTCAGTGGGGGGTTCAATTTACTATATAAGTTTTTACTAAATTGATCCCTTAGTTTGTGTCTGGCAGCATTCATGCTTGTTTTTTTTTTTTGATTCAGACTTTTTTTTAGAGATCATTGTCCAACAGTAGATGAGAGAAGTACTTCATTCATTGATCAACCTATTTTCTAACTTTTCAATTGATCATCTCCAACATGGCATGCTGCTTAAAAACATTGGTCATGGGATGGTTTCTTTTGAGTGACTAACTAGGCCTGTTCAATTCTCAGTCTCCCTTTGCCAAAATCAGTAGACCCATATCAAAATCAGTGACCTTCTCTTTTGATTTTGGGTGAAGATTTACAAATATGAAAAATAGTGATTTTTTTTTTTGTGTCTGTAACAATGGACTATTCCTCTCAAAATCAATTATTCTGCCAATAAAAATATCTCTTACCCACCACTTGAAACAAATGACACTTTCTCTGAATCAAGTAATTTCTTTTCTAAAAAAATCATCCCATAGAAATTCAAAATAGGGGCAACAAAAAGAGGGAAATAAAAAAAAATTCTGACTGAAAATTTACACAGACACTTGCATTTTTTCAAGAGTTGTCCTCGCTTCTCTATACGAGGCTGTGTCTGTCTGTCCATCAGTTGGTCAATAATTCTTTGCTCGTATTGTTCCTGAGCTGTTTCAAGTCGGATCTAATTGACACTTGGTGTCCCTTGATTTGATACTTCTTACCTGCAAAAGTCCTCCACTCATGGTTACATGATCTGGCAATTATGGTGTTCAAATTTTGTTTCAAATATTATTTCAAATCAGATTTACTTGAAACTTTATAGTGGACACGCCATTGAACTTTTGATTCTTGCTTTTACTTCTCATTCAATTTCTTTAAAAAAAAATCTTCATTTTTTATCATCTGAATGCTCCAATAAACTGAATGCTTATGTAAAAAAAAAAAATTTAATGATGATGTCAATAAATTTTTCTAAGAACAACAACAAAAAAAGAAATTTAAATATATCTGAATATTTTCAGAGTGATTAATCATCGTCATCATCAGACTTTATTGTCTGTTGTTGAATATAGACCTTCCTCTCGTGGATGCTGTGGAGCCAATATTTTCTGAATCTATCCAGTTTGTCTAGCCATATCATATTGTACCGGACTCAGTTCTGCATCTGATCTCTGGGGATTCATGTTGTTGGTCATGATATCCATCGTGCAACATGGCCAGTCAATTGCCATTTGAGTTTCTTAATAGTTTCTGTGATATTTCAGACTCCTGTTTTTTTCCCTAATATAAAATCTTATGGTCTCCCCATATGATGTTGAGCATGATTCTCTCATGTGTATTTTGCAAGGTTCCCAGTTTGTGGGTCATTCTCTTGGTTAGGTTCTAAGTTTCAGCTCCATAGGTGACTATTGGGAAGATGTGACTAGTCTTAAACAAAATTTGGTTCCTAATGGTTGAGGAGACTTTTTACATGATTTAAGCTGCACTGATTTCATGCATACAAATCTGACATCAAAAGATGCAAAATATCTCAAAACAACACCTTTTTATTTCTAATTCAGGGAATACTTTTTGAATACAATTTTTCTTAAACAAAAACTGTCAAAAGAGGTTTCTCCAGTGATCTAGCTGTCTATGTATGTATAATGCCTACAGGCTGCAATAGGGCTAGAGGGTTGGAAATTTCAGCATTTACTTGTCATCATGTCTGGAAAAAAAACTTATTTTTGTTTATTCAAAATTCCTTCTCAAAATACTTTCTCAGAGAGGGGGTTCAGTTTGCTTTATAAGTTTTGGCTAAATTAATCCCTTAGTTTGTATCTGTTTTTTGAAAATTCAGACTTTTTTGGTGTTCACTGCCCAGCAAAATGTGAAAGGAGTAACTTTTCCCCATTTTTTAATTGATCGCCCCCAACATAACATGCTGCAAAAAGATGTTGGACAGGTGACAGTTTCTATTGAGTGACTCATCAGATTTTTTTTTCTCATTCAGGGAATACTTTTTAAACACCATTTTTCCTAATGATAGTTTAGCTATACTTTGTCGTTAATGGAAAATCATTCTTTTTCTCTTTCCTTAAGAAACTGTTTGGAGAGTTAATGGCTGATTCAAAGCTTTTTGCAAAAGAGTGACCGAGTGCTTCATAGAATCAGCTTTCAATTTGCTCCTTATTTTGCATTCTTTATTCGCATCGAGGCTTGCAGGCAACGGGGGAACTGGAGAGGAAGATGTGTCAGGGGGGGAAGAATGGAAACAGTTTAGAGATGGAAAAAAACCTTATTTAATTTGCATCTAGCATTTACAGTGAAACCGGATAGTTTCACCCAGAAAAAAATCTCTGGGAGAAAAAGAACAAAATGTTCAGGAATTGCTTCCACCTGAAAAATGGTTCTCTGTAATTAGATATGGCTTTGTTCTACTTTGTTTTCTCTCTCTCTGTGTCTGCATGTATATTTGTTTCATTGCATGTTTGTAAATATATATACAAATGTATTCATACATAAAGATGTGTGTGAGCCATAGAGCAAGTATGTATGGAAGTGTTTGAATTCTCTTGAACATTTGAGAAGATATATTTACTTTTTTCCTTATAAATTTGATCCCGACAGAATTATCTATTCACCTTTTCAAATTTCAATATATTCATGCTTTTGTGTACACGTGTGTGTGTGTGTGTGTGTGTGTGTGTGTGTGTGTGTGTGTGTGTGTGTGTGTGTGCAAAAGTTCCCAACACATCTTCTACACAATATTATCAAACTCTTTGAAGTGTCTTTAAACTTTACTCAGGTCATTATTGCTTGTGCAATGTGCATGCATTTCTCAAAGAATTCATTATTATTATTAAATTTTTTGAGTACTTTTTACCTTCATCTTAATTTTGTTAGTGGCTTTTTATTGCAACTTTTTGCTCTAACTGATTAGCCTCTGGCAAAAAATTTAAAGCAAAAAGAACCCTGGAAAATATATTAAATACTGTACCTACCAGAATATAAACAAATATGGCTGCTGATCAGGAATGAAGGATGAGTTTAAGGGTATTAATTGGACTTCTGTTTCCAACTGTGTCATGGTAGCTCTATTGGTAAAGCAGGCTAGGATAAACAACCTCTCTTAAAGACCAGAAATAAAACTATGGCAGAGGTGGAAATATAGATGGAACTCTTCACATTTGAAGGGTCTCCCTTTATTTCCATGTGTGAATTATTAGCATGATGAAGTTGGGTGAATGGATTTTAACAATGGAAGTAGAGCATAATTCAGAAATGGATTACAAGTTTTGATACAAAAGAGGAAGGATTTGTAAATGTCTTGATGAAAAAAAAATGACTTTTTTTTTTTACGAGTGAGTACTTTCTACCATCTGTTTGATGAAAATGCATGTAGCGAACAAAGAGAATATTTTGTAGTAATTTGCTATTTTCTTTCATAAAAGGAGCAAATGAAATGGTAGCAGAAGTTATGAACTGTTGTAGTAGTTTAATTTCACAATTGACAACTGAAAACTAAATATTTGGATTGGCATAGAAACAAAGAAAGAAAAGTCGTTGGACGAGTGGGGAAAAAAAAAAGAAGAAAAGAAATGATAGATTGACTTCTGGCGAGTTTACAGACGCACATGTTTATGTTTTCAATATTTTATTCTTGTAAAAAAAAAAAAAAAATTCTATACTAATGAGATGGATATTTTATCGTGAAAAGAACAGAAATAGATATTCTGATTTAAGAGCAACTGTCCAAGGATACATTGACTGTTCTCTGACAAGTTCCAGCAAAGAAAGAAAAATAAAGGCTCCAAATTGGGGAAAGAAATTTATGGAATTTGAAAAGAGTATTTTTGCAGTCGGAAATTCTTATAGCTGATAAAGGTACGTTATTTAAATACGCTAGTGAAATTGAAAAAGGTTTTTTTGACTACAATAATAATGTTTTAAAGATGAACATTGTTGACTTTCTGTTGGATTACCCCAACCTCCTCTTTTTAAAAATGGCTGGCTATGTATGTATAATGCCTACAGGCTGTACCAAAGGAGCTAGAGGGCTGAAAATTTAAACATTTACGCCTTATGTCAAGAAAAAGTCTTTTTATTTTCGGACCCCCAACCCATAAGTTTTTAATTGCAGGGTTCTAATTAAAATGTAAGTTTATGCTAAATTGGTCCCTTAGTTTTTGTCTGGCAGCATATTTGAACTGTTTTAGTGATTATGGCCTAACAAAAAAGGAGTACTTTATTTATTGATTGCCTCTTTTTCCAAATTTTTAATTAATCAGCCCCAACTTGGCATGCTACCAAAAAGACATGGTCACATTATGGTTTCTATTAAGTGACTACCCAGACCTGTCGTCTTATGGGTTTGAGGCTGACATCTAAGTTCTTCATGAACACTAACTCCATAATGTTATTTAAGTCGGCTTTTCACACATTTCTCTGATCTCCAAGGACTGTGAATAGTCAGCAAATGTTTAAGTGATATTTCTCTCGTCTCTCTAGTCTAATGTTATGCCCATTAAGATTGTAGCGATCAGTGTATAGACTTTATCTAATTGATCTAGTGCGTGAAATATTGATTAAATTGGCGGAAAACATTTTTCTCCATTCCCTTTGATGCTTTAATAGCCAGCAGCGGACGTCGGTTGTGGGTAACGTGAGATTTTGTTGCCAAAATATTGCCTCCTGATTAAAAAACAAAAAAAATCTTTTAGTTTGATTTACTTCTCTGAAACAGATTAGAAGGATTTAGTGGTTCACTAGACATGACTATGACCTCTGGGGTCAACCCTTTGAGAGAAAATTGGTGCACCAGAATGAACCCGAATGTTTTTTATGCATTTGTAAATGAATAAGTGAGGTAGACTACTCTATCATTAACACTGAGTAGTTATCTCCCTTGACAAATCGGTCATTATAATATAGACGCTAGCATGAAGAAAGACTGCAGTTTGTAAATAACCCACAATTTTGTTTCATTCCATAAGGTTGCACACTTTAGGGGTACCTTAATTAAATACATCTGGCTACAATACATCAGTTTTTGAAAAGCATCTTTCAACCTCCATACCCATCAGATTTCTGTGTCACACTCTCTGTTGTCTATCACTACCCTGCACAGGTATGGCATTACATAGTTTATAGTACTGTGTAATTTAAAAAAAAAATAATAGGGCTAATTTTTAATTTATTAATCCTAATTTTTTGGCATAAATATAAGGGATAATCAATGCGCAGTTTTGAATGCTGACCAGAAAGCTCCTGGCTTCAGACTCAAAGTAAAATTTCTACATTAAAGGAAATTTTGCAATAATGATTAAGGCATACAAGATTGGCTTGAGTTATATATCTTCGTGATATTGAATGGGATTGTCTTGAAACTGACCTTTGGTGACCCCTATTGACAATCAGTTTTCAAAGTTGTCCTTAATTTATATTAATTAGATTTATTGAAGTAGTTAATCGCCATCACCCACAACAGACCAGTTTAAGCACTGTTGCTGTATTTGAATCATTCATATATACTGAAATTTATATTTATCTATGTATCTATCTATTCTGACTTTACCCTGCAATTTCTTTTATAGTAGAAACTTGAAGTTTTGTTCACACAAACTCCTCTCAATAAGTAGGGAAAATGTTTGTTTTTTTTGTTCTTGAAAATTCACCTCCATAATAGGTTTTCAATTGGATGTTCAATTTACAATGAAAGTTCATGTCAAATTGGTTCCATAGTTTGTGTCCAGCAGCATTCCTACTTGTTTTTTTAAAATTTAGACTTTCATCTTGGTGATAATGGCTGAATAAAAGGTAGGGGAAGTAACTTATTCTTTGATTACACCTTTTTCCAATTTTTAAAAATTTTACCCCCATCACTGCTCAATTCACAAGCTAAAAGGCTGCATATATGAGTTGTGGTGATTCTTAATTTCCCTTGGAATACTAGCTTTAAAAAAAAAATTAGTTTTATTTTATTCGAGTATTTGAACACCGAATCTTTTAAGATAGTGAACACAACATACATCAATACATCAGACCACACGTAGAATACGTAATCCAAGTGTGGAACCTTTACTTCAAAAAAGATAAAATCGAACGAGATAATATGCAAAGAAGAGCAATGAAAATCATCCGAGAACTCAAAAATCTCCCATACCATACAAGGATTGACTTCAAAAACTAAAACTAACAACATTAAAAGAAGAATGAGAGGTGATACAATAGAAACATCCAAAATGATGAAAGACGTAGATAACATCCCAGCTAAAAAGTTCTTTACAACAAGAGAAGCCACAACAAAATGTATAAAGAACACTGCAAAGAAAAAAAAACCTAGGGTTTCCTCTCTCGAAGAATCGTAAACAACCGGAACCCACTAGTACAGCACGATCCTAATATACTACGAACAAAAAAAGTAAATAATTTCAAAAACAAATACAACAATCACACAAAACAAAAACAAAAAATAAAAAAAACCTTTGAAGAAACGAGGCGAGATATAAGCACAAATATGTGCATCATTTTTACTTGAAAGAATTTGTGATTTTATTTCCGTAGGAGATCTTAGAGAAGTGATAAATGTTATGATAAGATTTGGGAAAGGTATTTTAAAGGCATTAGATAAGCCAAACTTTTGGGTTTCAATCATGAAATATAAGCTCTGTTATAGGAAAAACTTGTGGAAAATGGTACTAGAGAAAAAAGTGCAGGTGAAAAACTTGGCACATTTAATGAAAACAGCCGAAATTTAAAAAGAGATCCATTGAGGGAAAAAACAAAACAAAAACAAAACAAATAAAGATAAACGTAACAGGTGATATTTATTCATATTTATTCAAAATTTAGTCAAGTAATTACTTATATTGAAAGCAAATGTCATGTCCAATGCTTTGAATCAACCGTTAGATGTTCTTGCGACTTTAATTATAGCCTCTATACAGATTTTTTCAAACGCTGCTGGTGATCTATGAATATTTTGTTCCTCCTTTTCCTTTGGGGCTGACCAATTGTCTTTAGAGCAATGGGTGCACTTACAGTGTCCTTTTCTTTTCAAGTGCTTTGATCAATTTCCAATTTGAAGTATGCTTGTGACCAATAGGATGGATAAACTTGTTATTAGAGCCTCCACACTGGTTGTTAGTCGTTTAGTTATTATTTAGTGTTGCTGAATTAACGTTTCATAATTCGGTTGAGAAAATGCACTTGTAAGTATAATTCAGTGATTGGACAATGGACATCGTACTGAAGATTCTAAAGCTTTGTTCATTCTGCTGTGTTAGTTCTGTGTACAAGCCTGGTCACCGTACTTGGAGAAAGATAAAAATCTCTTATAAGAAGTCCAGAGACAAGGAACTGAGTTGGTACAAGAGTTAAAATGTATGAGTTATGAGGATAGGTTAAAGGAGGTGGGGTTGATATTGTTAGAAAAAAAGAGGAATCAAAGAGACTTGATAGAAATGTTTAAGATATATGTGGTATAGAATTAATAGATCCTGATGTATTCTTACAAGAAGGTACTAAAAGGCCATGCATATATGGTTGAAATGAATAAGAGTAGATAAAATATAAGAAAATTCTTTTTTAGCAAAAGAGTGATAGGACTATGTGATAGACTGCCGAAATATATGGTGGTTTCAAATAATGTGAATTCGTTTAATGACTCGGATACTGTATAAATATGATTACTTGATGTGTGCTTTTCTGTACAAATTGTAGACTTTTCTTTCACACTAAGATAAAAGTTTGAAATGTTTTGTTTGTACATATTGCTCATTCCATCATCATAACCTTTTAGTATCCATTGTCGAATATAGACCTTCCCCACGATTTGCCAGATGTCATGGTATTAATACTTTCTGAACTTGTCTAGTTTTTCACGTCATTGTATTTTTTGCTGGCCTCAGTTTTGTATATGATCTCTGGGGATCAACGTTGTGAGTTGTGATGTCCAGTGGTTGTTTGACATTCTTACAACATGATCAGCCCATTGCCTTTTCAGTTTTCTAATGGTTCATTTAAATAATGGTAACATTTTCAAAACAAGTCAAAAGTTCTTCCCTGACTCTCCAGGTCTAAATAATAAATACTTGTTGATACCCAAATGGTAAAGTGTTGTTGTTGATGTGTGTATGTGTATATAGCATTTCCTTGTATTAGAGTGTTCTTTTCTGGGAACCAGAGCCAGCCCAAATTATCAGCAACATGGCCCCAGTTTCGTATGAGATCTTTTGGGATCCACATTGTGAGTCATGATTTCCGGCAGTTGTTTGCCATTCTCCTGGCATGACTAGCCCATTGTCATTTAAGTTTTCATATGGATTCCATGATATTTGGTCGTCTGTTTTTGAGATTGAGCTTGATTCTCTTTTGTGCACATTGCATGGTTCTCAGTTTGAAGGTCAGTGTTCTGCTTAGGTTCCATTTTTCAGCTAAATAGATGACTATCGGGCGATTGCATTGTATGCCCTTCTTTTTAGCATTCAGACTTTTATAATACAAATGGAAAAATAGGAAAAGGAACAAATTAAACAAAGTAAAAACTGTCAAAATAAACAAAATATTCCCTGATGTTTTCTTGCACATGATTATTGTAACAATAACAATTTTATTCCCATTTATTTTTCTTACCGTCAAACATGAATAAATAAATGAGATAATTGTATACTTTAAAGGGCACAGAAATTCAGCATACCTGGGTCACCTGGAAGGCCAGGGCTGACCATCTTGGGAGACAGTGGAAAATGTTTCATTGTTTGGATACACGACCATAGTTGAGAAATGATAAACATGATCTCTTTTTTTCTCTAGAGATGATCATTCATAATTATGATTAAATAGTTTATTATGTTTTTAAACACTTGAGTACCAAAGTTCAATAAAAAATTCAGACTTTGTCTAAAACTTCTCAATTTCAAGTTAAATATTATCCTTTGAGGCAATATGTGTAATTTTTAAAATTTTTGCTTGGGTTTTGTTTTGTAAAGTAAATAAAAAACACTTTCTGTGGAAAAACAGGAAGGTATTTCGGTCGTACATTCATATGCGTTCTAAACCTGGCACATTCCAAAAACTTCTAAATAATATTTTTTCAAGTCCAGATCCTTACAGTCTACTAGTTTCTTTTATTAATCTCTGATGTTTCATCCTTTGAAGAGTGTCAGACGAAAAAAGCTTTTTAAGAACTATTTTGTTTGATATATATATATATATATATATATATATATATATATATATATATATATAGATAGATAGATGAGTAGAGATTTTTTTTTCAGTCTTTGAAAGTCTTTTCAATTGAAACCAAATGTACAATCTGTAATGAGCCATTGAAAAAACATCTTTACTCATTTTATAACCACTCTGCCTATGGTATTGAGCACATTTTCATCATCATCAGTCTTTCAATGTCCATTGTTAGACATAAACCTTCCCCAGGATTTGCCACACTTCTTTATCATGGGTGTTATGGAGCCAGTACTTTCTGAATTTGTCTAATTTGTCACTCTATCTAGTGTTCTGCTGGCCTCAGTTGTGTATGTGATCTCTGGGGATCAATGTTGTGTGTTGTGATGTCCATAAATCAATAATTACTTCTTTGAATTCATTTCGGAATCCATTTCATTATAACACCTTCTTTGTTTTAAATAAATTTATGGAATTCCTATCTGTAATTCAGGTCTACAGTAAATGGAGTATGGGTTACGAAAATAAACTTGTCTAACCTAAAAATCTACTTGGAGTTTTGCGGGCCTGTATTTACATGTATACATGTATTTACTTCAGATGTATAACTCATTTGACCTCTCTATATATGTATATCTTGTCAGTTCCAATTACACACAATGAATGGCCTTTGATGTGCAAATTTTCTTATTTGCTGTGTATTTTGATTTCTGTAAATGAGGACTCCCCAAGGTCTAAATCTGGCACTGAGGGGAACTGCATTCCACTCCCTGTTTTCCAATGCTGTTCCAAACACTGAAGCAGCAAATCGTCTTCAAAGGGATGTTGTATCAACGAATATGTTTCAGTGAACTGAATACAGAATATGCATCAGTACCTAGTATGAATTAATGACCGTAGCCTTTGTGTGTACGTGAACTAATTATCAGAAAATTATTTAAAATTATATATCTTTTATTTAAAATTAATTAAAAAAAAAAAATCTTATATCTATAATTATCTGAAAAATTCCAACACAAGATTTTAGCATTGTTGGTCAAGACACCCCCAAAAGCACTTTCTTACCCCCCCCCCTCCAAGAAAAAAACAGTTTTAGATGGTGCTTAATTGTATACTCATGTTGTAACCCTCAAAATGTAACCCTGAGCATCTGGAGACACACACACAGATGAGCAAAGAGAAGAGAATCTGTTGACCATGTGGCTGGTTTGGTGGAGCAAGCCATTTGTTGGGCTACGGTGATTCTAATTCAATAGACAAAACTAATTATATATAAATCAGAAATGTGTATCAGCAAATTGTATTTTATGTACTTTTATTACTAATAAGAATGTCAGCTTTCCATCCAAACAGTTTGATAAAACCCTCCCTCCGCTCCCAGCATTTGTTGATCCTATTTTTACTCCCTAGCAATTATCGACCCCTATTGACCTCAAGGGATCAAGGCTTGACCCCTGTTTAAGTCTGAAAACTTATTACACACACATATTTACATCTCAATTATATATATATATATATATATATATATATATATATATACATACATATATATATATTTCTCAATTATATATATATATATATATATATACATACATATATACATATATTTCTCAATTATATGTATATATATATATATATATATATATATATATACATACATACATATATATATATATATATATATACATACATATATATGTATATTTCTCAATTATATATATATATATATATATACATACATATATATATATATATATACATACATATATATATATATATATATATTTCTCAATTATATGTATATATATATATATATATATATATATATATATATATATATATATATTTCTCAATTATATGTATATATATATATATATATATATATATATATATATATATATATATATATCAATTATACATATGTATGAATATATGTATATATATATGTATATATGTATGTATATATGTATGTATGTATATATATATATATATGTATATATATATGTATATGTATATATATATATATATATGTATATGTTTATATGGGCTGTGTGACTGTGTTTTTAGGGTTTAAAGTTCCCATGTAGAACAAGAGTCTACTATCAGGAGCTAAGCGTTGTGGATGAAATATTTTATAAAGGCTGCTGGAGGCATCATGCTGTGTGATAGAAAGTCCAGTTAGTTATGAAGTCTTTGGTTAAGCAGCAGCAGTTGGTCTTGGAGAGGCCAAAGTGTGTCAGGGTAGGAGGGAAGTGATGTGGAAATGGATTTTGGGTTTGTTAGGGATAGTGTAAATGGAGGGGTGATGAGGTTAAGGAGCTACATAGGTATCAACCTTAAAAGTTATCAAAAATATGTTGGCTTTGATTTGGACAAGTGTTATAACTGGCTAAGGTGTATTTTTCCTATGGGTCTGAGTGACTTCTGAAGCTCCCAGTATTGAATGTATCTGGGCAGGTAGGGGGGTTGATGTGGTTGTGAGTATATTGTTTGGAGTTTTGTGAATTAGGGATCTGTGTGATTAGGGTTATTAAGTTAAGTGTTTAATACATGAGGATACAGAGTTTTGAGCTTGTTGAACCACATATCTTCATGTTTCTCTATAACTTTTGTTATGTCAATGGGAGTATATTTTTTCTATTCTTATTTATAATATTAAATTATTATGATATATATATATATATTAAATTATTATGATTGATATATATATATATATATTAAATTATTATGATATACATATATATATATATTAAATTATTATGATATACATATATATATATATTAAATTATCATGATATACATATATATATATATTAAATTATTATGATATATATATATATATATATATTAAATTATTATGATATATATATATATATATATAAAATTATTATGATATATATATATATATATATTAAATTATTATGATAAATATATATATATATATATTAAATTATTATGATATATATATATATATATTAAATTATTATGATATATATATATATATATATATAAAATTATTATGATATATATATATATATATACTAGTCGTTATAATTTATATATATACATTTATTTTAGTTGTAGAATATATATATATATATATATATATATATATACTAGTTGTTATAATTTATATATATACATTTATTTTAGTTATAGAATATATACATATTTATATATATATATATATATATATATATATATATATATATACATATATATATATATATATATATGTATATATATTATTACTAACTAAAAAGTAAAAGAAAATCAGCTTATATATACTATGATGCAGGGAAGGTAACTGTTTTGGTTCTAATTTTCCATTTTTCTGACTATTGTTTTAAAAAGTGAAAAAATATATCTCAATTTGTAGAAAAATTCCCCACGATTTAATGAATTTTTCATGAGCCCCTGGCTCCCCCATTCCACAAAATATCATTGAAATTGAGAACTTTTCGAGATATTGTGAGAACAGACAGACAAGCATGAAAGGATTAATATATCTTTTCCAATTTTGTTATCAAAAACTAAATTACCAATGTCTGAAGGTGCACGTTTCGAGTGATGTTCAATATTAAATGCACTTAAAGCACCGTTTTAAAAACGAATTTGAGTATATTAGCCACCATGAGTGTCTTATAGTTAACCCATCACAAAAGTATATATTTGCAGGCTGGGGAGGACAATAAGATTTACTCAGAATATATCCTAGCAGCAAACTTATTGCAGCTGAATATGATAATACAGTCTTTTTAGATAGGAAAATTAAGTTGGGGTTACATAAAATAATCGTACTGCCTCTTTATCTTTTATCGATTATATGAACCAACTTCCAAACGCTCTTGCCCTTGATGAGATAGCCTGATCTGCAAATGCCCTGTATGCCCCCTATGAGTATATGTAACAGATTAGAATATTCCAGTTGTTAGATTCCACTATTTACTAATGAAGTGAAGACAAGCTGAAAGAATATTTAAATCGGAGTCGAGGAGTGCCATGACCGTTTGGTGAGCACATTATTAAAAATACTATTATTATCATCCTGGCTATGATATCCTTCTCGTCTTTTCTTCTTGGCTCCGACTCATAACTCACATCTCTAATCAAGTCGAGGCTGATTTGTCATTTCTGTGATGATGAAGCGATTGACTCCTCTGAAGTACTGATAGAGAAAGAGTGCTGAATGGATGAATTATTATCTCTATATATTTGCTTGACAAGATGGATTCTAGCCAAGGCCAGTTTTGTACAGACAGAGTGGCCGTAATGCATGACCATCATAAAGTATCTTCCCGGATAATTCACTTCACTTTTTAATTCCATAGATATTGACTTTGCTACCTCCATTGAAAGTGTGCTCTTCAATTTCCACTTATAAATCATATTTGGTTTCTTTTCAGTGTCATGCGTGTCAAGTTCAAACTGCACCTCTGTGTCCCTTGTCTTAGATATTCTGTTAGATATTCTGTTTAGATCAGTTAACCTTTAACCTCATTACTGATTTAGTGCAGATAAGCTTGATCTCTAACTATGGGGCACATGATTGATTTGAATGAATCAATAAGCCTTTTGCATGAATAATTTCATGTTTTTGTAGGTATAATGCTGTTTTATATCGAATCTCTGTAGCCCCACAAATGACCCCTCTGCTCAACCAACCAGCCAAGTGGGCAACAGATTCTTCTGTCATCGCTTGTCTCTATGAGTCTGTGTCTCCAGATGCTCCCGGTTACATCTTACATGAGTACACCATGAATCATCATCTGAAACATTTTTTTTTTCTTCAAGAAAATGCCCTTTTTAATCTCTATGATCATTTTGGACCAACAATGCTTAAATCTTGTGTTGGTATTTTTTAGATAATTTTTAATAAAAGATCTATTTCTTAATGATAATTTTAGATGATCTTTAGATAATCAGTTCTGGTACACACGTAGGCTATGGTGATTCATTTATGTGAGGTACCGATATAGTCTATATCTCCTGGTGTCAAGGATGCTCAGGTCTTGAAGATGCTTCCCAAATTTGACTAAAAAATAAAAAAATAAACAGTACTCAATAGAAACCACTATGAAACCAGCATCTTTAGGCAGCATGCCATGTTGGGGGTGATCAATGGAAAAATTTGTAAAAAGCAGTTATTATTGAACAATCACTTATCTCACTTTTTGTTGTGATCACTAAAAAAAGTCTGAATTTTTAAAAAACTAACGTGAATGCTGCTGGACACAAACTTAGGGAACAATTTAGCATCAGCTGATACTTAATTGAATCCCCTTAAAAAACCTATTTTGGGGGAAAATTGAAAAAAAATGAAAAAAAATGTTCTTTTTACATATAATAAGGTGTAAATGTAGAGAATTTTAGCCCTCTAATTTCAGTGGTGTGGCCTGGCCTGTACATGTGAAACATACACACATACATAGCCAACCAGCTTAAAAACTGAAGAAACCTTTGGTGACAATTTTGGTTGAGGGTTTCTAATGAATATGAAATTAAGGTCTTAGGACTTTCACCTTATGAGAATGTTTTGTTGGTGGCTTAGCAGTTTGAATTCTTTAGTCACTGGATAATGCTTCCTTAAAGTCAAGAATGTTTGGAGAAAGTGAAAATACAGATAATATTGATTATTTTTTTCTGATTACTCAATATTTTTTTTATAACTACAATGAACGTGGCAAGGTCTGTAAAAGCGAAATTCACCTTATTTCAAACTGAATTGAAAAAGGTTGGAAGCATATATGAAAGAGAGAAGGGATAAGAGAGAGAGAGAGAGAGAGAGAGAGAGAGAGATTTACAATGTTTATATTTCTAACTTCTTTTTCATGACGTAATAGAATGTTATAAAGTCATAAGATAACTTATTTTGAAGGTTTTGAACAAAGTCTTTTCTTATTATTCATGATACTTTTGTTTATTTACTAAGTATAATTGATTTACTTCATTCAAAGGTCATACACAAAAGTCCAGATTACTGTCTAGCATAGATTACCTTTCTCTTGGGTTAGGATAGAACTATGAGAAAAAATGACCTTTGGCCGGTAGGGGGAATAGTATCTTTGATGCCAAAAAAATATGGTAGGTTTATTCTTACCAGAGTTTAACTTTGAAAAGTTTGGTTATATGAATATGACACAGGTAAGAGACAATTTATCATAAAATGAAGTAAATAACGGACCTGGTTAGTCACTCAATAGAAACTTTCTTGTGACTAATACCTTTTCGCAGCATTCTCTGTTTGGATGTTTGATTAAGAAATTGGAAAAAGGAGTGATCAATGAATAAGTTACTTTCCTCACTTTTTGTTGAGCAGTGATCTCAAAAAAAAGTCCAAATTTTCAAGAACCAAGTGTGACACACACAAACTAAGAGATCAGTTTAGCAAAAACTTACATTGCAAATTGAACCTCTCACTAAAAACCTACTTGGAGGGGTGAATATAAAATACCCCCCCCCCTTCCCGAAGTTTTTTTTCTAAACATCATCATCATCATGATTGTCCCTCATTGGACACAGACCTTCCGCAGGATTTGCCAGACCTTGCAGTTCAGAAAGTATTTCGGAACTTGTGTAGTTTGTATCGCCATCTTATATTCAGCCAGCCTTGGTTTTGCTTGTGATCCCTGAGGATCCATGTTGTGAGTTGTGATGTCATGTGTTGTGATGTCCATCAGTTGTCTGCCATTCTTGCAACATGACCAGCCCATCGCCATTTGAGTTTTCTAATGCATTCTATGATGTCTCGGACTCCTCTTAGACATAATAAGTAGTAAATGCTCAAATTTTCAGGCCCCAAGCTCCATTGGTATGATCTGTACGTGTGTATGGGACTGTACATACATAGCCAATCAGACCCATTTGAAAACTGAAGAAACCTATGTTGACAGTTTTGATTGAAGGTTTCTAATACACTGTCCAATGCAAACTTGTAAAATATATCGTACTCTATGAATATAAATGAAAGAGTTCTAATCAGTTATTTATCAAATTTTCCCTTGAAGAAATCACTGTCTGTTGAATCCCT
Organism: Thysanoteuthis rhombus; assembly: GCA_963457665.1. Lineage (NCBI taxonomy): Eukaryota > Metazoa > Mollusca > Cephalopoda > Oegopsida > Thysanoteuthidae > Thysanoteuthis > Thysanoteuthis major. Next base: position 58,543,777 of record OY735217.1, read on the forward strand.
TTGGATTCCTGCAGATGTTTGAAATATGAATTTATCCAGATTTTGGCCATTAGGGATTTTGTGTGTATTCTGAAAGGATATATAAGTTTCAACTGGTTGATGAATATCTTGAAATTCCCTATTCACGTATGTGGTTCTATAAAAATGTGTATTTGAGGAAGTATAGGTTTAGATTTTGATCTTTCAGAAGTTTGCTTCAATAGGAGCTTTTTAAAGTTTGAAACCATGAAAATTTAATTACAATAATTCCTTTCTTCCTTTTTTCCTATCAGGATTGCCAACTAAATACTCAGTTGTTTAACAAAGTTTTGATTTCACTTCCATCTGCATAAATAAGTTGGCTGATAGATGAGATTCCACTTCTTCACACTTATATACTTACCTATACCACAACTCATCATCATCATTGTTGGTTTTTCTTCATCTGTCGTAGGACATGGACCTTCCCCAGGATTCACCACACCTCTCTATCATGGGTGTCACAGACACAAAACTTTCTGAATTTGTCTAGTTCATCTTGTGTCCTGCCGGCCTCAGCTATGCATGTGATCTCTGGAAATCCATGTTGTGAGTCGTAATGTCCATCGGTTGTGTGCCATCCTTGCAACACGACCAGCCCATTGCCATTTGACTTTTGTTATTGATTTTATTATGTTGCAGATATTGTGCTGTCTTGTGATCTCTCCATATGATGTTGAGTGTGATTCCTTCATGTGCACATTGCATGCTCCTCAGTTTCAGGGTCAGTCTCTTGGTTAGGTTCCACGTTTCAGCTTCATAAGAGACTATCAAAAGGATGCATTGGTTCTATACTCTTATTTTTTGAACTAATGGGATTTTCTTGTTCTTGAAGGTTGAGCTTGATCTGCTGAAAGCTTGCCATCCTAGAGTGATTCTTCGAACTTCATACACATAAACCTGACACCATAACCTGACCAAAGCTACGAACACATGCTTACAGACTCATACAAACACACACATCTTATATCAGCTAACAGTCCAAGTAACACATTTAGTAGATGAAAAAAAAATAACTGTCATAGATCACTTCTTCCCCTTCCCCACTGCTGTAAGGTGGGTTTTTTGACTGATGTCTTTCTCAGCCAACATCTTGGCTTTTACCTGGACATTCAATAAACCTATGTTTTTTAAAATGTATTATTTCTCTTTGCTTTTGCCTCTGCTGAAGTTAAGATAGAAAATGAAATGCATCAGGTTCTTGTTTTGTTAATTGAATTTTGAGATGCACAACTTGTTTTTTCAAGCTTTTCTTTTCTAAATTGTCAATCATTACGACCTTGTTGAATTTTTCTACATCCACACAATGAACAGACTGATAGATAAAAGCATTGCTGTATATGCTGGATTATAAGGATATTTGGAGAACCATCACTCATTGCAACTCATCCAAACCCCATAACTGTCCATATTGAATTTCTGTAGATGCCCCCCCCCCGTCATAATACAAGCCCATTGAATGTAGCGTAATGTTTGTGCATTATAGATACTATGATCTGATTAATGAATTGAATTTTTTTCTTGTTTCCTATTCATGCTTGTTGATGTGGAGCTAGAGGGTTTAGAATTTAAGCATTTACTTCCCATGTCTAAAAAATCAATTCAAAAACATTTCTAATGGAAATTCCCACCCTAAATAGGTTATTTAGTGAGGGGTTCAATTAGCAATGTAAGCTTATGTTAAATTCACATTTGTTTTGTATTGAAAATGTGGACTTCTTTAGAGATCACTGCCCAACAAAAGATGAGATAAGTAATTTATTCATTTATAACCCCCTTTTCTAATTTTTTAATTGATCACCCCCAATACGGCATGTTACCATAAGACCCTGATCACATGATGGTTTCTATTGACTGACTAACCAGACCTGTTAATCAATTGTACTTATTCATGCTTACCAGTAGTTTTTTGGTCTTCCTCTTCTCCAAGGATGAAGACACCTAAAATATTTGTACTATCATTGTTTATGGCTGGAGATCTTTTCATATTTGCGTTAGTTCTTTGTTTTCAAGATCATGAATTTCATTGCAAAATTCAAGTATCTTTAATTTCCTATCATATCAGTAATAAGATTTAAAACCTCAAATTATTCAATGTCTCTAAGTTGAAAGGTTGTAGAGTGAGTCACTGGATTTTGTAATTTAGCATAAATTGTTTTGATTAAATGCCAGTTTAGATTGTCTCAGAAAATTGCATTTCTTAATATAATCAAACTTGATGAGGTAAAGTGATTTTCTAAACAGAGGAAACAGTACTTTGCAAAATAACTGTTTGGTTGAATATCAAACCTATTCTCTTAGCATGCTTATTCTATCCATTTGATATACGTCTGAACTTTTTGATCACAGCTACCCACAATAGACAGGTTTGGTCATTGTTACTGGGTTCAGGCTATTTATATGTTCTAACATTTATATGTGTCTATGTATCCAAACTTTTTGTCTAGCCCTAACTGTTCAGAGAAAAAACTTGATATTTTCTTTTTTAAATTCTACTAAAATTATATTAATTTGGAGTTCAATTTGCAATGTAATTTTATCCTAAATTGATCCCTTAGTTTGTGTCTCTCAGCATCTATACTTGTTCTTTGAAAACTGAGACTTTTTTTTAATGCCCAACAGAATTCGAGAGAAGTAATTTATTCATTGAATATCCTCTTTTCTAATCAAAAATATTTTTTTCTGTCTATCACTCCCAACATGGCATGCTGTCAAAAGATATTAGTCATGTGATGGTTTCTATTGAGTGACCAACCAAACCTGTTTATTTTAAAATCACTCAATTTGTTTCAAAACAAAATATATATGCTTGGCCAATGCTTTTATAAGAACCTGCTTGGTGGTCGTGATTTTAATTCTTGGGACTGTTAGTGCAGAGAAGACATCACTAGAACGAATGAAGTACGAAGGATTAACTGACACTAAATATTCTCTGGCATAGACACCAGAATGAGAACATTCTATCCCGATTGATTGAATAAAGGATTTTGGTTGAAATTCTGAGAAGGTTACCAACTATGATAGACACATTAAGAAGACCTCAGAGATCAATGGCCCAAATGTTGTGACTATAAAAACTAAGATGAGGGCATATTAGTGTGGCCTGTATTTGTAATACATACATACATAGCCAGCCAGACCAATTTGAAAACTTGAGAAACGTATGTTGACAGTTTTGGTTGACTGTTTCTAATATATACACCACACTCTGGTGTCCAATTTCCTGATTATTTTTTGTTCACTTCAATAAAATGTTCAACTTGTAATGCACCCAAGATTCACTTAGAGAAATCAAAATTAGATTGAAGTTTTTTCTTGAAAAATTAGGCCATGAACGATAAGTACAATGTTCAAAATAGAGACATTATCAGAAGAAAAAGTCGGTGTAGAGTCAGATTCAAAATGCTGTAATTCCAAATATGTCAGAATCCTCTACAATGAAACCATTTCCTCATGGCTTTAATTTAAAAAATTCCCTCATGAAAATAGATTAAATAGCTTCTTCTGATGTATGTCTGCTTTCTTTCTTCAAGAGTTTAGTCAGATCGTTAGGAACTATGAGAAAAAACTACCACAAATGAAGAGGGAACTTTTTCTTCTTAATGAAAATCTTTATATTTATGATAGAAATTGTCATTGTCATCATTGTTGAGGAGAATGAAATCAGTGACCCAGTCAGGGCTGTGTTATGTTCACTTTGCACTAATGCCTTTGGGAAAAGCATGCATCCATCTCTTCTCCCCTATGGGTAAAGTAGCTGGGTAGATTAGGCTCTCTAGCCTTTGTAAGCTACCAGTCTAGGAGAAGGACAATTCTGATTCCAAAACAAGGAAGTAGAGCCCCCTTAGGGTGGTTCAATGCCCAGTCTGATGCCCTTCCGGCAACTCCTTCAACCAATCTGATGCCAGATGTATAGCTCTCTGCTTAACGTAGATTGCAGCTTGAGTGATTCTGATCACAGGATCTTCATATGCTTTTCCCAGGCCTATACCTGGGTGTGAGATAGAACAGAGGCCATTCATAAGTCTTGATGTATTTTTCAATTATTATTTTCTGTGTTGAATATATAACATTGTGTTTTTAATAAAATAATTCATTTTTGTTCTTACCAAAGATCATTAAATGGATTCTCTAAATTCATCACAAGAAATCTTCAAGAGCACAGACAAGTTTATGCTACTCAACCTCTATAACTGATTTATCTCTTGTTCTATTTTTGGCATCAGAATATTTTTTCCAGTAACTTATACTTATGTAGTAAATACTGAAATTAATTCTTCTCTATTTCTCCAGTTGCACAAGATGGCACATTTTTCCACGTTTCACATTTACTTATCCTCCCTGGTATCCTTGCTAAAAATGTCTTATGCATATAAATTTGCATATTTGTAAATTAGTGCATATTTTTTTAACATTGTATTTCTTCAAATAATCTCTTACATGTTTCTAAGAAAACATTTAGTTTTACTACATAAGTAGATCTATATATTACTTTTTGTTTTGGCAAACATAGTACTTTATTTAATTTTCAATGTTTGATTGGTGATATTTCAGTGTGCTGGTCGATGTGGCTTTCAAACTGAATTAGAAAAGAATAATAAATATATATACTTATTATTAGAAGTTAATCCTACTTAGTATGATTATCTTTTCTCCTCTGTATTTTTGAGATTTTTTTTTTAGAAATGTTGAGTTACAAGTTCTTTCTGATTCCAGCAGATACAAAGAATTCTGATTGAATTAAGATTCCTGAATGAATAAGATTGTCAGCATCTTTTTGAAGCCATTGATATCAACTTTACTAAATTCATCTTATTGTCTTTATTTTAGATATCTAAAAAAATCCAAGGGCTAGGTTGAATATTTCTGCTACTTGTATCATGAAAACAACAATTATGGGATAATTGGGAGGTTATTAGGGTGTTAGGATAGATAAATATCCCTTTTCCTGATGTATCATCAGTAGACAGTTTTAGAAAAATGACAAAATGTCTTTATATACATCGGGAAATAGCGTATAACTTTTTTTTTTCCAAGCTTGATTTGGTAGTTTCTTCATCCTTGAAAACTATCAACACAACTGTCAACATAGGTTTCTTTAGCTGGTCTGGCTGGTTATTTATGTATCATGTGTACAGGTTACATTAATGGAGCTAGAGGGCTGATAATTCAAGCATTCACCTCTTCTAATGTCTAGAAAAAATGCTTTTTCTGCTTTGTACTAATTTCTCCCCACAGTAGGTTTTTAGTTTTCTAAGTTCATGCTAAATTGGTTCTTAGTGTCTGACTGTGTTTATGCTTGTTTTTTGGGAATTGAGACTTTTCAGTGTCCAAATTTTGATTGATCAGCCCCAACACAGCATGAGATGTGGGTCAGGTGACAATTTCTTTTGAAGGATTAATCAGACCTGTATTACAATTGCTTAAAACACACGCTTGCTCACATACACACACACTTAGAATTCTTCAATTTGTAATCAGAAGTAGAAAATTCGTCATAATCCATGGATGTAGGCAAATTTTTGAATTGATTCTTTCTTACATTCCTCCCACTCATTTGGGTTTGAAAATTTAAATGATTGATGATGAACTGATCTGCCGGATCAGATGGATCTCCTTTCTCTCTCTCCCTCTCGGCAATTCAAATGCAATGATGATGGTGGACGTGGCTGAAATGATGGCTGACCAGTCCTGTCCGTGACCCATATTGACCCTGGCAGTCCGGGCGGATGAAGTCATCACCTGTCTGTGGTTTATATCGAGCATTGGTGTTGTGGGATCTTTGATGCTCTCAAGGCTGGTCGATGGAGTGATGTTCAAAGGACCTGACCCAAGGGTGGCAAATCCTAAAAATTTACCAATGATATTGACTTTTGAAATTTGAAATAGTTTGCTATTTCCCACTGGTCCTTCTCTTGTTACCTAGTACCTCGTACCCTTCTGATAAATTTTTGAGCGTCCATGTCTACTCTCTCCTCCCTAGAAATTGCAGGAGGAGGGAGGTACAACTACAGATTTGTCTGAATTTTCTCATCAGGAGACAACTATTAAAAACAATGCAAAGGGGACAATTTGATTTAACTTATTGTGATAACGAGTTTTAATATTTTTTGTTTTTGTTTTTGTTATGTTTCCTATTTTTAGATTATTCTTTATATTCAGCATTTTCATTACATCATTAGATCATGAATGGAATTCTTTTTTACAACATCAGTTGCAAGAATGAAATTCTCTTTTGTTATATCAGTTGTGTCCTTTAGTGTGGCAGAAGACATCTGCACATTGCTAATTATTATATGTGTGGATTGTCTTTGGATCCACACTAAGAGAAAATTTCTATTAAAATTGTTTTCTATTTTGTAAGATTAAAATATCTGATTGTGTCTATTTCTGTAAACTATGGTTTCAAGTAACATGCTGGAATGGCCGAATAAGGAGTCTGCTCGGGGCCGGCTGTCCTTTCCAATTTGTTATATGTTGTTGTAACACATTAGTTCTAATTCCTTCCTAGTTTACATTTTATTCTTGACATTGGCACGAGTTGCTTGTCTAAGCTGTGACTAGGGATTCACCGTGTTCAAATCTTCTGTGATAATTTATTGAATAGAGGATGAGAAGCACTTTGAGATTTTGCGACTCCGCAGTCCTTTTAGCGATTCTCCTGGGTCAGCAGATTTGCCTTGCTTGGTAGACCAATATTATTTACACTGACTTATTAACTATCAGTTGTTGGCATGCCAGCAATGTGTACTGAAGAGATTCTTGGTGCTCGGAGAATGAAGGAATGTGAATGGCAGGCTTTCCCTGGTATCTGTTCTATCTGACCGATAAGACAAGTACAGAAGACAGCTCTTGAACCTTGGCACTTCAGGTTCAGTGGCACACTCATACACAGAAAATAAAATTCTTGGCAAATCACAAAATTTACACATCATAGTCCGTTTATTGCATGTAATTGGAACTGACAAGTTATACATACCTAGAAAGGTTAAACGTTATGTATCTGAAGTAAATACATGTATTCATGTTAATTCATGCAAGCAAAACTCTGAGAAGATTTTTAGGTTGGACAAGTTTATTTTTGTAACCCGTACTCCAATAACTGTATACCCTGCATTACAAACAGCAATTTTATCAATTTATTTAAAACAATTGAAGGCATTATAATGAAATTAATTCCAAAGTGAATTCCTAGCAGTCATCGTCGTCATTCTTTCTCAGATGACAGGACTTATATATCAAAAGAAAAAAAATTGTCATGAAATATGCTTTTTAAAAATTAACAGAAAAAAATGATCTAAGCAAATTATTTAAATTTTCCCTATCAATGCTTTTTATTCCTTTGGAATTCATTTTTAGTATGTAAAATATGAATGTCCATATATTTCGTATTTCAGAGATTTGAAATCACATCACAACATTGTCTCTGATCACGATTGTTGTTCTAAACCTAACATGTATCTTCATCATATTTTCCCACAAATTCTAAAAGATATTTTTTCAAATCAAGATTCTAACTGTCTTCAATGTCTTATCACTGATGTTTCATCCTTTGAAGAGTGTCAGATGAAAGAGGCTTTTAGAAACTATTTTGTTTATTATGTATCATAATTATATGAATATTCTGTTTATTATGTTTCTGCTAATTATGTGGATTTAAAATTCAGTACCAACAAAACATATTTCTGGAGTCCTAAGATGGATAAGAATTCTATTTTGTACAATTTTGGGGACTAATGCTTTTCAGTAGTAATATAATCTTGGTTTATTTTTTTATTAGATAGAGCAATGTCAGCCATTATTCATTTTTTGACTAGTATTTCTTTCAGTAGCTTTTTACTGCAACTATTCAGATGATCCATCTTTGACAGTGAGAACTTGAGAAAGTAGACCACTACATCTACCTAAGGCAACAAATCTCCATGAGACCCTCAAAAGAAGAAGAAATCAAGCAAAGAATCACACTAGGATGGCAAGCCTTTGGCAGAGCTAGCTCAACCTTCAAAAATAATAAGATCCCATTAATCCTAAAGAGAAGGGTGTATAACCAATGCATCCTCCCAATAGTCACTTATGGAGCTGAAACATGGAACTTAACCAAAAGACAGACCCGTAAGCTGAGAACCATGCAATGTGCACATGAAAGAATAATGCTGGGCCTCACATGGAGAGACCACAAAATGGCACAGTACATCTGGGAAAAGACAAGAGTTAGAGACATCATAGAATCCATAAAAAATCTCAAATGGCGGTGGGCTAGCCATGTTGCAAGAATGGCAGACAATCGATGGACATCACGACTCACAACATGGATTCTCCAACACCACATGCCCAACCGAGGCCGGCAAAATGTTAGATGGAGAGACAAGCTAGACAAGTTCAGGAAGTACTGGCTCCGTGACGCCCATGATAGAGAAGTGTGACAAATCCTGGGGAAGGTCTATACCAACGACGGACGCTAAAAGACTGATGATGCTGAGTAAACAGTGCTCATCAGGAAGAAGCAAGACTCCGACTCATATCTCTTATCTCCCAGAAGTCTGCTTACATATGGCAACTGCTCTACCAATTGAGCTACCTGAGCTTTTACAATTGGCTGAAGATCAAATCTTATCTTACATCTTATCCTTCATTTTTCCCTAATCACTTGACATCATATTAGAGACTTTTAACCAAAACTGTAACCAAAAATATCAACATAGGATTATTCAGTTTTTTTACAATGTAAGTCTATGCTAAATTGGTCGCTAGTATGTATCCAGCTGCATTCATGCTTATTTTTTTAGAAAATTCTAACTTTATAGTGTCTAACAAGTAACTTATCCATTGATCGCCCCTTTTTCTAAATTTCAGTTGATCACCTCCTGCCAAAAGATGTTGGTCATGTGATAGTTTCATTGAGTGACTATTTTGTTATTGTTTTTATGCATTCTAGTTTTATTAGTAAAATTAATATTATCTTGATATATTTTTCATTAGATGAAGTGTTAAACCGTTATCAATTTTTGATTAGTATTTTGTTCCAATTTAATTTCAAGTCTTGCCTCGAACTTATTCTCGTTTATTCACTATCATAGACTGACACTCCAAGTAGATGTGGTGAAAAAAAAATTTAAAATGAAAGAAAATGGGTCTGGTTAGTCACTCATTGAAACTGTCTCATGACCAATGTCTTTTGGCAGCATGCTATATTGGAGAAGCTGTAAAAATGAGTTAGTTACTTCTCTCACCTATAGTTGGGCATTGATCATTAAAAAAGTCTGAATCCCCTCCCCCCCAAGAAAGCAATTTAGTATTACTTTCCAATGTAAATTGAAGCCCCTACTAGAAACCTATTCAGGGGGATTTTAAAAACAAACAAAATATTTTTCTAGATGTAATAAAGAGTAAATGTTTGAATTTTTAGCCCTCCAGCTCCATAATTGTGGCCTGTATGTGTGATACATACGTACATACATAGCCAGCCAGACTAACTTAGAAACTGAAAAAAATATATGTTAACAGTTTTGGTGAAATTTTTCGTTGATGGTTCCTTATTCTTATAAGAAAAAAGTAATAATGGTTGATACTTTTGACTTGTTTTTAATGCAATATTTTTGCCAATCTGTTCTTCGAACTCCTTCAGGCTATTGCCACAACCAGCAGTCTTCATAAAAAAGGTCAGTGAAATGCCAATCCCACGATAAAAATAGACATGTTTTTCAGTCTCACCTGAAAATTCTGTTGCCTGCGTGAGACTTGTCTCATGGTTCCAGGACTTTAAATCTGTGTTATTCTCTTGTCAAGGAGATGAAAGAGAAAACAAGCCTGTCTGCTGAAGGGCCAAACTCCACTCCTTCCTCTATTCTGAATGAAGATGATTACTACAACTTCTATCTTCTGTATCATCATCATCAGCTTTTTAGTGTCCGTTGTTGGACATAGACCTTTGCCAAGATTCGTCAGATCTCTCTATCGTGGGCATCGTGGGGCCAGTACTTTCTGAATTTGTCTAGCTTCTCACGCCATCTTACCTCTCTTCCCAGGGCGCTGCTGTTTTGGCCCCTAAGATGTTTTTTGTGCTCCTGGATAGAAGAAGCATTTCTAGTTAGTGAGAGGTAACTGTGACCGCCTGCGGAAAGATAATCTTTCATGCAATTCCAAAATTTATCCAATCTTGTAGTTTAATCTCTGTTGTTTCCAAAAACTTAATTGAGTTCTGACATTTCATGAAGATGCTAAATCACCAACTTTCCACATTTAAGATACTTTCAAAAAGTCAATGCTACTTATTCCTTTGGTTATGTCACTTCATTCATATATGTGACAATTTGTTATATTCATTTTGAGTTATATATAATTTACATTGAAAATATAACATTATTTGTGATTTCCTTCAATTCCAATATGTTTCTCCATTAATCATAGTTGAACAATGTATGTATTTACAGCTAATATCTGAGTGATTTAATGATGAATTTTGGTTACTCATCCTAGATGGTTGATACTATGTGTAGAGACAATGGCATCCGCTTTTATCACACTCACTGCCACTAATCGACATAGTCATAGGATGTTGGAGAATGATACTTTGTATGAAGTAGCTTTTATGACAGACATCAGCAATCAAGATAGTAAATTTTCTCTACGACGAACCTTGGTGATAAAGAGTGTAATCCAGTGGCACATGAACTGGTAGGGCATAGAGCTGGACCCCCTCCCATCCCATATTCAATTAATCACTCCTTTACCCATAGCCGACTCTTGCACAAAGTTTCATTGAGTATTGTTGAGAACCTTTGGAGATATTGTGGGGACAAACATGGTAGAGGTAAACAATGACTGCTATAGAGCCAATAATGTTAAGATTTGAAGTGCATGGACTGCTATGTCATCATAATCATGATGAACACCATCATCATCAGCCTTTTAACATCCCTTGTTGATAGACCTTCCCAAGGATTCACCTGACCTCTTGAATGTTGGTACTGTGACACCAATAACTCGAGAACCTGTTTATATCATCATGCCATCTTATTGTCCAGAGTTTTGCATAGGATCTCTTTTGTGATAGTTGTTTCACATTCTTGCAACATGACTTGCCCGTTGCCATTATAGTTTCCAAATGAATTCTATGATATCTCAGACTTTTGTTTTTCTTTCTAATATACTGTGCAGTTTTGTCTTGTGTTCCCTTCATGTGACGTAATGCATGATCATCTGTGCACATTGGATTGTTCTTAGTTGGAGAGCCAATCTATTCTTTAGCTCCCACATTTCAGCTTCATAGGTGACTATCTAGAGGATGTGTTGGTTATAGCCGACCCTTTTTCTCAAGGTTAAGGGTTTTTTTGTTTTTGAATCTTGCGCTACCAAAAGCTTGCCAGCCTAGGGTGATCCTTCGTTTGATTTCTTCTTCTTTTGAGAATTTCATGGATATTCGTTGTCCCAGGTGGATATAGTGTGGTCTACTTTCTTTAGTGCTGCATTTCCAATTTGCTGATAACCTTTATGAACTTTAGATAATGCTAGATGAACGTTTGGAAAGCTACGTTACAGCAGTTGAATTCTCTATCTACTTGTGACTCTGCCATTTGTGCACTAGGGTCATCAAGTATTCCCCCTCCATTTTCTTCTATTCACTCTGCAAGTTATTCAGTTATGAAGTTTGAAGTAATAGATCAACATTGCTCTGCAAAAACCCATTCGTATAAACAATGTTTTATGACTATTGTTATCAGTAAAGAGAGCCCCCCCCCCTAGACCTGACGACCTGTGCAAGCTCCTTAAATTTCTTAGGAAACAAAAACTAGCTCCCTCTGCATTCAAACTATTTTGCGAATTTATTTTCTTAAAATATCACAATTTTGTTTAATTATTTAATCTCACTCTACTTGACTCCATTGACTTGTGTATCGATAGATTTATCAGTTCTGATGAATTAAATGTTTTATGAAGTAATCAGCCAGCAAGTGCATCCTCCCTATAGACACCTATGGAGCTGAAACTTGGAACTTAACCAAGAGTTTGGCTCACAAACTGAGAACCATGCAATGTGTGGAGGAGAAAATTATGCTTAACATCACATGGAGAGATCACAAGCCAGCATGATATATTATAAAGCAAACAGGTGTCAGAGATCTCGTGAAAGTCATTAAAAATCTCAAAAGACAATGAGCAGGCCATGTTGCCAGAATGTCAGATAACTGCTGGACATTGCAACTCACAATGTAGATCCCTTGAGATCAGATGCAGATGTGATGATTTATACAAGTTCAGAATGTATTGGCACCGTGACACTTGGGAACAAAAACACTGGCTGACCTTGAGGGAGGTCTATGTCCAACAACAGACTTTGAAAGACGGATTCATGATTGATGACAATTGTCTCTATACTTTTTCAATCACTGCAGTATTTATCAAATATGATGGAATCTGGTTGAAAATAATTCTCAAAAGTAATTAAAGTCTGTTACTTAAATGAAACATAAATTAGAAGTTACTGCTTTAGCATTGAACAGTCATTAATCTGTTTGACTGTTGTCAAACTCCAAAACACAAGTTGACTGGAGTAAAACCAGTTTGTAAAATCCACATTCCCCTAGTGTGATTTGAACTCACAACCAACTGATTGCCAGGAGGTAGTTGCACTTTTTAAGTTTGTGTGTCCTAGTGCTCCTGGTCATACCGTTTTGTCTCCAGACTTGAAAATTCAGATCATTACTCCACTCGACACCTTCTAAAAACGTTTTCTTTTGATTTTTGGAAAAAGGCTTTTTTGACCTTTATTTCAACGGGTTTATTGATAGCATCTATATTCTCTAGATTCTAGATGTTTGTAGAATTTTTAAAAAACTTTTTTCAAATGTTGTGTCTTTTTTTCTGTTTGTTCATTGGTCCACACAATATCTCTGAATGAATTTCAATGAGATTTCATGAAGTGGTGGGCAATGGGGTAAGAAAGATATGGTAAAATTCTGGGGGTGGATCCAGGAATTCTCTTCTGATTAAGTGATATTTATCCGTTTTTTAAATTTTTTTCAATCACATTTATGTATATGCTCATGACTGTCCACAAGATATTTCAAAAAGTTCTCAAAGACTATCCATGAAATTCTGTGGAAGGATAGACAATAGGCCATTAGAAAATTGATTAAATTGGGCAGATTCATGCACAATTATCCTATGTTGTTATATGTCCAAACAACATATTATCACTAAAATTTCATGTCTGTCTACACAATATCTTTGAAAGTACTGAATGGATGTCAATGATCATGTCTGTCTACACAATATCTTTGAAAGTACTGAATGGATGTCAATGATATATTGTGAAAAGGTGATCAATGGAAGAACTGAGTTTTTTCTAATTCTATATAAAATTAGGGTATTAGCCAGGACTTTGATTTCTTCACTGCTTTTATAGGATTGAGAGGTTTTTCGTGCTCTGCATTTTTGTATTTGTATATATTTTGTAGAAAAAACAAACAAAATGACCCAAAACACGCTCAGCTTAATTGGGAAAATTGGAATTGAGTTTCTATTGGAAATTAGCCATTAAACAGCTTGTGAGAATGCTGGCTAACACCCTGAAAATATAATGAAACTGTTGAACTATTTTATCAATGACGTTTATATAATTCATTGTAGGTTAGTGAAAGCTGTGAAAAATTCAATAGTATCATTGTAGGTTAGTAAGACCTGTAAAAAATTCAATAGTATCAACTATAGACACGGTCTAAAGCAGTGCATGATTGAGCCTTGTATATAAATATCTTTCAGTGACAAAACGGAACCATTCATTAATATTCAAGAACTGTTCTCTTTTAAATGGGAATTATTCGGTTTTTTACTTGTTTAAGAGTATTCATATTGGCACTTATACATTATATATGCTTTATAGATGTTGTGTATTTGTATGAAAGTTCTATCTAGGACTATGATTTTACAACTACTAAAACATCTATAGTAATTATTTCAAGCAGTAAATTTCATTTATTTTTTCATCATTGAATAAAAAGAAGTGACAAATATTTATTTTATTTAGCTGTTTATAGTATGAGGTCCTATCCAAAAGTTTGGGAATCTAACCATGAAAAAGCAGGTTTGGTTAGTTGCTTAATTGAAACTGTCATGTGACCAATGTTTTCTGGCAGTATGCTGAGTTGGGGGTCATCAATCAAAAAATTGTAAAAAGGAGTTATCAAAGTATAGGTTATTTCTCTTGCCTTTTGTTTGGCAATGATCACTAAAAACGTTTGAAGTTCCAATAGACAAACATGAATTCTGTCAAGCACAAAATAAGGGACCAATGTAGCATAAACTTACTTTACAAACTGGCTTCCCCCTAAAATCCTGTTGGGATTTTCAAAAAATAAAAGAAACTTTTTTTCTAGACATAACAAGGAGTAAATGATTAAATTTTCAGCCCTCTAGCTCCATATGTCTAACATGTATGTGCCATACATATATAGCCAGCCAACTTGACCAGCTTAGAAACTGAAGAAACCTATGTTGACAGTTTTGATGGATGGTTCCTAATTACCCAACCCCTAATTTCTACTGTCTCCTCTAAGTAGTTCCCTTGGGTACTTATGCAGTGAAATATGCAAGGGAGTCCTCAAGTATCTCCGGATCAAGCATCTCCTGTGATTCTGGCTGGATCTCGTCAATTGTATCAAAACGATCTTCTTTCAGCTAGGGTTTTAGCTTACAGATTATGAAAAAAAAGATTGTTTGAAATGAAACTAGATGAGAAGAGAGGATGTAGGACTTTTGAAAAACTAGTACTCTCAAACCATAGGCGTGGCATCATGGTGGAGAGCTCAGTTGCTATTTTACTTGTCTGGATGTTTGCTTTTTATGGTCTCTGTTAGCCTCTCGAAAATGTCTCGGTAAAAATTGCCATTATTAATTTGATGAATTCCTTGTAGACAATACCTTAGCTGTAAAGGAAGAATAAGCCTGAATGTCAGACCACAGATGTGCTAGTTGGATCTTCAGTGCCTTGAAAAGCCCCTTTCGTTCAAAGCTCCCACCTTTAAAAGCCCTTTAAAGGAATTGTAGTAAAATAGAATTTCATACATGCAATTGACAAGTGTTCGTATTCTTATGTAGTAAAATAGAATTCTATGTTCTGATGATGTAATAATATAATGACACTTATGCGGCATCAGATTTATAGAAGGAGTAGAAGCGAATGCCCAGTGGAGATGGTTTTGGGCATTTGCTATGTCGATTTGTCAGTCAGTCTGAGCAATTGCTACTATAGGTGCTAGTGCATCTGAAAAACAAACAATCAACATTGACGATGCATTATTTGGCTGCAATGATTTTTGTGACTTCTATTGCCACGACTACGGCTTCGTCCCAGTCATAGCCATAAACTCATGATTCATCACCAGTAATGATCTTGCTGATGAAGCTGGGGGTCATTTCAGGTTTGATCTTTGAGTTTTCTACAGACAGCAACGTGATGTTTCTAGATGTTGATCAGCAGTTTTGTAGCAGTGCGTCTCATATTCAAAATGTCGACCAAAATGTGCTGAACAGCCTTGTAAAATGATCCTGTGGTACCACACAAATCATGATCCAGCCTTGTAGGACAATCCTGTGGCTACAGATTCTTCCTCTCTTTAGGAACTGGATCATAAATTGTTTGTGCATGATCTGCGCAAATAGTCTGATGCTCTTTTGTGGTGTCTTCCAGCATCACACCTTGATGGTCATCCAGATTGTTGATCATCAACAACAACAGATATCTGTGCATTCTTGAAACATTTGTACTTACAAAGAAATTCACTCTGGCCGTGAGGTCATTATGTTAATGCTTTCTCAAGATTTCAGCTGGGTTTTGTTGTGTTTTTTGAAGCACATTCTCCACTTGGAATCCATCATTTCAGATGAAAATGGACAACCAATGTCTATTGGCAGCATTCCGTGTTGGGGGTAATCAATTTGAAAAGAGGGTGATCGATCAGTAAGTTAATTCTCTTGCTTTTTGTTGGAAGGTGATCAGAAAGCAGACATAAACTAAGGCATTCATTCTGCTTGAACTAAACTATGCAAACTGAAATCTCCACTTAAAAAGTATTTTGAGGAAAATATTTGAAAAAACAGAAAAAAATATTCTTTCTAGACAAAATGACAAGTAAATATTGAAATTTTCAGCCCTTTAGCTCCATTGGTGCAGCTTGTACGCATGATGCATACATACATATATACTCATTAGCCAGATGAAATGTAAACTGGAAGAAATCTATGTTGACCGTTTTGTTAATAGCTTTGGTTGACAGTTTCCGATGACTGAACCATTAAAATACAGCTTCGATTCCCCAAACTTTTAGATAGCACTTTAGAGGTTACAGGAAATTGAATTTTTCTTTTATCTATGAAAAAACTTTTAAAAAATTCAAGACAATGTGAATAATCAGTATTATACTGTCAAAACTCCTAAGTATTAGACAAATTTTATTCATGATAGATTTCAATGCTGCATACATGTTTTTGTATTTATCTGTGTCTATCGATGTATAATGCGTGTACATAATTTTGAATACTTACTAAATTTTCAGTTAAAAAAAATATCCACTTCCTTTTTCTGCTTACATGAGATAAATTGGCTTTATCTAATAACTAATTGTACTGATGATGAACAAGTATTTCTTTCGAAAGGTTTTTCAGAAGACTGAACTTCTTGTTGTTTGTATCATTAAACAATCTTCCAAATGATCCGTTCTAAGGCCTTCCTTAGGTGTAGAATCCAAATGTGATGATGGCAAAACAGAATTTTCCTCCAATAGTAGCAATGCTTAAAAAGAGTTAATCCTGATGTGGCTTCTGCTATTCAATAATGGTATGGTATGGTATGGAAATTCAGACCCAACAAGGAGAGGAAAAATACCACCCTAATTCAACTTTATAAGGATTGCTACCATTCATATAGTACTCCTGGAGAAGGCTTTAAAATGGATTGTTCAAAATCTTGTTCATGGATCTGCCCCCAAATTTAATCAAGTCTTCCATAACCCATTGCCTACTCTTGCAGGAAAATTTCATTAAAACTCATTGAGTACTTTCGGATACATTGTGTGGACAGTCAGATGTTTCATTGGAATAAAGAATGACAAAGACACCACATTTTTTGGGAGTCATCTTAGTTTCAGCCCTCTGATTGTGTCACCCAGGTTGGGGTGCCTCCCCCCACCGCTTGCTCCACCATTACATGTGGGGCCCCTGTTTTAAATTTGACCTTGTCACATTTTGCTCTAATGAGGAGAACAGATAAATATCTGCTAAGCATAGTAAATGTCAAGACAAATGAGACAAAGAAAGCAGAAAGTTCTCTTAAGCAAAAATATCTCTCCTGTATTTCTTTGCTGTACTTTCCTATACTGTATAGATGCCCATATATATATATATATATATATATATATATATATATATACTCACATTAACGCAGAGATAAGCTATAAAGTGAAAATTTGTTCAAACGTTTTTGAGTATTATTGATGCTTGATTTTAGCTTCTGTATAGATTTTTCTGGTGGATACGATTTGGATTTATGCATTGGAATAATCTGGAAGAGTCAAATACTCAGACAGTATGAATAATTAAAATATTGTATTTAAAACTGCATTCTGAAAATCTTGCTATAAAAGAAGATTGAAATCATTATCTATTGAATTCGCTGTTGGATTCCCATGAATAACCCAAATTAACATAAATCCCTTGCTTATAATCAACTTGTATAGATTCCTCTTTTTTCTATGGTATGGAAGAGCTTTTCTGTATGAAAAGAGAATGGGATACAATATGATATCAGTAACTCATATAAATGAATCATCCTAGCCTGCACATGTACCAGAACTAATTATCTAAAGAATTATCTTTACTATATCTTTTATCTAAAATCATCAACACAAGATTTGGGCATTGTTTGTCCAGAATGACCATTGAGATCCCAAAAAATACTTATTTGAAAAAACAAAAAAAACTTGTTTCTAGATGGTGCCTTGTGTTGTACTCCTGCAAATCTTCAAGGTTATAGCCCCCAAAGTATGACCTATCTGAAATTTGTACAGACAAGCAGAGGGAGACTAATCTGTAGCCCACTTGACTGCTTGGTTGGGTGGCCCATTAGTGGGGCTACAGTGATTTCAATAATGATCTAATCAGTCCAGTCGCTTATGCCATGCTTCTCGGATTGGGGCCTTTCAGAAAGCAGTGATATAGTCTTTTCAACTCATCTTTAAAATGAATAAAATGTTTTTTTTTGGCTCCAGTTGAAAAAAAAAAGCCACTTGGAACTATCATTTGTATTTGTCATTGTTATAGTCTCTTTTTTCTCAATCGGATAACTTCGTTATTCCTTAATATATTTCAATGAAATTTTCTTTGTAGGCTTGTAGAGATTCTATCTAGGGGTGGGGGGTATGGCCGCGATTGTTTACATTTCATAAGCCAAAGATTGGAGATCTTGGAGCAAACTGTCCGAATGAAAAGCTTATTGCCACTCTCTCTCTCTCTCTTTCAACCATTTTCTGTCATGAGCCTTTATATCTTAGAGATTTTTAAATGCTATTATTTTCGCTCCTATACTTAATAGTAATTTGATACCAACTGATCATTCCAATCTTCATTGTTACTACAATTTGCTTATGAAAAGATAGGACTTGAAATTAAATGTACAAAAAATGTAAGCTACTTTTAGTGTGTTCTCATTAGGATGTTAAATGCTAAAGACCTCTACAGCCAACTTGGTCATCTGCTGTACAGAGTGTTTACATCCTGTGGTTTAACAACCCCTGCCAGCCATACTTTCGGAACATTCCCACAAAGGAGTGGCAGACCCGAAAGCTGGCTCAGGCAACTACCAGGAGAGGGAAACTCCTGCCAAACCTATGGTCAAGTTGCCTTGCTCCTATCTCTGCCACCTCGATGGACCACAGGATGCCAACCCTTGGTTGAAAGGGTGAGGTTAGCTCTGGACAAGTTACACTTCATCTTAAAACTTCATTGCTTGGGCAGGAGAAATTATTCTGCATGCAGACCCTGCTATTTATGGTACTAATACTGTGGAAAATCCTTCTAAAAATCTTTGTTTATGAAGCCAAGCTATTCATTTAATTGTTAGAATACTGCAATTTTTTTTTCAAGATCTCACATGGTCTATTCCTGACAATGCCAGTATTCATGGACTCTATATGTGGTTAGTAATACCAAATTTTGAAGTATCCCTTCAAATTATGACTTTTTCAATTCCCAAAGTCTTATATTTGGTTAGTGGCTGGTCTTGCCCTTGAAACCTTTTGCTACAACTGCATGGAATGTTGTATGGACAGTTTTTGGTCATATTTTCTTCCAGTGGGGTTTTCACTTAAGTGTGGTATCTGCTTAGTGCGGGAACAGTTTTAGTGTCCTGATGTTGTACTGACCAAACAACAAAGTGAAGGAAATTAGTACAAACCTGAACCAACTACATAAAATGATTAAAACACGTCATCTAACAAAAATCAGACTAGAACATTCTATATTGTTTAGAATTAGATATAAATATCTAGTCTAGTTTGATCTCTATACAGGTATATGATTATAAATTGTGTTATATCATATTGAAACTCTTATTTGAAATGATCATCCGTTATTACAAGGTGAATGTATCGGCTGGCCTAAACAACATAAATAGAATAAACAATTAAAGAAAATTGGGCTGCTGAAGGAATTAAACCTGTGACAGATGGGGGTAGCTGCATCAACCTAGCATTGCTTATACCATAGAGCTAAACAGTAGCCTGTAATGCAAAGGCTCAAATTACTGTTTTAGCACCAAATTCTCATCTTATCTATTCACGGTCTATATCTGCTCTATTATTTTCTTTCAATTCAGCAATTATGTTATTAAGGAATGGATATATGATCGGAAAGAATGATTATAAGTTGTGTTATATTATGTTTAAACTCTTATTTGAAATGGTCTCCCATTGTTACATTGTGAATGTATCATTTAACCTAGACAACATAAACTAACAACAGATCATATATTCATTCCTTGATATAATATAACGCAATTCATAATCATTCTGTAGGATCATATATCCATTCCTCAATAACTTACAGTTATATGCAAAACTTTTGTGAAAAACTGTGTTTTCAGGCTAAAAATGCTATAGAGGCTTATTTTGACTTATTTTGACTTATTTTGGAGAGTTCCTAAGGGCAATGGAGAAATATGCTACAGTATAGTTGGTACTTAATTAGGACTTATTGTCCAGTTTTTATCATATGCAACTATATACTACCTTACATATATGTCTGTTACTAAAAGGAAAAGGTTATTTTTATTAACTTTTGCACACCAACCAGTTACAGTATTTTTTAAAAAACTTACTCTTTTGGGATCTTGAAAACAGGAAATGTGTACTTCAAGATTACCCATGGGTAAAATGGTGTCCTTCAGCCCCGTCCATCGAAGAGAAGGTTACTCATAGCAAATGCATACTGCTTGGCACACACCTTACCCATCTCAGCTTGAGGATAGATGTCAGAACTAAAGAGTGGACTCTGTTTGTGTGAGCTGATCACTTTGTGGAAAGTGTGTGCCTCGTCACAGCCACCTTTCGAGCCTGCAGAAGTTAGACAGACCATCCTTTACTGATCCCCGTAGGCAAGGAATTAGCCAACTTCAGGATTAGATGATTTTTCCTTCCAATCTATAATGTGTGCAAAGATCTGGGATCTTTTTATCTTTTGAAATAATTTCTCTGCCCTATCTTATTCTATTATATATTTCAGATGTTAAAGATGAATGATGACCTTGTGGCCCCGGTTTTGCATGTGGATCCCCAGAGATCACATGCAAAACTGGGGCTGACAAAATATAAGATGGCGTGACGAACAAGACAAATAATGTCACGGAGCCAATACCTCAGGAATTTGTCTAGTCTGTCAAGCCATCTTGTATTTTGCTGGTCATGGTTTCGCATATGATCTCTGGGGATCCACATTGTGAGTTGTGATGTCCAGAGGTTGTCTGCCATTCTTCCAACCAGCGCATTGTCATTTTCTGGAAGTTTTCTAATGGATTCTATGATATCTCTGACTTCTGTTTTTTCTCTAATATGCAATGCTGTTTCGTGATCTTTCCATGTGATTTAGAGCATGATTCTTTCATGTGCATGTTACATTGTTCTCAGTTTGAAGTCCAATCTTTAGGTTAGGTTCAATGTTTCAGCTCCATAGGTGACTTTCAAGAAGATGCTTTGGTTGTAGAACCTTGTTTCAAGAACTAGAGGGATTTTCTTGTTCTTGAAGATTAAGCTTGCTCTTCTAAAATGATTCTTTACTTGATTTCTTCTTCTTTTGATGATTTCATGGAGATTCAATATCTTAAATCGATATTGTGGTCTACTTTACCCACTTCTGCATTTTCAGTTTTTTTTTATTGTTGCATCTTTGCCCTGAACATGTTTGTTTTTCTGAAGTTAATATGGAAACCTACTTTCTTGCCTCCCCCATTCAGTTTGTCTCACATTATTTGGAGATCATGAAGGTTCCCAGGAAAAAGTATGTCAGCTACAATAGTGAGGTTGCGTAGATAATCGTTGTTTAATCTAATTCCTTTATTTTCTCAGCCTAGATTTTGGAAAATCATCTTGAGGCAGGCTGTGGAGAGTTTGGGTGAGCTGGTATCTGATGAAAAAACTGCTGTGTCGATAGATATGTTGCAATACCCTGACATATCTAGGTTCTACATTTCGATTTATAGCATTAATAACCTTGGGGATTTTCATTTAGTAGAAGGCTTTCATGAAGTCAACAAATGTTATAGTAAGTGGCATTTTAAATTCTGCTGCTTCCACTTTTAGTCAATTTACTGAATGGAGACGGTCAATAGTTTATTAGCTTCTTCTGAAGACAGTTTGTTCCTATAGTTGGTATTCATCAAGTGCTTTGGTGATTCGGTTTGTGATTACTTTGGTAGAAAGTTTGTAGATGCTGTTGAGTAGGCTAGTGGCCTGTAGTTGCTGGGATCTTCTGGGTTCCTTTTTTTCATATAATAGCATTATGAATGCAGTATTCCAATCTTCTAGAACTTTGCTTTATTTGATGCATTACTTAAATAGAATAGAGATGTATCTGGTCCTGAGATTGTTCCTTTCTTCACTTATTTGATGGCTTACTTTGCCTCCCACAGAGCAACTACTGGGAAATCCTCGAACTAGTTGCTTGTGACTTATATATTTTGTTCCTTGTTTAGAGAAATAGAGGTTTTTGTAGAATTCTTTGGCACATTCAATAATCCTGTCTGTTATTAGGTCTGCTTTTTCTTTGAGCAAACAAGTTGCTTGTTTTCTTCCTGAATTGAGAGTTTTGTTAAAGCTTTGAAACCTTTATCTTGAGTTAACCTTTCAAGTTACTGTGCAAACATACTGACGAAGACACGGCTTCAAGTATAGCATTAGCAAAGCAATGGGCATTTACTAATTATTGTTAAAAAGCAAAACATTATCAAGCAAGTAGGTGACTTGCCTGATATTCTACTATTTGCTTTGAAGAATTGACTGCATTTTTACCTGCTTTTGAAGAATCATTCAATATTGGCCAGTATTTGGAAGAGCAAACTTATCCTTCAAGAGCAATAAAATACCATTAGTCCTTAAAAGAAAGGTATGAAACCAATGTATCCTCTTGAGTCACCTATGGAGCTGAAAAATGGAACCTAATCAAAAGATTAACCTTCAAACTGAAAACTATGCAATGTGCACAGAGAAGAATCATGCTCAACATCACATAGAAAACTCAAATGACAGCAGAGTATATTAGGGAAAAAAACAGATAGGTATCATGTGATCCATTAGAAAACTCAAGTGGCATGAATAACAGGCAACCCCTAGAGATCATGATTCACAATGTGATTCCCTTGAGATCATATGTGTAGCTTTGACTGGCAAAAAATGAGATGGTGTAATGAACTGAATAAGCTCAGAAAGTATTGGCTCTGTGATGCCCATGATAGAGAGATTTGGTAAATCTTTTTGAAAGGTCATGCCTAACAACAGATGCTAAAAGGCCGCCGCTGATGCTGAAGCTTTTTTTGAAAACTCTTGAAAATCACTTGCAATAAATCAAAACATATTTACTGATAAAAAGAATGAAGTGAAATCTTAGTCATAATCCCATAAAATAAAAATTTTCAGTATTGACCATCTCCGAGACAGTTGATATCCTTTTTTATTACGTAAGTGTGACTACATAAAGTCCTCACAATGAAATCAATATTGTTGATGCTTTGAAAACTGATCAGGTTACTTTGTGGATATTAGAAACTGTCAACATAGGTTTCTTCAGGTTACGAGTTGGCCCATCTAGCTGGCTGGCTATGTTAGTATGAATTTACAGGCTGCAACAGTGGAGCTAGAGGGCTGAAAATTTAAGCATTTACTCCTTATTATGTCTACAAAAACATTCTTATTTTTTTTAAATTTCTTCTGTAAATAGAGTTTTAGTGGGGTGGTGAGTTCAGTTTACTACGTCAGTTTATGCTAAATGACCCCTTGGTGTCCGCCTGCTTTTTGAAATTCTGAGTTTTTCACTACCCAACAAAATTGCAAGAAATGTAACTCATAAACTGATCCAATTTTTTTTCCCCCCAATTTTGTAACTCCCAAAAAGGCATGCTGCCACAAGCTGTTGGTCAGATAACAGTTTCTTTTGAGTGACTAACCAGACTTGTGTTTATTAGATTTTTCTCTCTCCAGTATCACATGGTTGTAATGAATCATATCGATGTCTATTCTGTAGTCTTGTGTGCCACTTCACTCACTACTTGTCAGCAAGCGTTTATCATCTTTTTGATTTGAGTTATATAATAGTCAGAACCATAAACCATTCTAGTTCCTCTCTGATATATTGGCTCTCTTTATTCATTTTTGACTCTTCAATGTTGAGGCATTTAATATAATTTCCATATAACCTTTACCTAAATTTACTTGCCTACATTAGCAAAGGATCTATTGGGAAATATGTTATAGACTGATATCAAAGGTACGAAGCAAATAGACACGTCTGTGTGTCTGGGTGGATGGGAGCAAATACATACATTATGATATTATCCGTTTCTTTATATATGACTGTTGCATAGGAAGAGACAAATTGAGCAGATATAGACAGAGAATAAATGAGATGAGAATTTGGAGTGAAAACAGTTATTTGGGTATTACTGGCAACTATTTAGGTCGATGGTAAGAGCTATGCGACATTGAAGCAGCTACCCTATCAGTCACAGGTTTGATTCCTGCAGCAGCCCCATTTTCTTAGATTGTATCTCTTGTTTTACGTTGTCTAGGCTAAGTGATGCATTAATCGTGCAATGAATGGAGATCATTCTAAATAAGAGTTTCTATAAAACATAATGCAATTCATAATCATTCTGTTGGATCACATATCCATTTCTCAATACATACATTATTTATATAAATTATTTACCTCTGTCAACGGAGTTGGAGGGGTATATGTATTTGGTCTCACTTTCCGTCTTTCCGTCTGCATGATATCTCAGAAAGTACTCAGTAGATTCCAATGGAATTTTGTGGAAGCATGGACAATTGTTTGAGGAAGATATTTTTTTGACAGAAATTTTTCCTTATGACTAATTTTTCGCTGCCATCTTCATTTCAATTGTTGTTTTTTTTTATCACAACTACTCAGGCTAGGTACCCTTCAGCAGTGAATAAATGAATGATGTGGATTGGAATAAAGAATAACTTCAAGTTGAAAACTAAACTCACAACCTTCTATATTGGAGAGCGGCTCACTTGATGCACTATTGCTGAGCTACTGGAACTCAGTCCCTAGCAGCAGATCAAACCCTTAAACTCTCTGTCTATCCTGGTCTATTTTGAATCATAAATTATAACAAAAAATTGATAATAATGATTCATGACACTTCATCTGATAAAATGAGAAATAAGATTTGATGGTTTTCTGTATTTTTTCAAATCATCTCTATATATGCTGATGACTGTTCACATGATATTTGAAAAAGTTCTCAATGAATTTCCATGATATTTTGTGGAAGGGTTTTCAATATGCAACAAAAGAACTGATCAAATCTTGCAGTAGATCCTTCCATAATCATCCTTTCTTGTCTGTCCACATAACATCTCCAAAAGTTTTGGAAGAATTTCAATGATATTTTGTGGAAAGATGAGCAACAGGCTACTGAATTAGTGATAACTACATCACTTGCCTTTAGTTGGGTGGTGATCACTAAAAAGTCAGAATTTCCTAAAAACAAGAACAAACTAAGGGACTGATTTATCATAAATTTACATTCTGTATTGAATCTCTCCAATAAAAATTTAATTGGGGATAGGGGAATTTTCCAAAAACAAAGAAAACATTTGTTCTAGACATAATAAAGAGTGAATGTTCAATTTTTCAGCTGTTTGATGCAGCCTTTATGCATGACACATACATGCATTGCCAGATAGCCCGAATCACTTAAAAACTGAAGAAACTCATCTTGATATTTTCTACAAATGCTGTTTACTAATTAAAGGAGTCTAAAGCTCCTTGAAGATATCTGGTAGCTGCATACTCTTGAGGAAGGCAAGAGTGCATACTGTATGAAACTTGATTGAAAAAACTAAGAGAAGATGTTAAATTCATGGATTGATAACCTCCCTTCATCTCAGAACTTCACATAGAATTTGTTGCAATGAAAAATGGATTATTTGAAGGAATTCACTCTTAGTTTTAGGTTGTGTTTGCAGGATCGATTTATTCAACTTTGAATTTCTTATTAGAAACCTTCTATCAAACCTGTTGCCAAATCGGTTGAAATAGGTTTCTTCAGTTTTCAAGTTGGTCTGGATAAGTGGCTATGTATGTATCACCTGTACAAGTGGCATGGATGAAGCCAGAAGGCTGAAAATTTCTACATTCACTCCTTATTATGTCTAGAAAAAAATGTTTTTTTTCATTTTTTGAAAATTTAATAGAATTTTAAAGGGAGGTGCTTAATTTGCCATGTAAGTTTATGATAAATTAGTCTTTTAGTTTGACCAGTTGCATCTACTTATATTTTTCTGAAAATTCAAACTTTTTTAGTGATCATACCCCAACAAAGAGTGAGAGAGATACCTAAGTCATTGATCACCCCCAACATGGCATGCTGCCAAGAGATGTTGGTCATGTCATGGTTCCTATAAAGTGACTAACAAGACTTGCTTTTAAAGTTTTAAAACTTATAATTATACTTGATTTTTGCCAAATGAGGTAAAATATACTTTGGAAATGTTTTCATCTCCAAAAACAAATCACCACCATTCATTCATGAGATGCTTTCATCCACGTATTTTCTATTCTGCTGTTTGCAATTCTTATTTGAACCATATTTCATGAATATTTCTCCAAAATGTCAAATCTAAAAAAGACTCAGAAGAATTTCATTATTCCAACTCCAGTTTACATAAGCAAATGAAAGAAAAAAAGAAAAGACCCCCCCCACCTCTATCAATGATGGAATTTAAAAAGGAGGAAAAATATGGTAAAAATCTTGACAGTCTTCAAAACAATTAAGTTATTGTGTGGTGTGTGTGAGGTCATAGGACATTCTGCCATAACAAAAAGGATATTAGTATGAATTATTTTGTAATATTTGAAATATTACACAGCCTTGATATCTACTTGACTCTTTGTTATTACTTTTAAAGAATTCTGCTTACAGGCATCATCAAAAGTTGTGCTGTACAGAAAAATGTTGAGGGCAACTATTACATGTTGAGGATAAAATTAAAATGAATGAATGAAAACTGGCGTGAGTTGGCTGTGTTCATGAGAAAGGAAAGAAGGAAAGTTTTGAAAATCACAGGTATGGGTCTAGGGGTGTGACTGGAGATAACCTCAACATAGTGGAGGTGGAAACAAGTGACTTTCCTGATGACGCCTGTAAGAACACGAAATACATAAAGTTTATCTTGATAATAATATAAATTTTGAGATGTTAGACATGTTTTCTTCATCTTTCATTTCCACATTGTCAATTATTACCACCATTCTGTCAGATTGTCTTACATCCACGCAATAAACATACCATTACATTACGTACATTTTCTATTAGCAAAATTTTTTCAGTTTTAACAGTGTTACATGCGAGAATTAGATTGAGATGAGATTTTTTTTTTCTTCTTCGGGGATTATCATTTAATCTGTTGTAAAACTTGCAACTTTCTTTCATTTTTATCTCAATTGATTCTGACCAAGTGAGTGGCATCAAATTAAAAAAAAGTTTTTTGTTGACAACAATATATAATTAATCCTTTTAATTTCACCCTGCAGCTATTTTAGGCATGACAGTTACTTTCAGATACATTTATAAATTGGGATTTACTCCCACAATAGATATTTGAAATGATTCCCCCAAAAGATGATGACTTAGGGCAACAGAAACATCCTGGGGCTGTGATTAATATATTAGTTTTCTAATAAAAAAGAGAACCACTTATTTTGGGGGATGGGGCTGTTGATTATGCAATGAAATGAATTTCAATTAAATCTTAATTCAAAATCATTTTCTATAATTAGAAAAAAATGCTACTCCATAGCAAGACACCTTCAATATTTTAAATTTGTTGGTTCTAATAAAAAGGATCGTGGATTTTTAGTGAAATCATGAGATGTAGCTATCCTACAAAAAAAGTGTAATAGTTATACACACAAACAAAAATATTATTATTAATTTTTTTGTGTAGCAATGTAAATTTTGTAAAAGTTAGTAGAGAAATATCATCAAACAAGAACCATAAGTTCAACAAAGCGTCCACCATCTGTAGAAGTGGTTGCAAGAGGAGGAGGAGGAAGAAGAGCAAGTAGTCTTTCTTTGTCTCAATTGATTCTCATATTTGTGAAATATTCCAATATGAAAATATTCTGAGAGTAATATTTTCAATAAAAATTGTAAAAGGTCATTTTGGGGGGCTTTTTGGCAATTTTTGCCTTTTTTTAAATATAAAAATGCCAAACGCATAAATCTATCATGGCATTGTAGCAGTTGGTTTTCCAATTATACCACACCTTTAATGACATCAAATCCCTTGCTTCCTTTCTATTTCTGTTGTTTTATGTAACTGGAACTGACCAACTGAGCTGCGTTTTGTTGAGATGTGTGGAAATATCTAAAAAACATTTGTATAAAAAGATATGAAAGTGTATACTGTATTAGAGGTATTGTTTTTTTTATTATTTTGTCATTATTATTCTATCTTGTTATTGTTATCCGTCATATGAAATGTTGTGAATCATTATTAATCATTTTGGCTATTACTTATCTTTGTCTTGAAGATTTATCTTCAACTTTTATTCAGGCCGGCTTTCCTTTGGCAGTGAGTAAATGGCGACTGGAAATAAAAAAAAATTAGCTTTAGGTGAGACTTGAACTCCTACCCCTCGTGGGAGTGCAGGCTTTATGCTCTGTTGCTCTACCAATTGAGCTTCTGGAACAACTAGTGAAGGGAAATTCAAATCAAACCATTATTGATACCTATTCTCTACCGACGTGATGGTTTATAAACTGGTTGTATCAGTATTGATACAGCAATTGAAGACTGTCAACTAAAACAGTCACCATAGGTTTCTTTAGTTTTCAAGTTGGTACGGCTGGCTATGTCTGCATCATATGTACAGGCCACACCAATGAAGGAAGAAAAATAATTTTTTGAGAATCCCCCATCCACCTAAATAGTTTTTTTTGTAAGGTGATCAATTCACAATGCAAGTCTTACCTAAATTGATCCCTTAGTTTATGTCAGGTGGCATCTACGCCTGTTTTTTGAATACTCGGATGTTTCTAGTGATCAGCATCCAACAAAAGGTGCAAGAAGTAACATCTATTGATCGCCTGTTTAAACAATTTTTTAATTGATCACCTATAATATGGCATCCTGCCAAAAGATATTGTCTACGTGATGACTTCTATTGAGTGACTAATTATTTATCAGACAAAGTATTTTAAATCATTATTATTAATTTATGACTACTGTTTATCTTTGTCTTATTGAATAATAAGAATGGATCCTGTGTTGTTTGTGATGTAAATAACCAGTAAATGTTCACAGCTTTTTCACTTGCCCTTCAAATATATTTTCTAAATAATTATTTTGTTGAACTCAAGTACAAAGTCTGAAGTGGACTTTGTTTTCGTACTGTAACAAGAACAATCCTCATCAAAATGAGGAGTGTAAACCAGTACGTAGAATCTACATTCTCCCACCGTGATTTGAACTCACGACCAGCTGATTGCCAGGTGGCTGTCTCACTGATTTAGCTGAATTGTCAAGTCTAAGATATTAATGAAAATGTATCATACAGATGTGCATGGGCTTATTTGATTCTAACAAATGCATTTATACAAAAAAATACATTTATATAATTTTTTATTTGTTATATATGCAAAACAAAAATTGCAATAATAATCTTCTTATGAAATAGAAGAGGGTGTTCGACCCTGCAGCAGCCAGTCTTGTCTTCTGATGGTTTCTATGGAAATCATTCATTTTTTACTTCTGTCATTTAAAAACTAGTGTTATTTGGGCTGGACAATTAAATTTTATGAGTGAAATTGAATTATGATCACCAGTTTTTTTCCAGTAACATTTGTTTTGCCTGTAAACACAGCTAAAGAAGTTGTACAAATTGATTCCACTATCATTTTGTCCATCTATCTTTGTGTTATCAGTTCTCTGTTATCGATTATTGACTTTATGATGAAAGTAGAAAAAAACCTATGGCCACTCAGAGGGGATAATCACTTTTTTCGATTTTTTTCAAACAAAAAATTTCTTTGAATAATAATGATTTTATCCTAATGGCTGGGAGAGAGACAGAAACTTTGCTTACCTTATCGGTGACACAGAATCAGTATCAGAAATGAATCAGTAAGTCTTAACCTAAGGAAAACAATAATGGGAATCTCACATGAACATACAACATCTTGTTACCCCTTTTTGTCTGGACTCAAATTAAAACATAGTTCACAAGCTTTTTCACTCAGACGCTATATATTCTTCAGCTCAACACATATCTGGTTCCACTTGTTAAGAACCAATTTTGTGAGTGTCTGATATTCTCAAAGAGCTCAGCTGTTTTTATGAGTTTGTAAGTTGTTCAGTATATTCACTGTTATCATCGAATTCCAGTCCAAACCTGAAGTTGATTTTGTTTTTCTACCATAACAGGAATAACAAGAACAATGCTCACCAAATTTAGGGAAGCAAGAGTTAATATTTTTTCCGCTGTGATTTGAAATCATGACTAATTGATTGGTAGTTATGTCTCTTATCAACTGAGCTTAATTGACAAGTCTTACATATCTACCAAAATTCATGCTAGAAATATGTTTATTTCATTCTAATAAATGAATACATTTATGAAATTAACATCTCCCACCTGTGATTTGTCGTTGGCTCTCTTACCAACTGAGCCAAACTGACAAGTCTTATATATTTACAAAAATTTATCTTATAGATATGCAAGGGATTATTCTGTACTATTAGATTGAACACATTTACACTAAAAAAATATATTTTTATAATTTTTTGATTTATTATATATACAATACAAAAGTTGCAGTGATCATCTTATAATCCATAGAAGTAAGGGTGGAATCTGATCCTGCAGCTGTTGAGATGTTATCATTATTTGTAGTAATAGTAGAATGTCAGTTTATAATGATTTTATTTACCATTATTCTTGTAGATACAAATTTATTAACAAGTGTAGTGGTTGGCATTGCAGATTGCATTATCCAAACTTAGCCAGATCATCTTCAGAGAAATTCTTATTTTTAGAAACCTTCTACTCACTGTCCATCTTTACATAAGGTTTTTTGTCAGCATTCAATGGCCAACCCTGAAGTAATGAATCTTGTCTGGAAAACCACGAGTTCTATGTTGGTCGAAGGATGATGTAAGTAGATCTAACACAGAGTAAACAACACTCAAGCTACTCTGAGCAAACCAATACGATTAGAAACACACTGTAGACTTGTAGTGTCAAAAATAGACAATAGAGAATTATTGCTGTAATTGAAAATCTAGTGCCCCTCATCAACTGTAAATAGTTCTGTTAGACTTTTGAGGCATACTTTATCTGTGAATAGTTTTATGATTGTAATGTTCCTTTGAAATTTATACTAAAGACCAATCAAAAACATTGTTCCAATAACAGTACTTCATTTAAATCTGTATCTAATGAGTTAGTGAGAGAATGAACTATTCAGAAAACTTTATCTTGACAATTCAGATGATTTTTTTTCAAATTCTCAGTTATACCTGGCATTATATATGAATTTAATGGACACCCCTTTCCCTACTGAATCAAGGGTTTATTGTATTTCAAATTTTTTTTCAGTAGAAGCACCTGATATTCAAATTATTTAAAAATCTAAAAACCAACATTCTTTGTGTGTTATATATGTGTTACAGAAAGGATTGAATGAGTTCGGAAGAGTGAGTGTTTATTTCAGAAGGGTATTATATTCCTTCAAATGTGGAATCAGCGCTTTTTTCCATTCAAAATGGAATTTTTTGAAATCTAAGGAAAATAACCAACCAGGATTTGTTATTTTTATGCTATTGAATTGCTACC
Source organism: Thysanoteuthis rhombus (assembly GCA_963457665.1). NCBI lineage: Eukaryota > Metazoa > Mollusca > Cephalopoda > Oegopsida > Thysanoteuthidae > Thysanoteuthis > Thysanoteuthis major. The sequence continues at coordinate 58,575,421 of OY735217.1, forward strand.
TCTTGTTCATGTTCATTTTTGAAGGGGGAGATTGACACAATAATTAGATATAGATACATTGCGAATGAAAAGAAATTGGAGAGGCAAAGGAGAGACTCGGCTCTTTGTCGGTACAAGAGATCATAGAGAAAAAAATGGTCGTAAGAAGTCAGTGCAGGCTCTTTTTCAAAATGAAATGATTTTTCATTTTCTTTCAACTTCAATGAAACTTTTCTTCATCCATCAATAGAAATATAAACATCTGTCGTTCACTTTCACTGAATTTTTTTTACTTTTTTTGTTTCGCGTTTCAGTTGGTTTCTTTTGAAAGCTATTTATGTTACTCTGAGAACTTTCTCTCATACCTGAAATCTTATTAGAAGCCATCAACCAAAACTGTCAACATATGTTTCTTTAGTTTCTTAGTGTGTCTGACTGGCTGTGTATGTTACGAGTACAGGCCACATCAGTGGAGCTGGACAACTGAACACTTTTACTCCTTATCATGTCTAGAAAAGAACGTTTTTTTTTTTTCATTGCAGTCTTAATTGGTTTTTAGTGGCAGTTTGCAATGTAAGTTTATGCTAAATTGATTCCTCAGTTTGTATCCAGCTGCATTTATGCTTGATTTTTCGGACATCCAGACTTTTTCAGTGATCACTACTCAACAAAATGCAAGAGATGTAACTTATTGATTGATCACCCCATTTTCTAATTTTTCATTGATCACCCCTAACTTTGCATGTGGCCAAAAGGCATTGGTCACAGTTTCTATTGTGAGACTAATCAGACCTGTCATTGTATAGGCTTTAGAAAAATGACGAGGCTTTTTTTTTTCTTTTAAAATTTTTTCTTCTGAATCCTCCATGTCCCGGCAATACACATATTCATCTTGTTCCATTTGCCTTTATGATTTTCTTCTTTGCTGGCTCCATCCATTCTGTGGATAAAGTTCTCTCAGTGTCTTTATCTGTATTTGCAGTAGAAGCAGCCATTCACTCTTTATCCCTCACGGGCATATATCTCATCTCAATTTCATTCATTTTGTTCCGCTAACCTTAATGAACAAACAATCTGGATACACCAAGATATAATTTAGTTAATTTTGCTATGTCAGCTTCTTATTTGTAAAAGAAAAACCATTCAACTTTGTCTTTTGGTTCTGACATTTACAGACTACGCAAGATCCGCAATAGCAATTGCACTGAGATGTCTTCTTTAGATTTTTCAATGATCTTTCATTTTATAGACACTATCTATAGTTTTGAGAAGGGTCATTAGCACTCAAAGGGTTATTCAGATGATTGAACTCTTTCTCATTGTTTGTGTTATTAACATGATGTTTTGGCCGATCTATCCTATGGCCACCTCAAGTTGTAATATTTGAATGTGATGGTGATAAACAGAATTTTTCCCATCAATGGTACAAATGCCAATAACTTAGGATTTGAGCTTTTTCCTTTCTATTCTTTTCCTTGTTAGGCATGGATTTCCATACCTTGTCCCTATTGAGAGGCAGAAGCAACACCAGGTTGCACTTTTCTGACTCATACACTCAGTTGACTTGTTGATGTGTGCTGCTTCTTTCATTTTTCTCAGTTTCCAACAGTGTTTCCAGCCTATAATCTGAACCTCTTCCCTTTCTGACATAAAATGGGAAGAAATCTCTGAAGAAAATTGAAACAGTCACCAAAGAATAATTATGGATGAATGAAAAGTTTACAATTGGCAACAGAATCATACTTTTGTAAGTCATAATAATAGCTTAGTTGATTCAAATGATGTCACTGTGCATACAAACACAATTGAAGTCAACTAGTCCAGGATTAAAGCTAACTACTGAAACAAATGAAAACTAATATATTGATGATAATGAATTGTTTACAGAGGGTAAAAGTGTCTAATCCAATAATTAAAATTCATCAATAAATTGTCTGCAAAAACTCAACAAAAAACAACTCTTGTAGGATTCTTAAGCCATATAACGTGCCATGCATGTTTCGTTACTACTGAAAGGCGGAGGACACCTGTATTTAAAAAATGAATTTCAAGTAGACACACATTAAATCTAGTTTAGCAGAAAATCATATTGGCAAGTTAATTAAAATTAGTTGCGAAAAAATTTGAGTGCCATGATCTCTTGAATTTTTAAGATTTTCAATCGGTGTGTCATGGTGCATTGTGTGTGACAGAGCATCTATAGGTGTGCCACACAGGGTTTGAAGAAGGTTGATCTTCCCTCAAGCAAGGGTGTGGCAGTGTTCCTAGTATGGATACAAAAATAACATTCAAATACGTTTTGATACTACTGGTACTATTATCATCGTCAGCCTTTTAACATCAGTTGTTTGACATAGACCTTCCTCAAGATTTGCCAGACCTCTCTATCATGGGTGTTTCTAAATTTGTCTTAGTTTCCGTTGGCTAAAATTTCACATATGGTCTCTGTAGATCCATGTTGTGAGTTGTGATGTCCAGTGGTTGACTGTCATTCTTGCAACATGTCCAGTCCATTGTCAATACTAATGGTTTTTTCTATGATATCTTAAACTTCTTTTCTCTAATATACTGTGTTGTCTTATGATCTCTTCATATGAGGTTAAGCATTATTCTTTAATGTTCACATTGCATTGTTTTCAGTTTGATGGTCTGCCTCTTGGTTATGTTCCATATCTCTGCTTCATAGGTGACTATTGGGGTATACATTGGTTGTATACCATTCTTTTTTGGACTTGTGGGATTTTCTTGTTCTTGAAAGTTGACCTTGCTCTACCAAAAGCTGACCAACCTTGCATGATTCTTTACTTGATTCCTTCTTCTTTCCAGGATTTTATGGAGATTTGTTGTGCTAGATACATGTATTAGTTTACTTTCTTCTGATCTGCAGTTTTAATTTCGATGATACTTTTATGGAGCACATTGAACTTTTTCTTTGAATAATGCAATAAATAAAAAAAATGAGCTGTTCATTTAAGCCCCAAATGGCAGTTTTGAATTCTCTTCTGAATTCTGTAGTGTAGAACCAACAATCTCCTATCGTTTTTTGATAACATCTTGTTTCAATGTGTAGTAATTACAAATATGCACAAAACTTGCAAAATCTATTGAAAACCATGATCAACAATAGACTTTTGGCAATATAATTAGTATATCACTCGCTGATAGCTATTTTTCAGCTAATAGATATACATAGCAGGATGCCTATTCTTGAAGACAATTGACTGATAAATAAATAAATAAATCCTCTCTTTCTCTTCCCTCCACGTATGAGTACTTCACATTTCTCTCTCTCTCTCTCTTCCCACCATCTTATAAAACCACGAAAACTTTCACTTAGGAAATCATTTCATTCTGTACAAGCAGCCGACCCAAAAAACCACCTTTCTTCTCTTTCTCCATCCGCTTTCTTGCTTTTCTCTGTCTTTCTTCCTTTCTTTTATCCACTTTTTCTTTCTTCCTTTCTTTTTATCCACTTTTTCTTTCTTTCTTTTCTTTTTTTAGAAATAAAGCAGTAGCATCTATGGCATTTTTAATTGTCATGACGACGGAATCTGTTATCATTTTCATTGTTTTCCTTCTTTCTCTCTTACGCTCTTTAACTTTCTTTTTTCGCCATGACAACGGCCCATTCCATTATTAATTTAAGGGGTATAGGGTGGGTCACAGATCTAGCTCTTGACATAATTATCAGTTGGATATTATTTTGCTTAACTTATGACCTCATTATTATCATTCGTTTTCATTTAAATGATCAAATCTGTTCTTGAATACTGATGGTGTGCCTTGACCATTTTAGTGCCTGGTTCACTGTGCCGTAAGATGAATAAGGTTGAAAATCAGTGTCTTAGAAGAAAGCTTCTACAATCACTCTTTGCAAATTTGTAAAAAGTCTCAACTACTTTTGAAAGAAGTAATTACAATAATGAAAAAAAAAATTGGGTAAAAGTTTAAGCTTATACCTACTATGAAATAACTAGTAAAATACCTCTTGCTTTGCTAATGGTTGAGGAGTCTGGGGTTGGTAGCAGCATTTTTATGCATTTCTGTCAGTTACTGAGACCATTTGGATTAGACCAGCCAAATCAAACCATGTAATAAGCTTGTATGCAAATTTTCCCTGTATATTCATTTGTTTGTTTGTACTCAAATAGGAAGATATTATTAGTTGATTTACCTTCTAATTATGACATAACAATAAAAATTACATCATAGAAACTCTTCAGACTTCATGTCTGATCATCACACATTAAAACGGCTTGAGATGAGTTGAGACTTCAAAAAAAATTAAAATAAGTATTCTTGAATTATGGAAAATAAATTACCTAATAAAATAACTTCAGGCTCCTCGGTGCCAATCCATACATAAACAATCCCGTATATTATACTTTTTATCTATCAAAATTACATCTGTCTGCTAATTACCATTTAAAGATTATTACCCATGATGTATTGTTCTCAACATTCATAGGGATGGAACAAATTAAATGTTTGCTACTGATCTCAATACTGGTAACAGTTGCAATATTAATCAGGGATAAAGGTATTTGGCAGGGAAATTTTGAAAAAAAACAAAAACAAAATATATCATAGAATCCATGGAAAATCTCAAATGGCGGTGGGCTGGCCATATTGCAAGAATGGCAGACAACCGATGGACATCACGACTTACGACATGGATCCCCCAAGATCACATGTGCAACCGAGGCCGGCAGAATATTAGATGGAGAGATGAGCTAGACAAGTTCAGGAAGTACTGGCTCCACGACGCCCATGATAGAGAAGTGTGGCAAATCCTGGGGAAGGTCTATGTCCAATGACGGACGTTGAAAGACTGATGATGATATCCATTTTCAGCCCTGTAACTCAATTGCTGTGCCCTATGTGCATGATACATACATAACCAGCGAGAAACTTGAAGACTTTTCAAAATTCTTTCCATACTAGTCTAATGCATTCTTTATCAATCATATAATGACTGGCTCGAAAATGAAAGCTTGCATGAATTTGAGGAAAAGTATTAAGGAGGTTATTGAATCATGGTAGTAACAATCACAGATATTGGCTAGGTATTCTTTCCTTTTCACTTATCTGTCTGTTTGTCATTGTGACTATTTCATTGCCCCTGATTGCTTTTTTTTCAATATATATTTTATATATTTTTATACATATATATATATATATATATATATATACATGCACATATATATATATATGTATATATATATATATATATATATATATATACATGCACATATATATATATATATATATATATATATATATATATATATACATGCACATGCACATATATATATATATATATATATATATATATATATATATATATACATATATGAAGAAAGAGAGAGAGCATAAGATTGTGAGAGAGGGAGAGTTTGAGAGTATATGGCTAAATTTTAATCAAACAAAAAAGAAAATTCCATCCTCTGTTGTCCTACCCATTGTTTTTACTCCCATTCCCTGGAATAGGTGGGTAATAAAGAGAGATAAGAACTTACAGAGAGGGGGGGATCGTGAGAAAAATGAAGCAACTTCACTATGGTGATTCATTTTTAGGTAGAGGTTGCAATATTTTTTATCAAATTTCATCTTCATCCTAATTTTAGTTATTTTTAATTCAACTTTCAATTCGGGTCATTGTTTCTATGCCAATGAATAACAGTGCAAGCTTTAGTAGTCTTTATAAATCAATCTTTTTTCTATTATCAGAATTATCATCATCATCATCATCTTCATTGGATGGAGTATTGTAATACCATTTTCATTAAATTTTGACTATTTTTTACCCTCATCTTTATTTTAGTTGTTTTTATATTAGTGATGAGGTTATTTTATGAAAAACTGCTATTTCAATTCAAGCACATATTACATGATATCAAAGTCATGAAATGAAAATGTTTCAAATTGATTGAAATTTTCCCCTTTCAACTGAAGTTCCATAAAAATTGACGAGATACAATGTAAATACAAATACCATTTAATAAAAATTCATTTGATATTTTGCAAGAACTTTTCGTTTGCATTTGTTCAATGTTGCAAAAAAATAAAACAAAATGGCATACTAGTTAAAATACTAATAGCAAAAAGTTATTTTTAAAATTGCAAAAACAGTGTTAACTGACCAACCCATCATCATTTGTCTTTTAATGTCCATCATTGGACATAGACTTTCCCCAGGATTTGCCACAATTCTCTATCATTGGCGTTGCAGAGCCAGTATTTTCTGAATCTGTCTAGTTCATCTCTCCATCTTGTATTTTGTTGGCTTTGGTTTCGCATGTGATCTCTGGGGATCCATGTTGTGAGACGTAATATCCATTGATTGTCTTTCATTCTTGCAACATGGCCTGCCTATTGCCATTTAAGTTTTCAAATAGTTTTTATGATGTCTCAAACTCCCGTTTTCTTCCTGATATACTGGGCCATCTTGTGATCTCTCCATGTGAGGTTGAGCATGATTCTCTCATGCGCACGTTGCATGCTTTTCAGTTTGCAGGTCTGTCTCTTGGTTAGGTTCCATGTTTCAGCTCCATAAGTGACTATCGTAAGGATGCATCGGTTGCATACTCTTCTTTTTAAGATTATTGGGATCGTCTGGTTTTAGAAAGTTGAGCTTGCTCTGCCGAAGGCTTGCCATCCCAAAGTGTTTCTTCGCTTGATTTCCTCCTCTTTTGATGATCTCATTGAGATTTGTTGTCCTACGCCGATGTTGTGGTCTACCTTGCCAAGTTTTCCATCTTCTATCTTGACAATTATGTTCTTATTCTCAGTATGATTGTTGCACATTATTTTCGTTTTACTGAAGTCCATGTGTAGGCCGACTTTTTTGCTTTCTTCGTTCAGTTCATCTAGTATTAGTTGCTCAGATATTCACTGTCTATTTTGATTCCTCTATTCTCCTGGTCCAGGTTACGAAAGATGATCTCGAGGCAGGCTATAAAGAGTTTGGGTGAGCTGGTATCACCTTGCCTTACTCCTTTTTGGAGCTGGAACAGTTCAGAGTCCTTTATGAAGCCGGATGAAGGAGTTGCTGTGATTATAAAAACTGACCAAATAGTCTTGATCAATTGAAAAAATACTGACAATTCCTGAACATTGAGAAGCTAAATGTATTCATGAGGGTATTTTTGTTTCAGCAGAGAACTGCCTGAATTTTTGATATGTTGTCAAAATTGTCATCTCTTGTGATGAATAAATTGTCAGCCAAATAAAATCCAGAAACAAGTTGATCCTAGGTATCCAGGAATTTAGTTAGTCGGGTGTTTTTTCCTCTGATATATCCAGCAGATTAGAGTACAGTGCCTCTTAATATCAATAAAAAAAACCTGTATGTCATACATTTGGGGTTGATGAGTAACCATCTTGTAAGCTTCCATTTTGGGGAAATCTAGGATCATATTTGGTTTTAAAAATAGAAAGCGCAGAATCTGTTGAAACTAATATTTATCAAAAGAAAAACCAAAAAAAAAACTAGCTGCATCTGAGGCCAAGTTCAATTTGTTTGCTGAAGCAGAGCTCTTGTCACTGGATGACACCAACTTTATGTCATTGGCTGGTGCTGAGTTCATCTATTTTCCCAAGATACTTTCCAAGCAATTATTGGTTCATACCTATTTGCAGTATTAGGTGGTAGCAGTGACTATCTATTAATAATTGTGAGCATGATAAGTCTGGCACTGCCTGTTTGCATTGGAATTCATTGTGGTTGTACACCTGAACTTATTTTCAAGTCATCATGAGTGCATCCATCCCATTTCTGTCCCCGGAGGAAGATCTGGATATAGTAAGTATGCCTGGTTCCAGACACTTTCTTGGTAGTGGACGAATGATGTGAAACTTGGCTGCATCTGAAGTTGGTGGCAGAGTCTCCTATGCACAACCTATTTGAAACAAATTGATCTCTGCTTTGTCGCATGTATCAACCTCGGGTGCACAGTATATCTTGCAGATGAATTTTTCTGTTGATTTCACTATGTCTTCTATGAGAGGACCCTTGCCAAGGCCAGTAAGATCAGTGTGATGTTTTTGGAACATATCCAAGTCTGTTTTCTTACTGTGACCACTGAACTGAGACACATTATTTTCCTGACATAAAGCTAGACCAGTCTGATGGAAGAGAAACTGACTCATTTTCGATTTTTACGATGTACCGGTTAGTGGCGTTGCCTGCATTCAATCCTTGTACCTGTTTTGATTGATTCGTCTTGATACCTGTCGTAGACAGCATCAATCCCCTGGTATTTCACTCCCATCTTGAACACAATGTTAGCAAACGTGTTGGTATAGTTAGCAAATGTTCTAATGTCAGGCGGTTCCATCCCAAATGCGTGACCACCTACAATAAGGCAGCTTAGTTCATTATGTAATATTTGTTGGGGTTTTGACTTCTTGCTTCAGTATGGTTAATAACCCCGACTTGTTGATAGAATGTAGACTCCGATTAGTCACAGTCAAAGACATCCAAACCGTCATGATATCATGTAGGAGGATATTTTTAAGTTTTTCATCCCATTCTGCTTTTAAAGCTGTCATGATCCTTTCTTAGATGTTTCTCTCTAATTTTTATAATGTTTGGTTTGTCCCTGGACAGTTTTGCAACTTCATACACAGAAACAAAAGTCTTTGCTTTATTCTTTCAAATGAGTGATTTCAGATCAAAATTCTTTTATACCTAAAATGAACCAATGACCAAACATTGTTTACCTTAGATAATCCATTGCAGTATACTGAGCTTACTTGATAAGAACTACAAAGAAAATAAAGTCCTGGAAACCTATGATCAACCTGTTTCAGTATTGTATTAGGATCACAGATTATTCATCACTAAAGATGGTTATTTTCACAATATATATAAATTTCAGGCAGTTTCTGCACATTCTTTATAAAAACAGATCATGACACTGGATTTCCTGTGCATGGAAACCTACAAAAGCAAATTTCATTTAAGTTTTCTATTATGTTCGATCAAAAGAAAAAATATACATGAATACATTTAGTTCTATGGAGGTGGCCATCTTGAATTTCTCAATGAACTGAACATTCTATTATATTTCATGTCTCTTTCATGAAAATCTATTTGTGTGTTCTGATAGTCGTTGGCAAAAAACTATTAAAATGGATTTGGGAATTTGAAGACTCAAAATTAATGACTGATATTTCCAACTTTTTTAAGAGAAGAAGGCTCAAAAGTAAATTTAGTTTGAAAATTCACTGAATGAAATTTAGCAGGTTTTTTTATTGGTTTTGTTTTCCTAATATCTTTATACTTTTCAATTTTTCCACTGTTTTTGTATAGACTAATATGATAAGTATGTGAATATGATAACTGACAATATTATTAAGTAAGATTATTGATACAGAAAATAGTTCTTGTTAAATCAAGTTTATATCAACATGTTCTGCCTTTCAGCGTTGTCAAAGTAGAAATTTAAAAGAAACCATGATGAAAAGTTTGTTTTTTCAAGTGAATAATGTCATGTAATATCATGCCACGTGACAACAAAGCCCTGGAAATCCTTTATAATCTTCGTTCATACCCACACCTATTTTTCAAATATATGGATCCATGTTTCGTTCTACGGTTTCTTCCTAATTTGAAATACTTAGTGTTTGTGTTCTCATGGTATGACATAATTAACTTAGAAAGACAAACTTTTTAATATTGTTTCATTTAGAATTATTACTTTGACAAAGCCGATTGTCCAAACATATTTGTATAATAAACTTGATTTAAATACTGCTATTTTCTGCATTGACCACTTGATGTTAGACTAATATTCAACTCTGTATGTTTATTTTACAAGAACAATAGAATTGACAAAAGATTAACTACTGCTTTGTTTCTTTATTCTTTTCTGTGGAGCTTGAAATCTCTCTCTCTCTCTCTCTCTCTCTTCTCTTCTCTTCTCTAATTCCTTTTTTTTTCAGATGAAATTCAATTAAATTTTTACCATATTGAATTTTGCAATCTATTACAGTTGGAATGACATGAAAAGGAAAGACTTCATCCAAACACTTCTTGAAGACTAAGCCCATTATTGATTCAGTGTATCATAGGCATCACAGGAGGTGATGAAACATTTTTTATTTGATACTTTTATGGTTATCCCTCTCCTCCTTGCATTTCTTTTACTTCTTCTCCCCATGCTTTACCTCCAGGTATTGACATGCCTTTACTCCTCTCTTTTATCAAATGGATTTCCTCTTAAAATCTATTGATTGGTGGCTTCATGGGGAAATTGCAATGCTATAATAGGAAATAAGGTTACTTTAGCTGACTGTTTTATGAATCATAGTAATTGTATACTTGGTGGGACTTGACTATTATGAGGAGTTAAATTTAGCTCATATATTCAAGATGGTTGCCAGGTTTTGATTTTTGTTGAACATGTGTATTATTTTACTATTGTGGTTAATATGGGCTTTTCTTCTGGTTTGAAGAACCTCTTTATTAATATCTCATATATTTTGTCTCTAGCTTGATTCATTCTTTAAAAACCATTTATGTAAAACTGTCAACATGGGTTTCTTCAGTTTTCAAGCTGATCTGGATGGCTTTATGCGTATGTATCACATGTACAGGTTATACCAATGAAGCTAGAGGGTTGAAAATTTCAACATTAACTCCTCATTTCATCTAGAAAAAAAGTTAATTCCCTCTCTATCAAATATCTCCGGAGGGTTCAATTTGCAATAGAAGTTCATGCTGAATTGATATCTTAGTTTATGTCTGACAGCATTCAAAATCTATAAAAAAAACATTGGTTTCTCATGGTGGGGTTGGTTCAGTTAGCAATGTAATTTTTTAATTGATCAGCACCAAAACAACATGCTGCCAAAAGATGTTGGTCACATTACAGTTTCTCTCGAGTGACTAACCAGACTGATTTTTTCCTCAATTTGAACTTAGCTTACATGTTCATGATAGTTGCCTGGTTTTGATTTATGTCAAACACATGTGAATGGCTAAATATGATAAGTCCCCAGCACACCATCTGTTGTGAAAATGCTTTTTGTATAATACTATTTCAATCCTCCTTCCACCATTTGCAATCAAAATTGAGTCAGTTATCACCCATCAGAATCATAATGCAGAGTGCTCAAGCTTTAAAATCGAAATAAGATGAAGCATTGTAGCTCTCCAGATATAGAAACTATCAACTTTTTAAAAGTGACTCGTTGGGCACCTATCATGTGCACAAACTCATATAATATTTTACTTTGTCGTTTCCTTCCTGTAGAAACAATTTCTTTATTCAAATATTTTTTGTCTGTTTCAGCTTGATTCATTCCTTCAAGGCCGTGCATTTTTTTATTTTTATTGATCACTCTTCCAAAATTTGAATTAGGCTCATATATTCAGGATAGATTTTGGGTTTTGATTTATGTTGAAAACATATTAATTCACTTACATGGCTAATACAAGCTTTCTTCCTGTTGAAGCAACCTCTTTATCAATATATCACATATTTTGTCACTTTCATTTTGATTCATTCTTTAAAAGCCATGAATTTTTTGAAAAATTTGAGTTCAGCTCATATATTCAAAGTAGATTTCTGGATTTGATTTTTGTTGACCATGTGTATTATTTTACTTTTGTGGCTAATAAGAGTTTTTTCTCTGTAGAAACGACCTCTTCATTAATATATCACATATTTTGTCACTTCCAGCTTGATTCATTCTTTAAAGGCCATGTATTTCTTTTATCGATCGCTCGTCCACAATCTATCGTTTTTATGAAGAAAGAATCTATTTCTGGCTTGTGTTCTGGTAGACAGACATTCTATAGAAGCAAATGTTGAGAGCAATCAATAAATTTTGAAATGATCAAAAGAAGAAATGAATCAAAGAGCCAGGCGTAAACGCATCGAGATTAATGTTGGGGCAAAATGGTTTCAGCTTCGTTATTTCTCTGTAGGTTGTTGGGTTTTCTACCTGTTCACTCATCCAGATGACATCCAATAAGGTTTTCAATTAGGAAGTCTGGAAGTCTTCTTTAATCTTCTCTAGCTCGATTAGAAATAAAAACATCCTGTCTTTTAAAGCTAATGAAACATGATTTGATTTATAGAACTTTTTGAAGAAACATTTTCAAAAAAAATCTCCAGAGGACCTTTTACTTTATAATTACTTTTGTTTTATTTAACATGAGTGGCATTGGCACAAACTACTTCAAACTCATTGTTTAGAAGGGCAGTCAACCGTCTTGTAAACCAGCATGGCTTTGTCTGTCCGATGAGTCTCAGAACTTGCTCTTTATTTCTAAATTGACTATCTGCTATTGATTGAGAAAAAATTTGATTTGATGCCTATTATATGGGTAGGAAATCTAAACTCTTATTGACCTCTAATATTTGGTTGACACAAGATTAGAATGGAGTTCAATTTAAAAGTTGTCATTTATTACTGCATGGTTACACTAGTGAACTAAAGTTCTCAAGTTAGAACATTAGTAGGTACTTGAAAAGTTCTGTTCTAAGTAGACCTCTAACTGGGATTTAAAAAAATCAGTATGTGCAGTAGTCAAATATATGTGAATGGAGACTATTGAAGTAAATCTGACCACTCAAGGCTGATTAAGTTAGATGAGAGGACAATATATATGTATATATTTGATTGGCTGAGAAAGAGAGGCAGGCATGAATCCACATTTGTCCTGTTAGCATTGTTATTGTAGTAAAGGGTATAAGAAGTGCTTACAGACATAATACATAACATTCTTTGTCCACAGTCCTTTTGTCAGCTGTTCCTCTCCTCCTAGAAGTTACCCTCTGAATCATTCTCGGTGAACACAACGGATCTCTCACAAAAGACATATCCCGATGACTTCCTAAGACACTTTGTAAGTACCATCCGACTTTAAACACACACCAACAACATCTATTCAACTCCACAAGATGCAATTCTGTTAATTTTCCTGGCTGTCTCTATAGAGACACTTTCTAAACTATCCATAAAGAGCAGTAACTGAGATTCATGTAAAAGTTGTTCCTTGCACACTCATGATAAGCACTCAACAAGCAGTACAAACCTTGGCTTTGGCCCAACTTGTTTTGTCTTGGATGAACATGATGTTAGCAAAGTGGGTCCCAGACTTAAGGTACATTGTAACTCTTGCCATTGTCACTTCTACATGAGGTTTAATTACTTTCATCATATCTTTACATTGTTCTTTTAGATAATATTAGTGAACAATGCTGGATCTTCTTTATCTAGATATTTATAAAATTGATTTCAATTTGATATTAGTTGAAAACTCTATTAAGTGCCTTTTTGCTGTATTGTTTTTAACTTGCAAAAGTAAGTTTGACCTATCATTCTCATATTTCCTCATTTGGATACTTTGTAACTTTAGAGTGATTTTTGCATATGCTGATTACCCTGACATATCGAAAACATGAACTTCTTTTTATTTCTCATGTTCTTTTGTATCTATATGCTAGATAAACTCAACGGTGTCTTGATCTTTAACCAGGAATTTCTTGAGAATTTTTTTTCTTTCATTGGCAAAAACAATTGTTTTTGAATGGAAAAATTAGGTACCTGTTACACTAGCTATGAATCTTAAATACTGGACTTCTGAAAAATCGCAAAAATCATGTATTGGCATTGTATTTGTTATGGTTTGTAGGTATTTGTTTGAATATTCGAAGGATCAATTTAATTCATTGATTACCTTATTATCAGCTTCTACTCCTTTCTTATTGTGTTTATTTTCTTTTGCAAGAATCCAGGCCAGATACTTTCTAGTTCAAGCTTTTCATCTTCTTTCATATCCCATGTTTGTTCATTAAAAAGTAGATGAGATTGAAAACATACCTCTAAAAATCTTATTCTTTGATCAGTCAGAATCTGTTTTCATTCGTTCCATTTCTGGAAAGCCAATGATCTTCTAAACATTAGATAATTTTCATGATTACTTGATGTTTGATGATAATCTGTGTCGGTATCACTTCCTCTATGTTAATCACCTGATTCTCTATTATTCACAAATTTTATATTTTTATAATTTGTGTTAATATTCCCTGGATATTTAAAGCTTTAAAGGTGTGTTTCATATTAAGGTCAACAGAAGAATATTAATACTGCTACTAAGATTATTACTACTGCGGAATAACATCAATGATAATAATGCTATCTCTGTAAACAGTTTAGGATCAAAATTAGATTCAAGGGTTTAGTTTGTAAAGACACATATAAAACAGATGAATATTTTTTGTTGATACCAAAGTAATCAAATTCTCAACAGTCCAATTGAGCTCATTGGTGTAAACAGTGTGGCTCTTTGAAGAAGGTTTGAATGCAGTTTTGTCCTGCATTTTAACAATCTGTAGGAATATAAACCAAAGATGGATGTGATGTGTCTACTCCAATATGAGCATACATTATAGGAAGTGACTCCATATTACAGAACCAGGAATACTTGATGAAGGCTGGAAGGTAAACAACCAAAATGGGAACCAATGAATATGTAGATGAGGGAAATAGCCTGATCATATCGTACGCTATGTCTGAATAGATGTTTTGCTTTTTCTCAAGAAAATTGAACGATTATTTTTAAGCCTAATCTGACATTGTGGTCAAGTACAGGGTGTGATAAAGTGATTTTGTGCCTTATTGGGATCCCCGAAATAAACATTCAATGCTCTCTCAATTAGACATACAGTAGAGCAATATGTTTGTTTATATCAGTTTTTGTCTCTCATTGAAGAAGTGGCAAACCGTTTTTTCTCCCAGGCATAGAAAATGGGTCAACCTTTTCCTTCTCAAAGTTACAGACAATACTTAAGACCAGTTTCATATTTTCACCACTATTTGGCAGGCATTTCTGGTCTTACTTTTGTATAAAAAAAAATGAGCTCACTGTTCTTTTAATCACCAACCTGGTATTGCTTTGAAAAGAATTGTTATCGCCTGTGATTCCCTGCCAAATGATGACGCTGATCTTGTCTGGCGTTACGTGTAAGGAAAAGTTGATTTCCCGAGTGGATTGAAACTTTTGCAGTGTTCTTTCAAATCATCTGACTTGATCTTCTGAGCAAAGGGGAAGGTGAATATCTCTCGTAGATAAAATCCCCGATGCTTGTCTCTCAAGGGTTCTGGCTTGTTGGTCAGTTGTCAATAGCAGCAGATTTGGCTTTTAAATAAAGTGAGGCTTTTATTCTAAATAGTCAGTGAACAGCTAACAGATTCCTTGGGAGACCCCAGGGCTGGCCACAGATTGTCGATAACATATTCAAATCTTTCTAGAGTTGTCCAATCTAAAAACCCACACTACACAGCTGCTTTTTTCTCCCTTTCTCAATTTTAACTAAGGTATGCCTGTTCAAAAGATGTATCTAGTTTCATGAAAATCTTCGAGAGGTTTAAACTTGAAATAATGAGATGTTCTTTATTTATGATGTTGTTAATCAGAATAACAATCAAAACAATTTAAAAAAAAATGCTGTTATGTCATTTAACTAAAATTTAATTCAGTCTTGTTCTTTTGGAAAATTGGCTGAGGAAGACCCTGATTCTCTCTCTCTCTCTCTCACTTCCTCTTTCTCTCTCTCACTTCCTCTTTCTCTCTCTCACTTCCTCTTTCTCTCTCTCACTTCCTCTTTCTCTCTCTCACTTTCTCTTTCTCTCTCTCTCTTACTTCTTCTTTCCTATCTCTGTCTTCCTCTTTCCTCTCTCTCTTTCCTCCCCTTCTCTCTCAATTCTATCTCCCAAACCATTTTGAAATGATTAGATTGCACATCATGTCATAAAAACATCCCTTTTTTTCTGTGTTCATTTCAATATAGATTTTTATTGTAACTCAAGCATCAAGAACTGCTGACACAAACAATTTCAAACTTGACTTTACAAGGTTTGGTGCATGGACCAACCTATCAAGAGAATATCAACTTTGTACAATGACCAGTTATCTAACTGGGGCAGAATTAAGGATTTTTCTTTGATTGAAAGATATTTTTCATTTTTTCCCCCAACAATTAAGTATATGCCAATTACTGTCCACATGATATCTCCAAAAATTTTCTATAAATTTCAATGAAGTTTTGTGGAAGGGTGAGCAATAGGCCATGAAAGAAGTGATTATATTTGTTGGCCTATTCCTGCACAATTACTCCCCCTGACTATGGTGTTGGCAGAGGTATGTGCTCTGCGAGTGCTTTCTGGTTATAAAATATAATTGCCCTATTTGAAAACCAAATATAATCAGCTCCGATATTTTTAAGCATGACTGTTGAATACAAATCTCAAAAAGGAACATTTAGATCTTGAGCCATTGATTTTCAAACTATCTCTCAAGAGTTCTGCGTAAATTAAACATGTATTTTGAGCCTTGAATATGGTTCAGTACGGGTATCATGTCTGCCCAGCTTCCTTCACAGAATTGTCAATTTACCAGTTTCATCACAAGATTTTCTGAAATCTTAGTTATTATAGGTGAAAAATGGAAGGTTATTAACAAAACTTTTTTTTATGTCTAACACACTGAAATGAAATGGTATATTCATAAAAAAGGTTCTTCAAGTCAGAGTCTGTTATACCAAAGTCTGTTGAATTGAGGGTTTACTGTGTTTTTATTTTTTAAAATTTCAAAATCTCTCCTTCTAACCTTTTAAGAAGTTGTTCTTTTCATGTCATACACTCTTAACAAAATAAGTCTGGAGAAGAGACATGCAAATAGGATTTTTGATATTTCTTTTTAAGACAAGTTTTTCTTGCTCTATATTCAGTGTGGTTATTGAATTTGTATCTTCATAAAACCAATGGCACTCAAGTATAAATATATCATCATCATTATTAGTCACTATAAGTACACTGCTGGATGACTGCAACTGCTGATGTCTTTTGTTTTTTTCTACTATGTTTACTGTCCTATGAGCACCAACCAGTTAACCTTTTGCTCCATTTATTGCCATCCGATTTTGCTAAGTGTCCAGCCCATCTCCATTTTTGCTGCTGAATTATTTGTATAGTATCCTTCTCTCTTGGAGTTATCCCCAACTTTGCTCTTTCCATGGCTCTGATTTTAAGTTGGTTTCTCAGTTTGTTTTGTCAATTTTCGTGTTTCGTATCCGTAAGTCATAGCTTGTATTATCCATCCATTGTACATTTTATGTTATAAGCAAATGAATAAGGTGATCTTCAATGTGTCTCTATTCATTCCAAATGTTTTCCAACCTATCGTTATGTGTTGTTTCATTTTGATGCCATGACTTCATTATCTGACTGAGGTAAATGGCTTGTCAACCTCTTCCAGATTCCCCATCTCATCTATTTGTATGATCTTCAGGGAATGGGAATAAACCTAGACAGAGAATATTCCAAGCATTGGAGATTCACCGATGATGTTTCCATGACATCAGAAACATCACAAAGAATATTCACTGATCTAGATAGGGAATGTAAAAGAAAAAGTGGATAGATATATTCTCTGCTATAAATTAGTTTAGGACTGGTTAGATAGTATCTGCTGTTTTCAGTAATTTTAAAAATTTCGCACCATTAAAGGACTTCAGTTAAATTTTTCTTTGAAAACAAAAGAATTTTTTCGTTCCTATCAATACTGTACTTTTTTTATTTCTCTTGTGCCTACCCAATCCTTACTATAAACCTTTCTCAAAGAACTTTTTAGTTCAGATCATTCTGAATTGTGTTGATGTCTATCCTACTTATTCCCCCCACCATCAATTTGTGACAGATTTTTCAGCCCCACCTGTTTATTCCAACACCCCCTCCCACACAATTGAGCACCTTAGAGTAGACGTCATAAAATGAGAATGAATTGTATTCACAATTATCATTAATAACATTTGAGTTTGTCAGAAACTGTCAACATGTTTCTTCAGTTTATAAGCTACTCTGGCTGCCTATGTACGTATATATGTATGTATTTATAATATGTTTAGGCCAAACCAATATGATTATTGGGCTGAAAATTTAAACACTTACTTCTTATTATGTTAGAAAAATATTTTTTCTATTTCCTGAATAGGTTTCTAGAGGATTCAATTTACAATATGAGTTAATGCTAAAATGGTCCCTTAGTTTGTGTCCTGCAGCATTAACACTTGTTTTTTTTTAATTCAGACTTTTTTTTAGCGATTACTGTCAAACAAAAGGTAAGAGAAGTAAAATCTTCATTGATTCAAATTATCAAATTTTCAATTTCTAATTGATCACCTCCAACACAGCATGTTTCTATTGAAGGACTAACCTGACCTGGTTATCTACATTTTTAAGCATTGTATTAATTATCCTTATGAGGAAAGTAATTTAATAAACAATACCTAATGCCTTGTAAAGTATTTATATTTCTCCAAACAGAATCATTTCCAGTTGAATGAAAGCAACCAATAACTGCTGCTATCCACAACAGACTGGTTTAAACAGTGTTGCTTGGTTTAGGTTATCCATTTGTTCTGACATTTATATGCATCTGGACTTAGCCCAGCCCTAACCTTCCATAGTAGAGACTAGAATTTTTTACTCACACATATTCCTCAATGTGTAGGAAAATGTTTTTTTGTTTTTTGAAAATTCACCCTCTAAGTAGGTTTTTTGTGAGGGTTCAGTTTGTAATGTAAGTTTTTCCTAAAATGATCCTTTAGTTTGTGCCCACCATTGGTAAAAAGAAGCTCATGCGAGTGGTGGTGATTCATAATTTCCCTTGGAATGCTAAGTTTACTTTAATTTGCTAACATAAGTAACCTTATAATTTCGATTTGATGTGCGACTAAAGTGATTTGCTTTGCGTGTTTCTCAACAAGGCACTGTACTTCTGCAGCTCTTCATGAAATGCATTTCTGATTGTCCCAGTTGGATCACTTGAACATCCTCTCCACTAGATTGATTTAGGATGAAGGATGTTCAATTTGTTCAATTGATCAGTCTCAGGGGGAGGATGTTGATCCCTCGAAACACTTAAGGCATCGGATTGCAACATAAACTGATAATCGTTCGATGAATTCAGTGAACCCATTGGATGGAGTGCATACGCAGACTGGAACAAGTGAAAGTAAAGAATGAAGGAGCTGTGTTGACTGTAAGCGTGATGTTTAAAAGGTAAAAATGGTTTGACAGATTCTATGATTATGCATCCAAAAATATATGTATTCATTTGCACGAACAATATCCTCTTCAACTTTGTCATTAAAATAAAATGTTAAAAAATTAATGTATTTATACAAGTGAATGATGTTGAACAGCTGTAGACACCAAAGGCGGCAGAGGATTCCATTTTTTTTATATCTGCATGTGTTTGTGCATTTCTGTTCTTTTGGCTATACTGCTTTGTCTATAGACTTTAAAATTGGCATTAGTAATCCACTAGACCTCTTCTAAAATGTTTTTATTATTTTTTGGGGAAAAAAGCTTTTTTGACTTTTTGGGGGCCTTATTTTGATGGGTTTATTAAACATCTGGATTCTGGAGAACTTAGAGTGAAACCACTTTTAGAAACATCTATTTCAGATGTTTTCCAGTGGAAAATGCCAGTGATGTCATAAAGAAAATTCATTCTGACCATATTTATTCTTTGATGGGATTTTTTTTACATGACTTCCAATTTTGATGCTACAATAGTTTGATTATTGACTGATGGCTTTTTCATAATCTTTTTCTTCTTCTTCCTCTTCTGCTTCTTTATCTTCCTATCGACATTGTAATATGTATTCATATAAGTGAATAATATCTTCTTTAACTTTATTAATAAAATAAATCAATTTCTGTCTTTCCTTGTTTCCTTGACTCTAAATTATGATGGTTTACAAACAATCCCCCACCACAACTCTTTTAGTGGGTAGGATGTTCAATTGATAAATCTTGGAGGTGGGTGAGTTGGTGTACAAATGGTCACGTGGGATTGTCCAAGGGATGCACTCAGTTGCACTAACTTGCCAACTACATTTTCACCGTTTCTGAGTATTTTCAGTTATTTCTTTTACAATCAAAACATCAAAGTAGCTTTAATAATTTTGATTTCAAACGTTTTGGGAGCCTTAAACTGTATATTGTTATTTTTAATTATTACTTTCACAGAGGACATCGTCTATCTTTTTATCATTTTTAGATGAGTTTAGAGCAAAAGCAAAATTATCGCTTCAATCAAATTTCATACTTACAGGGAAAATAGAGTTCAAGGAAACAACATGGCCGCTGTATGATCTGAATTTACAAACAGTTTTAGTCTTCAGACCATATAGTTCAAGTACATCTGCCAATGAAGTAGGAAAGGTATATGTACTTGGTTGCATCTGTCTGTCTGTCCATTTGTCTGTCTGTCTGTCTGTCCATTTGTCTGTCTGTCTGTCCTCTTGATATCTCTGAAAGTACCTAATCAATTTCAATGAAATTGTTAAGGAGGGTGGGCATTATGGTAAGGAAGAAGTGGCTTGATTTTGGAGTGGATCCAGGGATTATTGTTTTACTTAGATATATTTTTTCTTTTTTTCTTTTCTCCCTACATTTATGTAATTGCTCGTAACTGTCTATATGGTATCTCTGAAAGATTTTCCTCTTCATGATGAATAGTAAATGTTTTTTTTTTCAGCCCTGTGGCTGCATTGATACAGCCTGTATGCATGATACATACATACATAGCCAGCAAGATAAACTTAAAAACTAAAAAAAAAAAACGTAGTTGATGGTGTCAAATTATATTGATTATTCCCACCAGAATTTTCTTCCTCCATGCTGAGAAATCTCGTCTTAAATCTTTCTTCAATACTAAAATAAAATGCTGGACATAATTCTTGTGTTTCTATGTTTTGCTTGATAAACAAAAATATTTGTCCACACCATGTCATTAGTGTGTGTGGGGGGGTTCTCTCATCTTTATGCTTTTATATAGTTAACAACTATATAGTAATTTAGTGCACCTGTGGGAGCTTTTTCAGGAGGTCATTAGTTTTTTTGTTCAAGGGAATTTGCTGCTGTTGAAAAGCTAGTTTTTATGTTCATTGAAATTTATTGTTAGTGGACAACTGCTGATTTAGTAATGGCTGAAGAAAGTGAAAATTACTTCTGGGATTTGTCAGATTGTGAATCAAGTTTCATTTTGTGATGGAGAGACGTTAGGTGTCTCTCACTCAGTGATTTAGTTGACTGAAGTGATGATGGTGATTGTTCTTCAGAGAATGGACGGGACTCCATTCTCAATGCTTGGCAATTGTGCAAAATGAACCATAGACCTGCTGTTTATGATCCTGCCTTTCTGCACTGCTTCAGATGTGAAAACCAATCAGTGATGAAATGAACCCTTCAGATTTCTTCAATTTCTATAAGAAACCGTCAACCAAAACTGTCAACATAGGTTCCTTCAATTTTTAAGTTAGTCTGGCTGGTTTGCTGGCTAAGTATTTATGCATTATGCATACAGACTGTACCAATGGAGCCAGAGGGCTGAAAATCTAAACATTACTCCTGAATTTTGTCTAGAATGAACATTTTATTGGTATCTTAATATTCTCCCCTTAAGTAGGTATTTAGTGGGGAGCTCAATTGGCATTGTAAGTCTATGCTAAATTGATCCCTTAGTTTGTATCCATTGATGCTTAGAGATTACTGCCCAACAAAAGGCAAGGAAAGTGACTTATTCATTGATCACCCCTTTTTCCAATTTTTCAATCGATCACACCCAACAAGGCATGCTGCCAAAAGATATTGGTCTTGTAACAGTTTCTATTGAATGACTAACCAAACCTGTTTTGATGAAGAATTGTCAGATCATATTTGTGAAAAAAAAACGCAATAGATCTGCCTCTCAAACTAGTCACATGCAATTACAAGTGTTTTTTGCATTGAGAATTTGTCTTGGTATTGTGAAAATACTCAAGGAAGATATTAATTGAATACCTTGGTTTAGGTACCAATTTATAGGAGTGTTTTTCCGCTTTCTTGCAGGCTATTAATAGATAAAACAGAGGTAGATAATGAAACTGTACACTCGATTCCTAAGCTCAACTAAATTCACCAAGTTTAATATAGTTAAGATGAGAACGTTAGAACTTTGTTCAAAAAAGGGATATTACAATTGGTGAGAGCCTTATATTCTATAAAGGGAGACTTGGATGGATTTGATTAATCCCTTTGAAGTGCAAACGATTTGGAATGAAATATTTCACATTTTGTGAATCTAGTACCAGTTATGTATGATCCTTTGTTGTACGTACCAAATATCAGCAAATAGGTATGACACCACATTTATGACCATTTCTATATTGTGCCTCCTTCCAGAGTATATTTTGTATGTTTTTTTTCTGAAACCCAGCTACGTTTCTGAATTATTTATTGTGCTAGAAATGATAATCTAACTTTTATCCTTCTTACTGCTACTCTTGGAGCAATTCATATTCTTCGATGTAGCAGTTGTTTGGCTGAGCTTGTTCCACTGAATGGTCACCCTGGCATCCATGACCTTGTTTGGGCATAATGTACAGTGTGTAGAATAGTCCAGTATGTGTTGTCCAGAGAGGACGTGGAATTTCTCAACAAGATCAACATGGGTGGGTCTGTATTTCAGAATTTCCAGGTTCAACTTTTGGATTTGATCTGTGTTTCTTGAATACCGGATTTTTAGGATTGTGTATGTTTGAAAAGGAACCTAATTTGATTCTGGATTTGATAACTTGGAGAATGTATCTCCACATGTGATGTCCCTCATTAAACCATTACTGCATGATTCCTGACTTGGCTTACCATTTTATTATTCAACAAAGAGGTATGAATGGCTCTGTAAGAGTGAACAGGAATAATATTCCTCCCTAAGTGCTGAATAAGTCCATGAAAAGATGTGGCATAGTAGCTTTTGATTTTGGAAAGACAATGGTTCTTCAATGGAAAGATAAAAAAGATATTGGATTCCTTTTCACTATTCATTATGTAGAATAAAAAGTAATGAACAACCAGTGAACACCCAAGAAAAACCTCATGAATCATTTGTGAATCCAACCGTTCAATGAATGAAAGCAGTAGTTAGGACAGATCAACATTTGGCAAAACTGAAAGACCATTGTTCTATCTCTACTGACAATGGAATGAAACTGGAGTGTCATCCTGAGTGCTCATGTCTGGGCAAAGAATATAGGGAACCTGGGAGGCCCAGTTGTCTGAGATTGATATGTCTGCCATCAGGTTGGCTGTAGGATGTTGAATTGGGTGTCAAACTGCTTTAGGGGAAGCTCACCCCCTGGTTTGGAATCAGAGTTGTCTTTCTCATAGACTATTGCCTTCCCAAGACTAGAAAGACCAATCTGCCCTGCTATTTTAGCCATAGCTGAGGGGGAAGAGATCGATTCATGCCTTTTCCAAGGTCATTTGTACAAAGTAAACATAAACAACCTCAACCAGAGTTTGAACTCAGGTTGCTGATTCTGTTGCCTGCGTTGTTACTGCCACGTTAATTGTACAAAATTACCCAGGAAACAAAGAAATAGTAGACAAAAATGTCATCAACCTGCTTGACATGGCTCCGTGGAATTCTGAGCTTCTGTACAAGGGAAGTTAGAACTTTCATGACTGCAATATAGAGTGAAGATAATCAGGAATACCATTGAAAAGAACCACCCTCAGCTTCCAACCATGAAATCTGGAAGACCCTCATCCTGCCTGCTATACTGTGGGACATTATCCCATTTACCTTCCTTGTTCTAAGAAAGAAAGAGCCCCAACAAGAAAGTGCATTGTCTGTGCTCAGAAGCATGATCGGATTGGGAAAAATCAGAAAAGAAACATAGCACTAGTGCAAGCAATGTAGAGAAGGCATGTGCATCGGTCCATGCTTCAAGGAATACTGCACTCAGTAATAGCTAACATTTTCTAATCAATTCTCTTTGTGAAGATCCCATAAATAATGTAGGCCTTTTCCGTTTAACTATTTTTTTAGTCTTTTTTCATTAGCTCAGTATAGTAAAGCTGTTCAAAAAGAGGATTGATATTTTTTTTATCATGGATGAGATAAAAAAATATATATTCTGAGTCGGCATATTTTATACTTAGAAAAAACATTAGTTCCAACTTGAAACAATTAAAAAAAAACAGGTTAAGATAGTCACGCAAAAGAAAGCATCACATGACTAATGTCTTTTGGCAGTATGTTGAGGTGGATCAATGAATAAGTTACTTTCAAAAAACAACTCTGCCAAACACAGACTAAGGAATCAATTTAGTATAGACTTAGATTGCAAATTGAAACCCCGACTAAAAACCTATTTGGGGAGGAATTTAAAAAAAAAACAAAAACATTTTTTATACACATCATCATCATCATCAGTCTTTTTTCGTGCGTTGTTGGACATAGACTTTACCTCTATCATGGGCGTTGCTGAGCCAATACTTTCTAAACTTGTAAGTTCATCTCTCCATCTTATATTCTGGCAGCCTTGGTTTTGCATGTAATTGATGGGGATCCATATTGTAAGTTGTGATATCCATTGGTTGTCTGCTGTTCTTGCAACATGACCAGTCCATTGCCATTTGAGATTTCTAATGGAATCTAAGATGTCTCGGACTTCTGTTTTCCCCTAATATAATGTCTTGTGATCTCTTCATGTGATGTTGAGTATGGTTCCCAGTTTGAGGGTCAGTCTCTTGGTTAGGTTCCATATTTCAGCTCCATAGGTGGTTATCAGGTGGATATATTGATTGTATACCTATCTTCTTAGGACTTATGGGATCTTCTTGTTTCTGAAGGTTGAGCTTGCTCTGCCAAAGACTTGACATCCTAAGGTGATTCTTCATTTGGTTTCTTCTTTTCTTGATTATTTCATGGAGATTCATTCTCTAAGGTAGATGTAGTGGTTTACTTTCTCCAACTTTGCATTTTCAATTTTAATCATTTTGTTTATTTCCAATGTGATTGTTGTACCTGACCTTTTTTCTGAAGTTCATGTGAAGGTCATCTTTTTTTATTCAGTTCATCTAGCATTAATTAGAGGTTATGAAGGTTCTCTCTATTCTGATTATTCTATTTTCCCAGTCTAGGTTTTCAAAGATCATCTCAAGGCAGGCTGTAAAGAGTTTCAGTGAGCTGGTATCATCTCATCTTACCCCTTTTTAGAGCTGGAAGGGCTCAGAGACTCTATGTAGCCTTATACAGGAGCTGCTATGACATCATGAATGTTTCAGTATTCTGACATGTACTTTCTCTTTTAGTCGATTTATGGAATGGAGATGGTCTATGGTTGAGTAGCTTTTTCTGAAGCCAGCTCGTTCCCATAGTTGGCTTTCATCTAGCATTTTGGTGATTCAGTTGGTGATAACTTAGTGGAAAGTTTATAGATGCAGTTTGTTGACATAATAAGAAGTAAATGTTTAAATTTTTCAGCTTACTAGCTCCATTAGTGCAGCCTGTACATGGTATGAATACATGGCCAGCCAGCCAGCCAGCAAGACCAATTTAAAAACTGCAGGAACCGATGCTGACATTTTTGGTGATAGTTTTTCTTGATGGTTTTCTTTGATGTGATCCTTTGTAAATCATTTGAGATGTTACTATATTATCTGAATGAACTGGTTCATATCTTATTTTTGAAAAGTTGACAGAATTTGACCATTTTAATTGGTGTCATATTACTGATACAAATCTCTGAAAATCAGTCTTTTCTTTTCTATGAGAAAACTACTCCTTCATCATCATTATCATCATTCATATATATATATATATTGACAGTTTCTAACTTACTAATACAGAAAATACAGTATCAGTATGTAAACAAATTATATCTATTGATTGCTAAATTATAAAATGTAAGATTTTATTGATTTCAAGTTGTTTGCATTTGAACCAAATTGTTTTTTGCTGCATTTTTGTAGGTAGTAGACTATATAAAACTAAAAACAACTTATTTTCAAAGGATATATAAACGGTATGAAAATTAGAAAACAAGTAGAAAGAAGAATTCCTTATTTGGTTACATTTAATTGCAAACTGAGAAGCATGCAACATGCACATGAGATATTCATGCTCAACATCAAATGGAGAGACCACAAGACAGCACAGTATATTAGGGAAAAAACAGGAGTCCGAAACATCATTACAAAACCATACAACAACCATTACAAAACTCAAATGGCTATGGGCTGGTCATGTTGTAAGAATGGCAGACAACTGATGGACATCACGACTCCAAAACATGGATGTCCTGTGAGCAAATGTGGAACCGGGGCTTTTTGTTAACCACAGTTTTGCATATGATCACTGGGGGGGTCTATGTTGTGAATTGTGTTGTCAAGCGGTCATCTTATATTCATGCAACATGACCAGTCTTGAGTTTTCTAATGGATTCCATGATATCTCTGATTCCTGTTTTCTTCTTTGAAATACTCTGCTGTATTTTGATCTCTCTAAGTGATGTTGAGCATGATTCTTTCCTGTGCATATTGCATGGTTCTTAGTTTGATGACCAACCTTTCTTTTGAGGTTACATAGAGAGACCAGTTCTGTAGGCTGTGAAATTAGTTACATAAAGGTGAGGAAGTAATGTAAGTTAGCAGCCAGTGGGCACTTGTTCTTTCATTATTTCTGATCCACTGTGCACCAGCCCTACAACACAGAGAATCATCCTCTGGGAAAATGTGAATCAACACATGATTGAATGAATCAAAGAAATCCTAAAGTGAAACCAACAATGCATTTTATTTGAGACAACCTGAATACATTACAAATTCATGTGCAAAAGTTAGGCACACAAGAGGAAACATTTAACATATTTGCAAAATTCTATTCCACAACACCCATGTGATTTGAGGGTTATATTATCTTCCGATAGGTGCGGGCTGGCTGAGCAATTAATTTATTAATATTGTTATTGTCTTCCAATCATTTCCTGCCTGTCAGTACCATTGTATCCGTGTATGATCTTATCTATCTATATTCTGATAACACTACTCGAACCTCCACTTGACTCATAACATAAAAAAAGAAATATCCATCACCAGAACTATTCTTACATCATTCATGAAATAAAATCTTGTATTCTGACCACTTGTGAATGAATGGTCTCCGTTCTGTCTCTACAGACGATGGAATGAAACTGGAATGTCTCTCTTCCAAGATGAATGCCTGTAGAGATCCGAGGATGCTCAGTTGTCAGTCGAAGACAGAGAGTGATATATCTGGCATCAGCTTGGCAGCAGAAACTCCCAAGAGGATATCAAATTGGGTATCAAACCGCCTTAAAGGGGCTCCACTCACTAGTTTAGAATCAGAGTTGTCCTTCTGCCTCACTGGTTGCCCTTCTGAGGCTAGAGAGCCTAATCAGCCCTGCTATTTTACAGATAACCAGGTGAAGAGATGAATTCATGCCTGTCTCAAGGGCATTAGTGAACATAATCACACCTCCCGACTACTTACATACTGTTGCTAAAAACAAGTTATGAAACTTGCATTTTGCATAAATATTTTCTGATGAGGCAATTAGGAACTCCTATTAAGGGTTCTAGATTAATACTGCCCCGCCCGGCCCCGCCCGGCCCGGCTCCGCCCGGCCCCTCCTTTTTTGTTTACTTCATAATTTTGTCCTCATGTTTATATGAATCATATCATACATTAGTCATCGTTACTTGGAGCCATACTAGAAACTGTCAAACAAAACTGTCACCATAGGTTTCTTCAGTTTTCAAGTTGGGTCGGTTGGCTATGAATGTATTATGCATACAGGCTGTACTAATGCAGTTAGAAGACTGAAAATTTCAACATTCACTCCTTATTATTAGTCTTATTTTAACACGCCCCCCAACTTTTTCGGTGAGGGGGGTGCAATGTTACATCATGCAGAATTGATCCCTCAGTTTTGTGTCCAGTAGCATCCACGCTTGTTTTTTTGTTTTTTTAAAAATTCAGACGTTTTTCAGTGATGGCAAACAAAAAGCGACAGAAGTAACTTATTCATTGATCGGCCCCAACATGGTATGCTGCCAAAACACATCGGTTACATGTCAGTTTCTATTGAGAAATCAACCGGACTTTTTGAAAATATGGTTTGATAAATGATCCATCGTTAGCCAGACATCTTCAAACACTGGCATATTGCCTGTTTTGTCCCTCTCCAAATGACAATAGCCAACATTTACTAAATACTCATGCTCTCCTTCTTCTATATATAAGTTCCATCAGTTTTTGGTCTAAAAAGTCAGATTGTGCTTTTGTCTTTCCTTCCAGAAGTCGTTGTTTACAGGACTGGTTTCTCAGCTACTTTTCATCTCAAGGTATTCATTGACTTTTTCTACCCCCCCCCCCCTATTTCTCCTCATCGAGCATCCTTTCCAGTATGAAAGTTCAATTACAAAAAAGTGAAAACCTGTCTGGTTAGTCAATCAACAGAAAACGTTAGGCAGTCTGCGTCTTTTTACAACATGTTGGGGGTGATCAATTAGAAAATCAGAAAAAAGGGGTGATCAATGGATAGGTTACTTTGTTAGGTAATGATCACTAAAAAAGTTTGAATTTTTCCCCAAAACAAGCATGAACACTGCCAAACACAAACCAAGGTACCAGTCTAGCATAAACTTACATTGTGAATAGAAATCCTTCCACTAAAGGACAGAAAGTATAAAACCAGTTATTTGAGAGGAATTGAAAAAAAATTTTTTATATATATAACGAGGAGTGAATGTTTGAATTTTCAGCCCTCTGGCTCCATTGATTGCAGTCTGTATGCATGATACGTACATAGTCTGGCTGGCTGGCATGCTGGCTCACTTAAAATTAGAAGAAACTTTTGTTGATGTTGACTAAGTCATGGATGTTAAATCTCCATCTTCAGACGGAATTCCATCTTCGACAAATAAATATTTTGCAGTTCCTGATCTCTAAATTAGTGTAGAAGTGCTTGAACATTTTGGCAATTTCTTGACAATTTTAAGCACATTTTGGAGGGTTTGTTTTTTTTTCATTTTTGGCTATTTTCAGTAAAATTAGCTAGAAGATATTTCTTAAGTTGGCAACACTTAGTTTTAATCTTGGCAATTTTTCTGCTAACACCCATCCTATGTTGATGCTGACAGTTTTGGTAGATGGTTTCTAACAGAAAAATAATCCCATTAAGTCGGCTATTAATGGAATATCTCTGTGTAAACTTTTATATATGTGCGGAAGTCATTCTAACCTGCCACTGAATGAAGTTTCCACGTTTACGTGCAAAAACTGGTTTTATACTTTCTGTTCATTTTAGTTAATGAGTCGGGGATGGGAAAGTATCATCATCATCATCAAAACAGGAATCTCTTTCAAAGCACACTTAATGACCTGCTTGTATACATTGATTGCTCAGACTAGGTGCATGTCTCGATTTACCGGAACCCCCATCAGAACGGGATGTAACACAAGGTTGGTTTAATGTGGGGAGACCACAAACGTTAAATCGATTCCCTAGTTTTTACCCGCTTGTTTTTTTATTTTTTTTTAGTGATCACTACCCAACAAGAAGCGAGAGAAAGAACTTGTTAGTTGATCATCCCCTTTTCCAAAATTTTCAATTGATCATCTCTACACTATATGCTGCTTACAGACGATGGTCACATGACAGTTTCTTTTGAGTGACTAACCAGATCTGTATCTGTTTCTGTAATCAGGCCAGTTTTGAGCTGTTTCCACCATTTCTATGCTAAGCTTTTTTGTTTCAATAGGTCAATTCCACACGAGCCATCAGATAACATTTCGTTTAACTTGATGATTTTTAGTGATATAAAAATAGATATGGCGAGAAAAATAAATCATATTTTTCATTTCCAGATCTTCTCTGCTTGCTATTTTTAAATCAATAAACAAAATCTATGATGAGTGGAAGCAAGAATTCTGCAATATTTCTGGTGACTGGCATATTTATGACCTCTGTCAACAAAGTTGGAGAAGTATATGTATTTGGTCCCATCTTTCTGTCCACCAAACATCTCTGAAAGTACTTGAGTTTTCACTGAGTGATATCATCCATTTTTTTCTCCTATATCTATGTACATGCTAATGACTAACCATATAATAGCTCCAAAAGTTCCCAATAGATTTCTATGAAATTTTGTTGAAGTGTGGATAATAGGCTTCAGAAGAAGTGATTGAATTTTGGGGCAGATCTATGCACAATTACCTCCCCTCTGCCACAGTTATTTTCAAACAATATAATATTGCTGAAATTTCATGATTGTCTGCACAATATACTTAAAAGTTCTTTATGAATTTCTCTGAGATTTCTGGAAGGGTGGGCAATGTGCTGCTGAAGAGGTGATAAAATTTTGGGGCCTATCAGTGCACAATTACTTCTGACAATGGTGTTGGCAGAGGTACGTGCTTTCTGAGTGCTCTCTTAGTATTTTTTTTATCCAACATCCATTACTGTCTATTGACCTTGATATTCAATGCTAATATTTCTTCT
This sequence comes from Thysanoteuthis rhombus, assembly GCA_963457665.1. Taxonomy (NCBI): domain Eukaryota; kingdom Metazoa; phylum Mollusca; class Cephalopoda; order Oegopsida; family Thysanoteuthidae; genus Thysanoteuthis; species Thysanoteuthis major. The sequence continues at coordinate 58,605,780 of OY735217.1, forward strand.
AAGTATACCTTGAGCTATTTTTGTTTCTGATTGTTATAATGTTGTCCCACTAAATAGATTATCTGCCAGCACTGTATCAATAATTGCTGGAGTGCATTAAACACCAAATCGTATTCTATTGAATCTCTTATCATAATCAACCAAATGTCTGTCTGAATGTGACAGCGTAACTCAATGACACAAGATATCCCCATGAAATTTTCACTGTGTACTAATGGGAACCCCAGGCATGTTTTAGCAAGATGGTTTTTGAAAATTCAAAAATATGATTCTGTGGGGTCTCTGTTCTTGTTCACACTAATCTCTCTCACTTTCTCTTACTATAATCCACTTTTCTTCTGTAAAACTCCTTGAAATATTTGAATTAAAAGTGATGTAAGAGTTCATGATGGTGATGATTTTTGAATATAGTATGATTCAATAAATGCTAAGTTCAAATCAATGATCTTTTATTGGGACCCCTGGCCCCATTCAAGCATTCCGTGCAAACTCTTCAATAATCTTCAATATGCATTTAGTTAGTAAGGATTTACAGTTTTCTCCAAATTTTACTTGAAGACAGGCATCTGAAAGGTCATTTTTCAAAAGAATACAACCACCATTTTACTTTGCTAAAAATCTCTTCTGACTTTGGTGATCAATACAAATGGTCTTGCAATATCTTATTTAATCTGATAGAGAAATCTAAATTTCTGCTCAAACATAATGTTATTATTATTATTATTAATTTTTTTCTTCTATTTACCTATATCTTAATAGTTATTGCTTTTTATTGCAACTAAATTTAGGCTGGGTCCCCTTCAGCAGTATGTAGATAAATTAACAGCATGGATCGGAATAAAAAATAAGTTCCAGATGAGAATTGAACTCATAACCCTCTTTGCTGGAGTTTGACTCATTCAAGGTGCGACTTTTCTTACCACTGAATTACTGGAAGTCAGTGGCAAGTGTTAGTCAAACCCTTGAACTTATTTCATATCCTGATTTCTTCTGTGCCATGTTTGATATTAAATGGTAGTTCAGTACAAACCAATTCTTTATCTTATTTTTATTTATTTGATGTTAAATGGAGCATTGTAAATCATTATCATTATATATTATCAATCACTGCTGCAATCACACCCAATTGCATCAGATCTCTCCACCATCTATATTCCTGCTTACTGATGTTGCCTATATTAATGAAAATTATGATAGGTCTGGTTAGTCATTCAGTAGAAACTGTCATGCAAACAATGTCAATTGGCAGCATACCTAGGTCTTTGACAATCATTGTATTAAGGGTAAACATAGGTTTAAAAAACAAAGCAAATGAATGAAGAAAAACATGTCTTGTTAGTCACTCAATAGAAATCGTCATGTGATCAATGTCTTTAGGCAGCATGCTGTCTGAATTTTCAAAAAACAAATATGAATGCTGTCAGACACAGACTAAGGGATAAATTCATTGCAAATTGAATCCTCCTCTGATATTTGGTGGAGAGGGAATTAAAAAAAAAAAGAAAATTTTTCTGAACAAAATAAGGAGTAGATGTTTAAATTTCCAGTCCCCAAGCTCCATTGGTACAGTCTGTATCTGCAATATACATACAAAGTCAGCTAGACCAATCTTTGGTGACAGTTTTTTTTCTAAAGTTTTTTTGATTCTGACCAGCTTGAAAAATTTTCTGTATGAAATTGTTCCATTAATACAATTAGTGATTCAGCAAAATCATCTTCACCTTAGCCCATCTCAAGCAACATGGCCTTATTATGAAAGGAAGACGTACGATATAGTGATATTTCACAAAGCAAAAGCTTGTCTATACATATGATCTGAGGAAAGTTCAGATCTTTGCCCTAATTCATTCAAGAGTCACATTTAGTTCATTTTTAAATTTGTCTCTGTAGTTTGCTACAGCATTTGAACTTGGACTTGTTTTAACTGACATCTGTTTGAATGTTATTTCAATTAATTCTGTTTGTTGCTTGAGTTTCAATCTGAATCTCACCATGAGCATCTCCCTAATTATATTGTAACAGGAGAAAATCATGCTTATCATCACATGGAGAGATCACAAAACAGAACTATATATTAGGAAACAAACAGATGTCAGAGAGAGTCCAGAAAATATTAGGAAATTCAAATGGCAATGTGCTGGCCATGTTGCAAGAATGTCAGGCAACCATTGGACATCACAACTCACAATGTGGATCTCCCCCAGATTGCATGCAAAATTGTATCTGATAAAAATAAGATTCAATTTAAGAGGAGAATTAATTCTAATAGATGAAATATTGTAAATCATTATTATTTTTTGTTACTACTTAACTTCATTATAATTGTTGTGGCTTTTTATCGTATCTAAACTCAGCTCGGTTCCCCTTTGGCAGTGAATAAATAAATTACCAGCATGGATCAGGATAAAGAATTAGTTCCCAGTGAGAATCAAAATCACAGCCCTCTATGCCGGAAGTTGGCTTGCTTAATGTGCAACTGCTATAACTGAGCTAAAGGAACTCACCATCTTTGTTATCAAATTGTAGTTCAGTATCACTAATCCAATCCATTTAATTTATCAAATGAAGTATTGTAATTTCATTTACTCACTCTAGAAGGTAAGTAGTAGCAAAAAAAAATAATAAAAAATAAGTCATGATTTAGCCAAGTTCACCAAGGTATTGGCACTGTGACGATTGGGAGTGAAGAAACCTGTTAGACTTTTTAAAATTCTATAACCAACAACAGATATTAAAAGGCTGATTGACGATAATGGTGATCAAAATACTCCTTACTAATTGTTATAGCATTAAGATTTCTTAAATTGTTTAGTTTGGTGAATCTTAGTCACCTATGGTTGAGTTGGTATCTCTTGTATGCCACCAACAATATGTTCAACTTTTATATTCATTTTCCTATTTTTATTGAATGAAGTATCGTGAGTCATTATTATTAGTTCAAATTTTTATAATGACAGTGAGTAAATAGCCCTCATCAGAAAATGAAAAATGAGCCTTTGCTGGAATTTGAACTGTCATCCCAGGAGGGAAGCACTGTTTAGCCCAGCCTGCTATCAAGCAGCTCAACTGGAAACAGATGTCCAAATAACAACCTTATAGCTATGCTTGATTCAAAACGGCAGCCATGTTTGTTTATATTCTGGTAGTTTCACTATTCATTTCATTTTTCTGTTTTTTTTATTTTCATTAAATGAACAATTATAAATCATTAGTGTTTTAGATTTATATGACCACTTTTTACCTTCATCTTATGTTTAATATTTGTTTTTCATCACAACTTTTTGCTCAGACCAATTTCCCAGTGGCAATAAGTGAATAGCGTTGATTCTGATCAACTAATAAATTAAGATGAAAGTAAAAATTTAAAATAATTATGTATTATATTCATGTTCCCGGCTCTTATGTTCCAAGAGTTGTTATACCTTTGGGTAAAATAGGTTAATTTCTTGTAGCCAAATTATGTTTGTACTTTCCATTTTTTTTTTTAACAATATATTGTATCAGTTTGATACTGAGACTTTTTAGTGGTATACTGAACGGTTCAATTTGTTGCTTGTTCTTGATTCAGACTTTTGAGTGTGTGATAGTAAGGTAATAGCAGGAGGATGTCAGCTGGGGTAGTTGTTATAAGGGAGTAACTAAACTATTTAATAAATATAGAAGTATACAAGCCTGGTTTCTGCAGGATCAAACACCACTTTCACTTCTATTCAGACTGCAATTTTTTATTGTAAATACAAAATTTTAAAAATATATTCTTTCAGTATAAATGAATCTATTTATTAGAATGAAAGAAACCCTTGAATATTTATAAAATGAATTTTTATAGATGTGTAAGCCATGTCAGTTTTGCTCAAATTGAACCCCTCTCCCACTAAAAACCTTTTGAGGGGCATGTGTGTGTGTGTGTGTGTGTGTGTGTGTGTGTGTTGATATTAAAAAACAAAAAACAAAAACAGTTTTTCTAGACACCAATCACCTGGTTGTGAATTCAGACCACGTACGTTAGGAAAATGTTAATCTTATAAATGTATTTATTAGAATGAAATAAGCCTTTACATAATTCTAGCATAAATTTTGGTAGATATTTAAGACTTGTTAATTTTGCTCAGTCAGTAAGAGTCACGACTACCAATCAGTGGGTCATGATTTCAAGTCTTAGTAAGGGAATATTATCTTTTTCTTCCCTAAGTTCGGTGGGGATTGCTCTTGTTAAGGTAGAAAAACAAAGTCCACTCCAGGTTTGGGCTAAAGTTTGACAAAATGTTGTAATGAGAACATAGATTTCAGTTGTATAAAATATGAAAAATTCCTTGGGTATCAATTTTGATATTTGCAAGTGTGTGTGTGTGTGTGTGTGTGTGTGCATGTTTCTTTATGACAATTTAATGGAACCTATATTGGCTGTGCAAATGCAACGTGCACATGAAAGAATAATGCTGGGCCTCACATGGAGAGACCACAAAACAGCACAGCACATCCGGGAAAAGACAAGAGTTAGAGACATCATAGAATCCATAAAAAATCTCAAATGGCGGTGGGCTGGCCATGTTGCAAGAATGGCTGACAATCGATGGACATCACGACTCACAACATGGATTCCCCGAGACCATATGCGCAACCGAGGCCGGCAAAATGTTAGATGGAGAGACGAGCTAGACAAGTTCAGGAAGTACTGGCTCCGTGACGCCCATGATAGAGAAGTGTGGCTAATCCTGGGGAAGGTCTATGTCCAATGACGGACGCTAAAAGACTTATGATGATGATGATATTGGCCATACCATGATATAAGAATTAGTACCGAAGGGTCGCAAAATTATTTTGGTAAATTTGGTTTCTATTTCAGGACAATTGAATAATCCTAATATGACGGATTTTTCTCAGGCTATAAGCAACATTATTCATATCAGTGATTGTGATTTGAACAGTTGTTCGCACAAGTCAATTTTCACTTATATTTATTTCTAGCCTGTTTTTCAGCTCGATGTCTATAATTAATAAATTCGATATCGTTGTTCATTTTAGTAATTAAATCTTTGGGAAGATCTATATGCAGTATTATTGGTATGTGATAGAGTCTTAGATAGTGGTCAAGCATTTAGACACCCTAATCAGTGTGTATCTGTCTGTAAGATTATGATGGTTTCTTTTTTTTTTTTTTACTCTGATAGGATATAAATATTGCAGAATTTTAGATTCATGTGAAAAATGTAATTAACTGATAACGAGATAACGATTTTAAAGATGTAAAAATGTTTGTGAATAGAAAATATTAGAATACCGTCAACCAATACTGTCATCATAGGTTTCCTCGGTTGGTCCAGCTAAGTATGCATCATGTGCATGGGTTGAGCTGGAAGGCTGAAATTTTCAATATTTACTCCTAACTATGTCTAGAAAAACTGCTTTTGCTTTTTGTTTTTTGACCCCCCCCCCAAGGGTTTTAGGGGGGGGTTCAATTTGCAATCTAAGTTTATGCCAAATTGATCCCTTAGTTTGTGTCCAGCAGCATTCATGCTTGATTTTTTGAAAATTCAGAATTTTTTAGTAATGACTACCCTCTTTCTATCGCCCTCTTTTCCAATTTTTAATTTATCACCCCCAATAATGTATACTGCCAAAAGATGTTGGTCACATGGTAGTTTTTACTGAGCGACTCACCAGACCTGTTAGTGCTTATTATTTGATGAATACATCTAATTGGTTCTTTAACTATTCAACTCTAGCAAATCTGATTGCTGTAAACACTACCCTTATTGAAAGACATCCAAGGAGATTTGGTCCCGTCTTTCCGTCTGTCTCTCCGTTCACAATAACTCTGAGAGTCCTGGATGGATTTCAATGGACATTTCTGAATGGTTGGGCAATGAGGTATGGAAGAGGTGGTTAAATTCTGTGCTAGATCCAGGGATTGCTTTTTGATTGAGTGATGTTTTTCCAATTTTTTAAAATAGATTTATGTATAATTGTCCTCACGATATCTCCAAAAGTTCCCAATGAATTTTTATGAAATTCCTTGGGAAGGTGGACAATAGGCTATGGAAGAATTGATCACATTTTGGGGCAGATCCATGCTCAATTACTACCCCTATATTGTAGTTATATGTCTGTACCACATATCACCCAAAGGCCATGTCTGTCCACGCAATATTTCTAAAAGTTCTCAATGAATTTCTGTGTAAAATTTATAGAACGGTATGCAATGGGCTGTGTAAGAAGTGATTTAAGTAAGGGCAGATCCATTTGCTATTACTTCTGTTGACAATGACTTTAGCAGGGGTATGCGTTCTCTGAGTACTTTCTAGTTTGATGAAGATATCTCAGTGGTTCTTTAACTATTCAATTCTGATTTCTGTAAACATTGAGAGACATCCAAGGATAAGATCAAGAACAAGATAACTATCTCTATCTCTCTATGCACCATGTCCCTTCAGGACGTGGGCGATTATGGCTCTCCACGGTTTCCTTTCTTTTGTTACTTTGAGCAATTTTTGCTCCTTCACGCTTCCTGGCACTTCTTCTGTCATTCAAACTTTCCAAGTAGGTTACCTGCTGCTTACCTCTCCTCTTACCCACCATATACCATGTGAGCATAAGATTCTACAAGCCTCTCTTCCTCATTATGTGTTCCAAAAATTCCAACTATTTCTTCCTGATCGTTAGCAACCGTTTCTCTGTGTTCAAAGAGTTTTTTGGATGATTGAAGTCCTCCTTATTATTTCTGTTGCTAACATGATGTTATGGCTGATCTACTCTACAAAATATGTCAACAACACAAACAAATGCTAATGACCCTTCTCAAAATTATAGACATTTTCCTTGTAGTTCATACTTCCTTTGAAACTTGTGAAGATCAAGCTAAGGTTATTGGAATCACCTTCAATCATATCTTTAAATTCATCAGCTAGTCTTAAAGATCTTTGGGAAAACAAACAAAATTGTGTAATTACCATATATGCATATATATAAAGTGAACATTCAATTAAAAAAACTATGCAAATATTACACTACATCAAATGAACTGGTATTATGACTAGGGAGCCATCTATGAAACTTTGAGATGGACAGTTATGGGGCTTCAATGAGTTGCTGTGGGTGATAGTCTTCTAAGTACACTTGTTAACCATCTGTCTTATAATCAAACATTTATGATATTGTTCTATGTATTTTGACTAACAAACTCTTAGAAAGAATTAATCAGATAATTATTTCTTATCTCCATGTTTGAGTTAAAAACACCAAGTCATTTATCTTCATTTCCTCATTTGCCAGCAAGAATTTAGAATCCACCAAAATACATATGGAATTATATCATGTAAAAATTGGATAAATAATTTTGGCTTTTCGATTAAATTAATAATTAATCTTGCAACTCTATATGGGTAAAAAAATGAAGGCCTAATGAGAAGAATGGTGTCACCCCTTAATTGATACGGACTTGGGAAGAGTAGCAAGCATTTCTAATCTTCTATTCATTTATATCATTGTCATCATCACCATCATCCATTGTTGGGCATAGATCTTCCCGAAGATTCACAAGACCTCTCTATCATGGGTGTTGCGGAGCCAATACTTTCTGAACTTGTTTAGTTCATCACGCCTTCTTCTATTTTGCGAGCCACAGTTTTGCATATGATCTCCAGGAATATACATTGTGAGTTGTGGTATTAATGGGTTGTCTGATATTCTTGCTACATGACTAGCCCATTGCTATTTCTAATGGTTTCTCTGATATCCCTGACTCCAGTTCTTTCTCTGATATGCTATGTTGTTTTGTAATCTCTCCATGTGGTTTTGAGCCTGATTCTCTCTTGTGTACAATGCATGATTCTCAGTTTAATGCTCAATCTTTTGGTTTTCCATGATTCAGCTTAGTTGACTATCAGAAGGATGCATTCATGTCAATGGTCTTCAAAGTCTAATTATTTGTGGGACCTTTTTTTAATAATTAAATTTTCTTGGGAAACCTTACAAAAAACAACTTTCCCTTCTACATCTGTTTTTTTTTTCTCAATATATTTAATGTTTAAAGATGTAAGGCTTTCTAAGCATATATACATATATATATATATATATATACATATATATATATATATATATATGCTTACAAATGTTTATAGCTATTGGATTTTGCCTCGTTTATTACATTTTTCATAAATGCGTATAAATCCAAATAGGAAATAAAGCCTCGAATGGAAGAGAAAGAACAAAGTTTACTGAGGAATGACTACTGACTGAAAAGCATCTGTGTTGTATGAATAACCAAGATGCTTCTAATTTCAACGTAACTGCTAAAAATAATCATTTTGAATAAAAAGAAAATTATGAACTATCAATTATCATAGAAAGGTATATCATTAAGTATTTTGTCGAATGTCACTTTGTTTTGTGGAACCGCTGAAGAGGTTGCATAGAACCCTGGGGTACCACAAAACACAGTTGGAATAGCACTGATCTATATATTCCCAGAAATCATCATTCACAGTTTCTTCGCAGGAAAACAAATGGCCATCCTTTTTTTTTTTTTTCCGGACAGATAACAACTCTTGAATTTTAGTGACTAGTGAATAAGATATGAACATTAAAAAAAATCATTGAATTCACACTGATTCCCTGAAAAATGAGAAAGATTTTCTCCTGCATTTGGCTCAAATATTTCTCCACAATTGCACAGAAACTCGACTTCCATTGAACCATAAATGATGACCTTGATTGAAAAAATGTTTTCTGGTTTGTTGAATTCTGAATAAAAAGTGCTGCATGCCTGCATTGGTTGCCGCTCTCCTCATCAACAAAAAAAACTGCCATTGTAAACCATTGCGATTCCATTATTAACTGCATAAAAAGCAGAATTTCATTGAATGGAGCATAATCAGATTTCTTCATTTAATTTCTGGAGGCAAATCTTCTTCAACATGACTGAGCCGTTACTTTTTATGGTTGTACTCTCTTCCATTAAGAAAATCTTCCTTAATTAGAAACCGTCAACCAAAACTTTCACCAAAACTGTCAATGTAGGTTTCTTCGGTTCTCAAATTGGTCTGGCTGGCTGACTGACTATGTATGGATGACGCAAACAGGTAACACCAATGGAGCCACACAGCTAAAGTTTTAAACATTTACTCATGTCTACAAAAATGCTATCTTAAGAATTCCATCCCTAAATAGGTTTTTAATGTTGAGTTCAATTTGTAATGTATGTTCATGCTAAATTGGTTATTTAGTTTGTGTCCAGCAGTATTCATGATTGTTTTTGGAAAATTCAGATGTTTTCAGTGATCATTGATTCATTGATCCCATGTTTTTATGATTTTTTTAATTGATCACCCCCAACAGAGCTTACTGCCCAAAGAGGTTGGTCAAGTCTCGGTTTCTATTGAGTGACTAACCAGACCTGTCTTTCTTAATTTTATCTTCCCTTTAAATTTGCTCTGTGCACTCTATGTGTCAATAGTCTGATTGGTGTCCCTCAACTTCTTGTAGTACTGCCTGAACTGTTCCCACTGAGCTATGAGCTGTAAAATGATTCGTGAACGGAGAAGTTCTTGATGCTGAACTATTCAATTGTATGAACAATATGCAGACCAAACCCCATAACTCGTATTCACCCCTGTCTCTGGGTTTGTGACCCTTCAGGGTTGGAAATCAATAGTAATTAACTCATTCAGGCCCGGTTTTTTCAAGGGTTGCAAATCAAGGGCAACGATGGATTGATTTAAGTTTTCTCATTTTCTTAGAAACCCTGAGAAATCATATATCATTTTGGCTGTCAGAAGATACAGATTTCATGTATGGCATCTAACCATATAAATAGCTTATATACAAATTTTTCTGTTTTTTTCATCTGTTTGTTCTCAAATAGGATGATCTCATTGGTTGAATTACCTTCGTATTATGACATAACAATGAAAATTGTCATAGAATCTCATAAGATTTCATGTCTGATTGCATAAAAACTATTTGAGTTGAGACTTTAAAAAAACTTGAAATTAGATTACTTGAATCAAAAATAAGTTACCTGATTAAATAGCATTTGGCTCCTTAGTGCTGATCCATACAAAAATTAACTCCGTCATTTTGGACAGGTATATTCTAGTCCATGACCTCATAATATGTTCAAAATGGCTGCAAAATTTGAAGTGCATCGATGTGTGTACCCAGCCTGAATGATCAGAGGCATGCCCTGATGTGCACAGCAATACCAATCCATTTCTGGGTAAGTGACCTTGAGTCATTTGTCAGATACCCCACATTCAAAAAGACCTTGTCACATTTGTCTTTGTAGGGTGGTGCATATATATTTACTCAGTCAGAGTGAAATGGTTGATGGGAACAAAAGGACTACATTGAAGAGGAAGAAAGAAAAACAAACAAAAACACTGATTTAATTACTTTCTACCCTGAACATCTATCCTTCACCCCCATTTCACCTTGGATAAATAAACCTAATAAGAAAACAGGTCTGGTTAGTCTTTTGAAAGAAACTATCATGTGACCAATGTCTTTTGGCAGCATGCCGTGTAAGGGTTGATGAAAAATAATGGGAAAAAAGAATCAATGAATAAGTTAGCACTCTCACCATTTGTTGAGTGATAACTAAAATTTGCCAGAAACAAACTAACAAATCAATATAGCATAGTCTAACATTGCAAATTGACCCCTTCTCAAAAAACAAATTTAGGGTGGAATAGTTTCAAAAAACACAAAAAATAATTTTTCAGACATACTAAGGAATAAATGTGAATATTTTCAGTCCTCTAGCTCTGTTGGTGTGGCCTATATGCCTGATGCATACATACATAGCCAGCCAGCCAGCCTGCCAAACCAACTTGAAAACTGAAAAAAACCTGTTTCTACCCTGACCACCTATCTTCACCCCTATTTCCCCTTAGATGTTGAATAAACTAGATAAAAAAATCTAATTTAGATCAATGTGAAAGGAAAGGAGGAAAACAACCAAAAGGCTACAGATGATAAGTGCCCAACGTACTATTTTGAAAAAGTTGATAATTCAAATATTTTCAGAGCTAAGATGCCCAATTTTTTTTTATTCAATTTGAAGCTCTGCATTATGATTCTGATGTCTGGTGGCTAATCCAATTTTTATTTCTAATGATATGGGGAGGATTATAATTGTTATACAACATTATGTATTTTTTGCAATGTGTGGTGAATTGGGCACTTATCATGTGCATCTGTTCAGTGGTTATCAATTCATTTCGTTTCTCTTACTATACTTCTCTCTTTCTCCACTCATCCTCCTCTCTATCTCCACTCATCCTCCTCTCTATCTCCACTCATCCTCCTCTCTATCTCCACTCATCCTCCTCTCTATCTCCACTCATCCTCCTCTCTATCTCCACTCATCCTCCTCCCTTTCTCCACCCATCCTCCTCTCTATCTCCACCCATCCTCCTCTCTATCTCTACTCATCCTCCTCCCTTTCTCCACTCATCCTCCTCTCTATCTCCACTCATCCTCCTCTCTATCTCCACCCATCCTCCTCTCTATCTCCACCCATCCTCCTCTCTATCTCTACTCATCCTCCTCTCTATCTCCACTCATCCTCCTCTCTATCTCCACCCATCCTCCTCTCTATCTCCACCCATCCTCCTCTCTATCTCCACCCATCCTCCTCTCTATCTCTACTCATCCTCCTCTCTATCTCCACTCATCCTCCCCTCTATCTCCACTCATCCTCCCCTCTATCTCCACTCATCCTCCTCCCTTTCTCCACCCATCCTCCTCTCTATCTCCACCCATCCTCCTCTCTATCTCTACTCATCCTCCTCCCTTTCTCCACTCATCCTCCTCTCTATCTCCACTCATCCTCCTCTCTATCTCCACCCATCCTCCTCTCTATCTCCACCCATCCTCCTCTCTATCTCTACTCATCCTCCTCTCTATCTCCACTCATCCTCCTCTCTATCTCCACCCATCCTCCTCTCTATCTCCACTCATCCTCCCCTCTATCTCCACCCATCCTCCCCTCTATCTCCACTCATCCTCCCCTCTATCTCCATTCATCCTCCCCTCTATCTCCATTCATCCTCCTCTCTATCTCCACATCCTCCTCTCTTTCTCCACCCACCCTCCTCTTTCTCAAAACCCATCCTTATTGTAATCATTTGATAATTTCAGACCTGTTAAACACTATAATAATGTATATTTGCATTGTTTTTATTGTCTCCAGGTCAATATACCAGAAAATAAATACTTTGTTTCATTTCATTGTACATTTTTTCTCTATAATCTGGTTATTTAAAATCAAAAAGGCTGAAACTGTTGAAAATATGTTTTTTCTATCATTCAAATTTTCCAAAATTGATTTTAATAATTCAAATTGATGCTATTAGAATTTAATTCATTGTTTTAGGTTCATTGTATTATAGTTGCCTTAATCTAATTTTTTCTTTACTGAAAAAAATACTGTATCTGCTGAAATATATATATATATATATAGAGAGAGAGAGAGAGAGAGGGAGATGAGGGAATGAATTTTGTGAGTTTAAAAAGATCAAGATGATATCATTACTTCACATAAATGAATCACCATAGCCTGCACGTGTGCCAGAACTGATTATCGAAAAAATACCAGCACTAGATTTGTGCATTATTAACCCCAAAATAACTGTAGAAACCCCTCAAATCACTTAAAAACAAAACAAACAAAAAAGCCCTTTAGATGGTGCGTAGTGGTAAACCCATGCAACTTTTCAAGGTTATAGCCTTCAAAGTCTGACCATGAGCATTTGGAGACACACACTGACATAGACGGAGAGATGAGCAAAGAGAGAAGAATCTGTAGACCTCTTGGCTGATTGGACAGGTAGCCTATTTGTGGGGCTTTAGATTCAATAAAGGTGATTACTTTCATCTTTTCATTGATTGTTAACAGCTGTCTTGTGATAAACATGATAATTGTAGGTAAGTATAATATACAAAACTCTACCTAAAGATTAAGGAATAGAAAAGATCACCAGGGTGTATCTTCAAAATAATACTCAGTGTATAGATGGGAGCAGTATGCTAAATGGAGTCAAAAAATAAATAAAAAACATTGATGTGTATTCTATGTTGGTGAAACCCAGTAATGTATTAAAGATTCAAAAAATTAGTTTTGATATTTTATTTATAAAAAAAAAAACTCCCCATGGTACAGCATGTTTTGAATCTACTGTCATTAGTTTTTTGATCTGCCTCTAAAGTTCTTTGATTCAGTTTCATATTTCCATAATTTACTGGTTTATAAATTGACTTATTAAACCGAATGCTCAAAAATCTGTCGTTTGAAATCAAACCAAAGAACTCTAAATTCAGCAACTTTCAATATTTATTTTAGCATAAAAATTAGACGTGTGTTTATTGATTTTTTCTGAATCTTTTAAATCATTTTCTATCCTTGACAGCCAATTGGAAGGCATGAGTTAGCACAAATGATTTTTGTTTATTGTGATACAATTTATATTTTATTATTAACAAGCCTGTCTGCAACACGGTCAAACCCCACTCCATCTTCTATATTGACTGAAGGTGATTACTGAAGATTTTGTATTGTCTATATAATAATTAAAAAATTATAAAAATATATATATTTTGTTTAAATGTATTTATTCATTAGAATGAGATGAACCTTTGTATATCTTTATGATAAATTTTCATTGATATCTAAGACTTATCAGTTTAGCTCAGTTAGTAAGACAACCTCCTGGCAATCAATTGGATATGAGTTCAAATAATGGTAGGGGAATGTGAATCTTTCATATCGGTTTACACTCCTTTCATGAGGATTGTTCTTGCTATGGTAGTGAAAATAAAGTCCAGTTTTGGATCATCATTATTTATTCTTGCCACTATTCACCTTCATCTTAATGGTTGTTGCTTTTTATCACAACTAAACTCAGGCTGGGTACTCTTTAGCTGTGTGTAAACTAATTAGCAATATTTGCTGTTAGTTAATTTATTCACTGCCGAAGAGTGCCCAGCCTAAGTTTTGCTAAAAAGCAATTAGAAATAACATGAAGTTTGTAGAAGCAAAAATAGATTATAATGATTTATAGTACCTCATTTACTAAAATGAATGAGAATAATATCCAGTATTGGAGTTTGATAATTATGTTCAAAATATATTGTTTCATTTTCTACACTATTATAAAGATGGTTGAAAATCAATATATCCTTAGGGATCAATTTCTGTTTTTCCAGTCATGGCCAGTTCCCAAGGTTTCCAGATTAAAGAAGAATAAATGCACTCTTAATGCAGAAAGTTGAATAGTTTGTTGATTTGAAACGATTTTGTTTGGTCGAGTAGAATTGATGAGTTGGCGAGTATCACTGAGAAAATTAAAATTAGTTTTTGTCTTGTTGTGTTATGGACTTAGAGAAAAGAGAGAAAAACTTGCTCCTTTCTTTGTTCAAAACCATTAACCAAAACTGTCAACAAAGGTTGCTTCAGGTTTCAAGTAGGTCCAGCTGCTGGGCTATGTATATATCTTGTGTATAGACCATATCAATGGAGCTAGAAGGCTGAAAAAATTTACTCCTTATCATATCTACAAAAATGTCTCTTTGTTTTTTGAAAATCCTTACCCCAGAAAAGTTTTCAGTCAGGGAGATTAATTTACTGAGTAAGTTGATCCTAAATTGATTTTTTAGTTTGTATCTAGTATCATTCACTGGCTATAATGGCTATGTATGAATGCATCACATGTGCTGGCTGTATGAAATGATCTCGAGGGCTGAAAATTTAACTTTTACCCCTTATGTCTACTAAGATATGTTTTTTTTCACCCCTCCCTTATAGGTATTTAGTGGGGTGTTTAATTTACAATGTAAGTTCATGCTAAATTGAATCTTTACATTGTGTCTGGGATACTCATGCTTGTTTTTGGAAATTCAGCCTTTATTTTTTAGCGATCACTATCCAACAAAAGGCAAGAAAAGTGACTTATTCATTTATCACCCCTTTTTCCAATCTTTCAATCGATAATCCCAAAGCACTGCATGCTGCCAAAAGACGTGTCACATGAGGATTTTTATTGAGTAACTAACAAGACCTGTCATCTTACTTTCTAAGGACTTTATTAAGTAATAAAGGTGGTCGACAAGTCAACAGCTTTCATCTCAAAACATGGGGTCTGACCACCTTTATCTTCTACCCATTTATTTACTTTCTCTATGGAACACGTTAACAGTTACTCTATTAAGATACAGAACCTTATTGATTACATTAATCTCTTGTTTTTACTTATCTTATTAATCATCTCTATATATGATGATGTAAATTCTTGATAGATGATCATCATAAAATCTGGCCCATTTAAAGATCATTTACATTGGCCTTGAGTTTTTTCCATTGTGAACAATGGTATTCTTTAATGTTTTCATTCAATCTCATTATTGAATCACCGTATCCGCAATCAGAGACCCGAGCAATCAATAAAAGAAATTAAAAAAAAATCAACATGGTGACTATGTATTCTTCCCTTTTCACTTGCGTCTCTGGGTCAGTGCTCCTGGTCACATTTTATGAAAATATACCTGTGTACTACAGTTGCCACCTTTTGAAAACGGATTTTACATTGCCCTGAAATGACGTTTAGGTGTTTGTGCAAAAACTTGGTGAGAGAGAGGGAGTAATTTTCTAAATTTCTTTTTTTATCCTACTGATTCTGTAACACACGTTTCCATTGGAAATTGACAGTGCCTGTTGCATGTAACCATGTATCGCTGTCTGAAGAGTTAGGGTTGGGTGTGGGTAGATTTGTGAAGGTCATAGGCCTTCCCCCATCTTAGTGTATGATGTGCGGCTTAATAGACCTCACTCTGACTCGCTGGCACACGACATGCTGGCAGGAGGGAAGGAATGGATATGTGCCTTTCCCAAGGGGATTAATGTGAAGTGAATGCAAGCTGCCTCAGTTTCATCTCTGCTCTCCAATCCCATTCTCCGTACCCATCACCTCTCGGCCACTCACTCCAACTATCTGAATGTCTTTCTTTCACTGAATATTACTGTGACACTGAGCACTCTTGGCAGTTGATAAATCGGAACACAAGTGTTTTGTAAAAGTATGAATCCGTAGATTTTGAGGTCTTAAAAGGCTGCACCAGATGTTTGATATGTTGAGGAAAATGAATCTTTTATTCATTGACATATGGAATACATTTTTTCTTATAAATTGCCTTTTTATGAATCTTTGTAACATTTTGGTACCCTGGCAGACTGTAAAAGCTTACGGGAGTGCAAAAAAATCGAAGATGCAGAACTGGAGAGAGTAGACCACTACATCAACCTAGAACAATGAATCTCCATGAGACCCTCTAAAGGTGAAGAAATTAAGCAAAGTATCACTCTCGGAATACAAGCCTTTGGCAGAGCAAGCTCAGCCTTCAAAAATAAGAAAATCCTGTTAGTCATAAAAGGAAGAGTATTCAACCAATCCTGATAGTCACTTATGGAGCTGAAACATAGAATCTAACCAAAAGATTGATCTGCAAAGTAAGAAGCATGCAACATGCACATGAAATAAATCATTCTCAACCTCACGTAGAGGAATGACAAGACAGTAAAATATATCCGGGGAAGAAAGGAGTCCAAGACATTATAGAATCCATTGAAAAACTCAAATGGCAATGGGCCGGCTATGTTGCAAGAATGGTAGACAACCGATGGACATCATGACTTACAACATGGATCCTCAGAGATCACATACACAACCAAAGCTGGCAGAGTTCTAGATGGAGAGACAATCTAGACAAATTCAGAAAGTGCTGACTCCGGGATGCTCACGATGGAGAAGTGTGGATAATCCTGGGGAAGGTTTATGTCCAACAACGGACAATAAAAGACTGATGATGACGACTTGCATTTTGGTACAATGCCGTCATAAAGATACAACCTTTGACTTAATTGTTATCAAATACAGAGGGAGAAATGCCAGAAGTAGCTGCTTCTTATAGGTTCAGCTTTAGAGAAAGTGAAGAGGACTAATTTAGGGGCATGAGAAGTGATGTCAGTAGGCACTATCGAAGGGCTGTTATTTGGCATAGTGATTTAACTAAGGGAATACTACTGATAATTATTAACTGCCACAAATCATTTCCAAATCATTAAAAGCAGCTGATGAATTGATGTCAATCTCTGCTCTACTTCTCACACATCCTTTTCAAAGAATATTTTCATCTAATAAATGCAACATAGGGTTGACAATTAGGGAAAAATCATAATATCTGAAGGACAGGTTGTTTTCTATTTTCTAAAAATGATTTCATTATTGTTTGAACTCTGGAATTATCAACAGTCAAATAAGATATTGTTTTTGATTTACTTTTCACCATATTTCCTGGTGCTGTGACTGTTTTGAGTGAAATCAATCTTTTGCATCACATTTGAATGTTGAAACAAGATTTGTTTAATGTCCCTTTTATGTAGCAGATACATATTAAACAGAATATTCATATACATTTGTAATATAATTTAAACAAAATAGTGTTTTTTGTTTGGCACTGACCAGATGATGAAACATCAGAAGTTGATCAAGATTGAACTGTAAGGCTATGGATTTGAAAAAATATTGTTTACAAGTTGTTAGAAAAAACTGCAAAGATTTGTGCTTGGTTTAAAACAACTATCAAAAGCATCATGATCGAAGACAATGTCATGAAATGATATCAAATATCTGAAATGTCAAACCAAAATACGATTGAGAATCTGTTGAAGTAGTTGAAGAGTTTCTATTGATATTCGGACCATCCTCATCTTGGTTGTTTTTCATACAACGTTTCGGCCGTTGCACTCTACGGCCTTCGTCAGGTATCATCTGGTAGATGTGGGGAAGTAACATAATGCAGAGGTTACAGGATCAGACAAATTACTGCAAAGTAATCTGATGGTTCTAAGTTCGATCCTAGTGTGAGACAGTATAACAATACTACTAATGCTAAGAGGGGAGTACGGTCAATATACCCCCGTCGGATAAATAAAGGGTTCGGTTTGTTACTTCCCCACATCTACCAGATGATACCTGATGAAGGCCGTAGGGTGCAACGGCCGAAACGTTGTATGAAAAACAACCAAGATGAGGATGGTCCGAATATCAATAGAAATAATAATGATGCCTCATCTAAAAAATTCAGAGATATAGTTGAAGAGTGGTTATGAAAAATCAAATTCCCTCTGGTCGCACAATACTGGTTTGGGGGTTTTAATGTAGATCGATTCCCAAACACCCAGATAAAAAAAATGATCTTGCCGTACTAATAATTTTAAAACAATCCTTGTTATAAACTTTTGCACCTTCTGGGTTGTCCAGTTGGTGTTGGCCTATGGCCGAGTCGTGCAGCAGATCTGTTTTAGGTTTATAGGTGCGAGGAGGCTATTCTCTTTTTACGGTTGATTTCTGGCAATGGTGATGGTACAAACTATTTGATATGTTTGATGAGAAAATAATGAATGAAATCATATTAGAACACAGTGTAAGTTGTTTTAAAGCTTTATAATTACAGCTGTGATCATCTAAAATAGTACCAGAAATATTTAGCTACGTGAAGTGGTTGAACCAATAGTGTATCAAACAAATTGTCTCTGCTTCTTTCAACAATCAATTCGTACTCTGCTTTACTCTGCAGAAATGTTCATCAAATCAACCGGAAGTTTCGAAGTCTAAACAAAAATATTGTTTTCATCTTATTGAAACATTTCCTATTGATTAATGCACCCTCAGCAAATTTCTAAATGCACTCTTTATCTTCATTTAGCAGAAAACCTGATAAGATTTTCTCTCTCTAGGTTTGCTTCGTTTTAGAACATCAGGTAGAATCGTCCATGTTTGTTTGTGTAATTACGTTTTTTTATCTTTTGTTATTTCATCTGGCTTCCCCTGTTTATGGCTTTTGTCTGTTGTTGCTATTGGAGAGTTAATGAACAGTGAATGCCATCATGCTGTAAGTACACAAATATGCTGACTCAATCAAATCATTTTGTATTGCATAAAAACCTTATATAACTATGTTTAATTGAATTTAAAAGCATCGGTTGGGCATTGGAAAATATGAATTCAAGATGAAGGCAATTTTTCATAGCTTTTCAAACAAAAAATGATATACCCCAGTCTCTTGGGTTGTTACACATGAAATGTCATATTTAGAGGTGTCCTTGTCTCTTTTTAAGAGACTCGGTCTGTCGGTTGGTTAGTCTGTCTAAATATTGGCAGTGATGGTGTTTAAACTTTACAGTGTACGTTCTTGTTTTTACATGATTAAGATTAATGCTAAAATTGTAAGATTTACTAATGTATTGTTATTATTTTTTCTCTAATTTACCTTCACTGTGATTGTTGTTGCCTTTTATTACAACTAAATTCGGGCTGAGTTCTTTTCAGCGATCGGAATAAAGAACAAGTTCCAGGTGAGAATTGAATTCCTAAGCCTCTTTGCCGGATAGTTGCTCACTTAACATGTAATGGTTATCACTGCACTACTGTAACATAGCGGCAAGGTCTGGTCCTACTCAAACCCCCAAACTCACTCCCTATCCCAATCTCTTCTGCCCTGTTTGGTAAGAAAGTATCGGTAATCCAATTTTATTTCATATCTGTTCATTAAATATTTTAAATCATTATTATCCATTTTTTTGTTACTATTTGATAATCATGATTTACAATACTTTATCTAATAGAATAAATAAAAAAAATTCATAATTGGAATTATTCTTTTTTTGCGGATTTAATATTAATAGAGATATAATTTGTAATTATTGGAGGTTTTGGAGCCTTTGAGATCCGTGGTGTCTACCTAAGAATACCTTTTCAAATTAGGACATAATGCCACTCAAGCTGCTGATAACATTAAAAAAAAACATTTGAAGTGAAAACTACTACATTATGAACTGTTCTGTGTTGGTTCAATAGGTTTAGGTTGAGAAATAAGAATACTAGTGATAAATCTCAAGGGAAGTCCAAACCTATTCTTAATGATGTGGAAATATTGACAGCAATGGCCAATGACCCACAAACAATGGTTTGAGCACTTGAAAAACTTCAACAGCAACCATATCACTTCATCTCAAGACAATAAGAAAGGTTAGCTTAAATTAGGAACTGAATTAAATACTCTATAACAGTTGTTGACCCTACATCTCTCAGCTGACTGACGTCTAAGCTTGGATATGAAATCTTGCAACATCTTCCATATTCATCTGACCTTTCTCCTACAGATTATCATCTTTTCAAGCATTTTGAACTTTATATCCGCAATAAAAGATTCAATAATAGAGAAGCCATAACTTGTGCTTTTACTGAATTCATTACCACTAAACGTAAATGATTTTATAGAGATGACATATTAACTTTGGAGGTTTGTTGGACAAAGAAAAAGGTTATTACTTCTACTGGGTCATATGTTGATTAAATATTTACCGTTTCTGTTCTTGCTATACAGACCTGCTAGCTATATATGAATGTATCACACATACTGACTGTATGAAAGGATCTGGTGGGTTGAAAATCAAAACTTTTAATCGTCATTATATTTAGAAGAACCTTTTTTTTCAAACCCTCCCCAATGGGTATTTAGTGGGGTTTTCAATTTATAATGTAAGTTTATGCTGATTGAACCTTCAGTTTGTATCCAGCAGTGTTCATGCTTGTTTTTGTTTTTTTTGATCGGACTTTTTTAAGTGATCATTGCCAAACTAAATGTGAGCATAATTAGTTATTCATTGATCACCCTGTTTCCAGTTTTTGATTGATCACCCTCAACATGGTATGCTGCCAAAAGACATTGGTCACGTGACGGTTTCCATTGAGTGACAAAGCAGATGTGTCCTTTGGGAGGTATTGTTCCCACCACCTCTGCTCCCCTTCCATTTCAGCTTCTGTGTTTGGAATATATTTCATCTAATGCTACAACAACTCCTATTTCCATATGAAGCAACCGATGTTTCACAGAGTTGTTTTGTCTTCCTGAATAAATCAGATTAAAAGGTTTTATTTAATAACGTCTACTCAATATTTCAGCTGGAAAAAAAAAAAAGAAGCTTTTTAATATTTTTTTTTTTATGTATTGGTTCTATCTAAACGAGGAAATATTACAACTGAAGCAATTACCATCAATGTAGATGTCTTGTAGAGCAGAATAACAAGAAGTCAGGATGGTTTTTTTGAAGTTCGGATGTTAGAAACTGTCAACTAAAACTGTCAACAAAAATATCAACATAGATTTCTCAAGTTTTTAAGCTGGTCCACCTGGCTGGCAATGTATCAAGCATACAGGCTACATCAATAGAGCTAGAGTGCTTAAAATTGTCAACATTCACTCCTTGTTATGTATAGAAAAGAACTTCTTTTTTTTTAAACCCCCCCCCCGAATAGATTTTTATGGATGGGTTCGATTTACATTGTAAGTTTATGCTAAATTAGTACTTTTGTTCATGTCCAGCTACTTCCACACTTGTTTTGTTGAAATTTGGACTCTTTAAGGATCCAATGAAAGACAAGAGTTGTAACTCCTTCACTGATCATACCCTTTTTTTCCGAGTTTTAATTGCACAGTCAAACATGGCACGCTGCCAAAAAACGGTTTCTATTGAGTGGCTAACCAGACCTGTTTGTATAAGTATTAAATTCCAGCAGTTGTACAAAGATCTTCAGATTGAAGCAGAAATAAAATTTTTATGTAGTCTTTAGCATCATTAATAATTTTAGACTTATAACGAAAATAATAGTTAAGAGATTGACAAATTTATAGGATTTCTTAACTTCAGAGGAACGTTTTTTTGAAGACATCAGCATTTTGAATATTGTGATTTGTAACTATTTCTATCATCAACAGATTTTTTTTCATTGATTTGTTTTTGAAGCAGATTTGTTCTATCTCCATTTTATCCAAATGACTGACATGAATTGTTGGAGAAAAGTTTGTGATTATGTGTGTATGTGTATGCATGTATGTATGTGTATATATGTATGTATGCATATGTATGCGTATCTGTGTGTAAGCATGTGTATGTATGTGTGAATGCATATGTATATGTGTCTGTATTTATGTGTATATATGTGTGTATGCATATGCATGTGTGTCCATACGAATGCACGTATAAGTAAGTATGCATGTATGCACATATGTATATGTGTATATATGGATGTATATATGAATGTGTGTGTGTATATGTGTGTATGTATGGATATATATATATATATATATATATATATATATATATATATATATATATGATAGAATTTACAAGGATATTTGCCAACATTATTTGTCAACATTTTGTGCTTAACGAACTCTTTGGCAACTGGCAATATGTTTTGTTCTTCTAATTAATTGTAATTAAAAAAAAATTCTGTTTCTTTTTTGTATTTTTAAAAATTGCTAAAAAACATCATAAACTGAATATATAATATAATATATATATATATTATATTATATTATATTATATATTCAGTATATATATATATATATATATATATATATGTGTGTGTGTGTGTAATGTAATATGAAATCGCATGAGTTTGCTCAGAGTTCACTCCCATTTAGTATTTTTTCTAAGTATAAATCTAATTCTGGTTCTGTATGCTGCTTTGTCCATTGGGATCAGTAAATAATCAGTGCATGTCAATCGTTTCCGCTTGAATGGATTTCATTCAAGATAGCAATGTGGGCAAAAGTAATTGACTAAATGATTTCGAAATGAAATTATTTTATTTTTTCTTCTCGGTTCCAAAACTGTTTCTCTTCATTTTCCTCTGTTTTCATTTTGCCATTATTAGAACATTTTTCATTGCAATTTGATTTTTCATAAGATGAAACATTATCAGTTTTGAATAGCATTTTATTTCAGATTCATCATCCTGGCTTTTTATTATGTTGTAGACTTCAAGTTAGTTATATCTGAAATGTTTTTCTAAAACTTTTTAGAATATATTTTTCAAGCTTTTGTTTTGTTTATCTTGAATTTTTTCCATAAAATAAAATGTACAGACATACCTACGGGGGCAAATACAACCTTTTAATCAAACAGTATCATCATCATTATCATTATCATCATAAGTGCTTCTTTTCATCAATTCAGTTGTATCATCAAAGCAAATACTTACAATGATGAAATTTCTCTTCTCTTCTTGAATTTCCTTGTTAGGTTTTTATAGACTCTCCAATTAACTTTTTGTTGCCTTGAAGCATTAATTACCGCTATTCATCAGATATACCACATTCATATTTATTTATTAAATGACTGAGAAATAAGTTCAATAAATTACTTTCGTCTTAAGGTTTTACAGAAAAGAATCCTTTTAAATTTTTTAAATTTCGATGATGTCAATTCCCCGGAGTTCTGAAATTGATCAATTTAAAACTTGCTGAAAAAAATGAGACAAGAATAAAATTATTATGAGCAGTTTAGTAAATATGAACATTTTCCCGATTATTACCTCTTTCTATCTTATAATAGTTGTCATATTTATTTATAACTAAATGCAAGTTTGATAAATGTTATGGGACAGAGGTTGTAACACTTTTTTGTCTAACTCCTACGATTGAGTTTTGACTTAATTTTCATATGTAACAACAATGATGGTTGACAATGACTAGACCAAAAAGTACAGACCTCATGCACAAATGACGCAGTGACGTATACAAAGAAAGCGATCATAAATTCACTTCCACTTCTAAAGCCCAACTCAGGTTGACTTGTTTTGCTGAAGTTTTTATAAATCCCATATGCTGGAATTACTAATAAAGGACTTGAAATAGGACATGTAGTTTTGGAATAATATTGTACAGAGAAATAAATCCTGCTTTGTTTATCTTTTAGATTTTAAAGAAGCGAGGAGGTATGACCCTAGCAGAGCTAAACTTGTTTTAATTGTTAACACTTGAAAATACAAACCATCAACCAAAACTCTCAACAAAAACAGCCAGCCAGACCAGCTTAAAAACTGAAGAAATCTATGTATGTATGTATCACACATGCAGACAAGCCAGAGGGCTGAAAATTTACTCCTTATTAACAGAAAAAACACTTTTTTTTTTCATTTTTTGACCCCCCCATCTTTTTTTTTTTTTATAAGGGGTTCAATTTGCAATGTATATTTTTTCCAAGTTTATGCCTGGAAGCATTCATGCTTGTTTTTTGTGAAATTCAGACTTTTTTATGATCACTGCCCAACAAAATGTGAGAGGAGTTATTTGTTCATTGATTATTCCCTTTTTTCAATTCTTTCATCAATCACTCCCAATACATCATACAGTCGAAAGACATTGGTCACAGGACGGTTTCTTTTGAATGACTAACCAGACCTGTTGCTGGTTGAATATCGTAGCTTCCTCTCTAAGTTTATAATTGATTTGTCTGTTCATTTGTATGTCTTTGGTGAGTTTCATCAACTCTCGTCCTTTGAACCTGTCACAATTTCATCTTCAACATAACATATTTCATCAATTTTATGCTACTTTTTGCTTTCATCTCAATTTTCTTGCTTTTTATCACAAATTTATTTACTGCCAGAAGGAAAACCTGAATTTGGTTGTGATAAAAAGCAACAAAAATTGAGATGATGGTAAATTGTAGCAAAACATTTATAATCATTAATGGATAGAAAACGAAAATTGGATACTGAATTATCAGTCAATAATAAACATGGTGCAGAAGAAATAGAGATAGAGAATGAGTTTATAGGTTTTATTTGGACTCTTACTTACCATCAGTTCCTGCAGCTCAGTGGTAAGAGCTGTCTGGTATTAACTGAATTATCCTCCAGCATAGAGGATCAGGACTTTGCTTCTCACTGGAAACCTATTCTTTATTCTGATCTGCATTATCAATTTACTTACTACTGGAGGGAAACTGTGCTGAGTTTTGTTGCGATAAAAAGCAACAAAAACTAAGATGAAGGTAATTAGTAGCCAAAAATTGATAATGATGATTTACTGTAAAATAAATAGATTGGATGTTTGATTAAGTGCCAGGCATAGCTAAACAATCCTACTTTTTAGGGTTTTTTGGGTTCTTTGCATTTTTGGGTGAGTCATTTCTGGGAATTCAGACAACAAACCGTATTTCCTGTTGTCCACTGAATTCCACACAAAAAAATGTGTAAAATTGAATTGTTGGTGAAAATTCTCTTGATGGATAACTTTTTTATTACGATATAAATGATACTAGGATTATAAATGAATTTTACAAAAATCGTCATTACTTTGGAGAATATTTGGTGGGGGGTGGGGGTAGAAATTACCCTGCAATTCAAGTACATTTTACCTTGAAAAAAATACCACCATTCATGCTTAGTTGAACTGTTTGTATTCATCCGGCTTTGAATCTCATTAAAATTATAATTAGGGATACAAAATAGTGGCTGTTTATATAAGGAATCTCAATTGAAGTTTTAACTTTTAGTAATTTGTCAATTACTGTGAGCAAAAAAGCTTGCGTTTCCTCAAGTAAAAACTGCTGTAAATAAAAGGAGTGTTCACTGAGAACTGGGGCTCAATAGTTAAGTTATCAATAACTTTATCATCTTCATTGTTGATAATGAATAAAACGGAGAAGTATTTTTCTAGTCTTGAAAAGTAAAAAAAAAATCCGATTCACTTGAATGAGAATTAGAAATTTGCCTCTGTAGCTGGAAACCCTAAAGACTCGATTCTTTTTTTTTTCTCCCCAGAACGCCCCTCTCATCATTTCAATTAGATCTAATTCTTTGAATTGTATCCTAGAATGCAAATTGCACATGAAAGGTTCCTATTGTGTTGTGCCTTTCTTTTTCCCTTCTCTATTCAGAGTAATACAGTTGTATGCAGACAAGATGGCATATGGCCTGTTACAATTTTCAACCTAGAAAGTTAGCTACCAAATTCATTTTCTAAAAATCTTTGATGTCATCTTTCAATGTACTTTTCTGCCTTACCTGATGTGGTAATTTGAAACCCGACTTACAGCGGAAAATTGTATTCTATCAATAAAAAACAATTTGTGGCAAAAAAAATTGTTCTTCAAATCAAAATCAGCAAGCATGCTTTAAATCAACTAAAGCAGATCAAAGATAAATTCTATCTATCTGTCTATCTATATATCTATTTATTTGAAAACATCAACCAAAACTGTCAACATAGGTTTCTTCAGTTTCAAAGCTGGTCTGGATGGCTAGCTATGTATCATGAGTACAGGTGGCATCAATGGAGCTAGAGTGCTGAAAATTTGAACATTTACTATTTATGTCTACAAAAATCTTTTTTTTCTTTTCAAAATTCCCACCTGAAATAGCTTTTAGTGGGGGGGGGGTTCAATTTGCAATGTAAGTTTATGCAGAATTGATCCCTTAGTTCATGTCCTGTAGGGTTCACGATTGTTTTTTTTCTTTTCAATTTGAACTTTTTTTTAGTGATCACTGTCCAACAAAATGATCACCCTTTTTTCCAATTTTTTGATTGACCACCCGTTATATGGCATGCTGTCAAAAAACATTGGTCACGAGATGGTTTCTGTCGAGAAACTTATCTATCTATCCGTATTATAATTTAATAGTCTATCTATCAATAATATAATTTGTGATGTGTCATTCTGTCTGTCCCATAACAAACAGTGAGATAAGAAGGTGGTAATGTGAACACACAAACACAAAACTGACTAGTGCCAACCAAGTTTTGCTATAAGTGAGTGTGTATGAGTGTTTTCCTGCTTGATCTGATTAGGACTGCTGATGTGCCAAAAAAGGAACTAAAATCAGAAATTAACTTGGCGGGCAAGTAGTAGGAGAGAAGAGTAGGGTTTGGGATATACAAAATGGTAGTATGTAAAACATAAAGATATTTGCTAAGAGAGAACAGCTGAGTGTTTGTCTATTTAGTAATTCCAGCTGCTGGTAAAATATAACTCTACTGCAACTATTTATATTGCTGTCTCATTGTGTACCCAAATGAAGATGATGCTCTTGGTTGATATTATGAACTGTGAAAATATGGATGGTTTTATTCTATGGAATATGGCTCTGTTCTTCTTTACACAACTGTGAGTTTTTTCAGATACGACACTGCTTGGAATTTCCAGCCTTAGTTATACTGTTAGCAAAACAGAAGGTATTTTATTAGTTGTGTAGAATAGTTGAACTTACTATGATCTCTATCAATTCATTCAGGCTTTAAATTTTGCTGCCATTTTGAATACATCATGAAGTCACACGAGTATAATTTTGCCATAAATGAAATCTATATCTTATAACCTTCAAAATGATATATGACTTTCCATGGTTTCTTAGAAAATGAGGAAACTTGAATCCCACCACTGACGCTCTTTCTATATAACTCTTTGAAAAAAAACCTGGGCTTGAATGAGTTAAGATTTTCCTATGCTTCTCCTCTATATTGCACTCGTCATTAGAATTACCCAAGTCAAAACATCATATAGCACTAATGTCTCCATTTTAAAGTGAGGGCATACATCATGATCTCAGACAAAATCAATATATTTAGAGAAATTTCAAGTGCTCTTAATGTATCTAATATAATGTCATGTATAATACATCCCCCCTCTCCCTATTTCGGTCGGTAAAAACTTCAATATCTTTTATTGTCCCCATCGGAAGAAAATAAAGCCAGTGACAATCATTTACTGTGGGTGTCTGTCATCATTGTCTCCTTTTTCTCAAAATGATAACTTTGTTATTCCTTAAGATATCTCTATGAAATTTTTGAATGTAGGTTTGTGGAGAGATTCTACCTGAGGGTTAATGAGATATGGCCTTTCAATTTAACATTTTATGAGCAAAAGTATTTTGTTTTTTTTCAATTGGGAAAATTTCTCAAATCTTGACTGATTTTGTTGATGTGTGGTGGTAATGTTAACAAAACAGAGAAATTGAAAAATGATGAGTTATGGCCAATCTGGTTGTTTGTTTACACTTTGTACGTAAATAATCATTTGTCAACATGCAAAAAACAATGAACTTAGGAACTACAGGACCAATTTGAAAGAAAATTGTTGTGCAGGTTCTCGGACACCTAATTACTGGAAATCAAAAATGTTTTTAGGAATTTTTTGGTTTAAATAAAAAAAACCCCAAGTAACTCGGCATTGACAGACCTAATATAGAGTTAATTGCCACTCTCTTCAAGATTTCAAATTTTTTTGTGCACAATGCAACCAACACTTAACAGCTTTGAACCTTCTGTGTAAGCGCATCATGGCCGATTTATAGAAAGAGAAATAAATACTGATTTAAGCATTATATGTTCTTATAGTCCATCTTTTATTAGACGCAATAGTCCATGACCTGTTGCTTTGCTGATGGTTATCATGTTTATAACAACAGGCTCGGCTAATGGCTGTTACTGATACTACTACAAGTATTACAGAAACAGCAGAAATGGAGAGAGGGAAAGGAAGTAAGGTTATTTATTAAGAGGGTGGTTAGGGAGAAAATAAACTTTGGTAGTCTAAGGAGGAGAGGAGAGAAAAGAAAACTAGGAGAGGGGCTTATGGCAGCTGCTGATTGTTTAAGTGTGACTGACACAGTACTTATTTACCTCTGTCATTATACATATGATTTTCATCTGATTGTGCTACATGGTTTCAAAATCAGGATAGACATACTTATTGATTACCATGGACAGAAAACATACTGCTCATCTAATCTAACTATAATTGAAGAAATCTGTGTGTTGGTGTGTAGACACCAAGATAACACAACAGCTGCCCATTGTATGAAGTTGATATCCATCATAAACATTAGTCAGCACACCAGACATTGCAGTGTTGAGTTTGAAGTTGTTTGTATCAGTGGGTCTTATAATCTTAGGCACCACAATTACTCAACAACTAGCCGTAATATAAAGTTGACATTCACCAGATATATTTGTTAGCACATAAGGCAGTGCAGTATTGAGTTTGACGTTGTTTGGATCAGCAATTCTTGAGAAATCTAATGAAAATAGATGGGAAAAAAAACTAAAGATTATTGATTTTTTTATCTAAAATTATATACATCTAAATCGGCAATAGATCTAAATTTAGATATGGTATATCTAAATTTAAGTAGCCAGAATAATTTGAAGCTAAAGTTTTGTAATACAGATGACAATTATGGCAGTCTGTTCCACTAACCAAACATGCACCTTTGGAACCGACACTCTCCTGCGAGTTGTTTTAGCTAAGCAAAAGCCGTTCTCCTATTTATAGGTTGACAATTTCTGGAAGAGCTATGCTGGATCATTGTGAATATTTGTTACTTCTTTGATAAGGTAAACAGAAATTGTCAAAATACTACACACATTTATAATACAATCTCTCATTTTGGTTCTTGATTTTAATATTTGATTTCTCACATAACTTATGAATAAATACATAATTTTTTCAATACTTCATCTACATATATCTATTCATTTTGAATCTGTAGGCACTATTGCTTCCCTTAGAATCTAACAGAAATTTCAATAGTAATTGTAAAAACTATTTATTAGAACAGGTCTGGTTAGTCACTCAATAGAAACTGTCATATGGCCAATGTCTTTTGGCAGGATGCTATGTTGGGGTGATTGATTTAAAAATTGGAAAATGTGGTGATTAATGGATGTTACTTTTCTTGCATTTTGTTGGGCAGTGATCACTAAAATAATCAGAACTTTCAAAAAACAAGTGTGAAAGCTGCTGGACACAGATTGCAGGATCAATTTAGCAAAAACTTACATCACAAATTGACCTGGGGAACTTGGGGGGGGATTTTGAAAAACCAAAAACATTGTTTTTCTAGACATAATGAGGAATAAATCTCTAAATTTCCAGCCCTCTGGCTCTTTTGATAAGGCCTGGACACATACTACATTTAAATACTTAAGAGACCTATGTTGACAGTTTCTAATACATATTTTTAAAGAAATGTATTCGTTTATTAGAATTGAATAAGCTGATGGGTATGTGTATGATGAATTTTTACTAATATCTGAGAATTGTAAATTTGGCTCAGTCAGTAAAAGATCCTCCTGGCAATCAGTTGGTTGTGAGTTCAAATCATGGTTGGGGATTGTGGGTCTTCTGTATCTGTTTTTTGTAGTTTATTGTTTTTTTACGAATGTGTAATGTCTATAATTGGGAATTGGTTCAAATCCAACAATTTTTTTTTTTTAGTAATGAAAATCCACAATTTGAATGCCTTGCAGTTTTCAGGCAATGGATATTAATTAAAAAAATGATAATATAGTAATTTCTTTCTCTAAATAAAATCTGGCTAGCTTTTCCTTATTGGATGTTTTGCAGCAGATTTCTACTTAACATTGATTTTGCTCAGTAAAACTAGAATATTGTTGGCACTGATTTTATTATACAATTTTTCTTGTTTGACAAATATCTTTAGCTGATTGCTTCTTTTTCTGGACCAAATGGGGAAATTTTATTTTCAGACTACCAACCATGCATAATCAGTGAAATTTTTACCAAGTTTCTATCTCTCATAAACAAATCAATTCCTCATTATGTAGGATATGGTCAGACTTGTCTCTGCATTCATTTATTTGTTCACAACGTTTGGGGTGAAGGGCAAATTATTCATAGGACAATTGGTGAATACAGTGCCCGAAGGAAGCGGCATATACACTTTCTTCAGTCAAACCAATCAGCTAACCGAACATTGATAGCATCTGGGAACCTCTCATCACAAGGGATTTCTAAAGAAAAAAAAAAAGCAAACGGCTTATCCAATGCAAATGAAGCAATTCAGAAGTTGCCGCCTTGAAACACAACTTGGATATGCAAAAAAAAACCTCAGATGTGACGTGTCCAGTCCGATCGAATGTGCGCTCTGTAGAATCAACAGCATCCAATAAAGGCCAGAGGGTACGCGGTTGAAACCTTGTGAATAAATGAACATATACACATGGAAAATATTCCAACCATATCATGCATAATGATTGACACACACCATCTAACAAAATTTCTTGTAGGAAATCAATTCCTGTGTTCTGTGATGGGAGGACAATAGTTTAGTACTGAAGCCTTGGTTTCAAGAGTCAAATCTTTAAGGATCAAATGCAGCTGTTGTATAAACTTGGTTCGTTTTATTTATCTATGTTAGAAACAATCTACCACAACTATCAATATCAAAATAGCTTTCTTCAGTTTTGAAATCGGTTGGCTGTAAGTGTACCTTGAGTACAGGTGGCACTATTGGAGATAATAGGCTGAATTTTCAAACCTTTACTCCTTACTATGTCTAGAAAAAAAAAATTTTTTTCTCAAAATCCCCCTGACTAATAGGTTGTGGGGGTGGGTTACATAGAATGTAAGTTTATGCTAAATTACTCCCTTACTTTGAGTCTAGTAATATTCATGTTTTTTGAAATAACAAAAAGCAAGAGAAGTAACTTGACCATTGATCACCTTCAACATAGGATGCTGTCAAAAGATATTGGTCATGAAATGGCTTCTATTGAGAGACCTGTTGCTCTAATTGAAAATTATATTCTTTCTGGATAAAAATTGTTGTATGTTATGGAATGCTACAGAAAAGCTGGACTTATAGAACTAAGATTTAATGTTGTCTCAGACTCTGAAAAGAGTCAGTAACATTCTAATTTCTGATAATTGGATCACTTATTCCCATCATTGATGTTGTCAACATGATATTTCAGTGATCCATTCTTAAGTCCTCGTCAGGGGTATAATTCATGAAGAGAGGCAAGCCTTTTCTTTCCTATAAATGAAGAAAAATTGTGGTCATTAATATACCAACTGAAGTTCATAACTCTTGTCCTAATTGAGAATCCACCAGACCGTATCAATTGACTTTAGTAAAGCCAGGTACATAACCATATGGCTAACCGAGAACTCTGGCAATATCAAACTACATGGATGTGAGTTCCCCAACACCTGCTGGTGCATTCTCAGACACCCTCACTTAGATTTTAATGAAAATTGGCATGTTGAGTGAGATTTTGCTTGAAACTCCAAAAATGAAATATGTTAATCAAAATATTTATTTGGGTGAGAAGTTATGAGCCCCCCCCCCCCCAATTTTGAGATTTTGGTGAACCCAGCTTTTTGAAAGTTCATATTTCAATGTAATTTAGTTTAAGATGTTCTTAAAAAAAGTTATTGTAATTTAAGAGTTTTAGTGAAACAGGGAGACCCCTAGACCAATCAGAATGCAGAACATTTTTCTATCATATGTGACTATTTCTGTTTTGTGGTTTTTGCTCCTTATAGGTTAATGAGCAAGCTGAACATTACCCATTCTTACAAATGTTCCTTATTCCTATCTGTCAAAATATAATCAAATGACTATGGTGAAACTCTCATCAATCTAATTATGTTTTCCTTTATTTTGTTTAAAATATAGAATTCCACCCAAAGGATTGTTCATAATTCTCTCCATTATTTTTGTTATTGTTCAAAACAAATGACCCAGATGTATGCCTGAGGAGCATCTTTGACAAGAAAAATATCAATTTCACTAAGATCCCCCAAAATGATGTCTTATTTGTGTGGAATATTTTCTCTTTAAAGAATTCATGTTGCTGCTCTGTGTTTTGGCAATGTAGTGATGTTTTGTAAATGATTTAGATAAGTTTAGAAATTATTGAATGAGTCTGAGCTCCCAAGGATATTTTTGGAATCTGTCTGATAAAATTTTCAAGAGAGTCTGATTTTTGAATCATGTTGAATTGTAGATGTTGTTTGTATTTATTTACATTGAATATGTTTTTTTTACAAATTATGTGTATGTTTTGAAGTTGATGTATGAATATTGCATATGATTAGGGTTGCCCAGAGAGGCATGAGAAATTACTAATAATGAAAATAAAAAAAGTTTCCCCCCTTTTTTTTTTGTGCACTTGATGAGGGCTGAAGAGTGGATTAGCCAGAGTGCTGAGTTGGCAACATCAAAAATAGGAAGAAGAAATTCGATTGTCCAAACAAAAATTGGAATCATTTAGTGATTATCTATATTCATGAAATTTGGAAGTTTCTCAAAAATTTGACAGTGATGAAATAAAGGTTGAATTCTTTTGAGATTTGTATAATTTAGAATATAATAATATAATAGAATCCTAATTTGCTCTTTGGAAGTTGAATTCTGGTAATCCAGTTAATCAAATTTAACAGAGATCCATTGATCAGCTTCTTCACTTATGGAAGTATTTCATGATGATGATAATGGCATTCCCCATTTCCTATGATAACCATGATTGTGCTTACCTCTGCCATGTCTTACTAGTAAACCTTTCTATCTCATCCCTCCATCTTGTGTCTGGTCTTTTCCTGCTGTGTTTATTGTCCTTTAGGTACCAATTGATTAGTCTTTTGCTCTATCTCTTATCTTGCTAAGTGTCCAGCCTATTTCCATTCTTATCTAATTATTTGTATAGTATCCTTCTCTAGAGACCGCTGTCTGATCCATGTTGGTCTTTTTCTATCTCTTAGAGTTATCCATAGCATTACTCTTTCCATAGCTCTGAGTGTGATTCTAAGTAAGTTCTTAGTTTATTTTGTCAGTTCTCATGTTTCACATCCGTAAGTCATAGCTGGTGTTATGCATTCATTCTATACTTTATGCTCTAAGCACATTGGAATTTGGTGCTCTTTAATATGTCTCTATTGATACCAAGTGATTTCCAACATATCGTTATGCATTCACATTCACATTCATAGTCTTTCTGGAACTTTATTATTTGTCCTGGGTAAACATATTCATCAAGCTCTTCTAGAGCCTTGCCCACTACTCTTGAACAGGACACAGACAAAAGTAATGTTCAACATACAAGTTATAAGTCTTTATGAGAGAAGTTGATTCATAAGTATTTGGATCCATGCCAAGGAAAAGGAGACACCCGTTATCAGTTTGCAGTGCTTCCCCAGATATTGACCTTGGTTATGAGAAAAAATTTCAAGCTTATTGGCATATTTCTAAATTAAACTTGACATTTTCTAATCCATATGTCAATGCTTATGTTCTCTTAAATACTTATATATTGTGATACCATTAGAAAGATTTTATCAGTATTTTATTTTTTATGCAAATTACACAGTTCTTCTCATAACTTCAACAGATGAATTTTGGAAACTGTCAACCATAACTGTCAACATAGGTTTTTTCAGTTTTCAACTTGGTCTGGCTGGCTATGTATATATGTATGATGCATACAAGCTGTACCAAATGTGTGAGAGAGCTGGAAATTGAGACATTTACTCCAAATTGTCAAGAGGAAACACTATTTTTTTTCCCTAAATTCCCCACATAATACTTTTTCTAGAGTAAAGTTCAGTTTGCAAAAACAGTTTATGCTAAATTGACCTGTTAGTTTATTTCCACTTATTTTTCAAAAATAATAATCATTGCCCGACAAAAGTTAAATGAAATAACTTATTCTTCAATCACCCCTTTTTCTGTTTTTTTAAAATGATCACCCCTAATACAGCTTGCTATCAGAAAACATTAGTCGCATGACGGTTTCTATTGAGTGACTAACCAAACCTATTTTATTCGTCTTTTTTATAGATTTTCTGGATGAACATAAAATGACTTTATGTCTTTTTCCAAGTAAAATCCTCACTGAAGATAATTAATTTTGCAGTTGAGCAAAAAAACTTTTTTTGCAATTACATCATTATCAAATTAGCTACAGACAGCTATTAGAAGTATTAGAAGTAAGAAAAAAAAAGAAGCCTGGAATGAATGACCAAAATAGATTCAATGATTACAAAACAATGCTTGTTACAGAAGAATGTTCTCAAGAATTATCAAATTATCTAAAAACATTCTAAAAGTAAGGAGGAAAATAAAATCTCCTCCCAAGCAATAACAAATAACTTGACTGTTCTTACCAGAAATATAAAGAGAATAAATATCTATTGAAGGGTCGTGTAGCTTTTATGGTAAATGGTATGATACATACTTTCAAACTATACTTACTTTTATTACGGCTAACCAAATGATCAATCTTTATATGCCTTTTTTCCGAGATTAAGTATTTGTACATCGTCATTATTTAAAATTTTGATTGCTACATTCTACCCTCGTCTTAATTCATCACTTGTTTCTATTGTAACTTTTGGCTGCGGCTGATTTCCTTCCAGCAGTGAGTAAGTAGAGTTGATTTGAAAATGAAAAATAAGCCTCAGGTGATATTCAAGAAGCACCGTTTAGCCCGACCTGCTTCACCAATTAAGCTACCAAGACTCAACTGAAAACAGGAGTCCAATTAACACCTTTCAACCAATCCTTCATTTCTGATTGCAGCACTGTTTGTTTACATTCAGGTATTTTCAGTCTATTGCATTCAGCTTAATCTACTGAGGCCAAGAACCTTACCCATTTGTTAACATGACTTTTGCCCCAGACAGATTCACAAGTGTGCAAAGGGTTAATAATTGACTTCTACTCTTATTACTCTATTAGTAATGAGAGCCTTTGTCATAAAGTTTTATTTTTTGTTCATTATTTGATTTTGGCTGATTTCCTTTCACCTGGCTAGAATGGCTTTTCAAGATCATTGTCGTCTTGATGGCTAATTGTTAATTTTCTTTCTACAGATCGATTTTTAACGTTACGGTGGTTAAAAATTAATTAGTAAGGAATGTAAGAGAGAAATTGAACCGTAGAGAAGTTTTAGCAGGAGTTTTGTTTGCATGAGATCAAAGTGTAGTTGGTAAATAAAAGGAAAATGGGAAGCAGTTAACATTGTTTAGAAACCGTCAACCAAGACTGTCAATATAGGTTCTTCCAGTTTTCAAGTTAGTCTGGAGCAAATGGACTGGAAATTCAAGCATTCATTCTTTATTATGCCTAGAAAAGGTTTTGTTTTTTTAGATTAAAAAAAAATTCCCCTCTGAAATAGATTTTTAGTGTCGGGGGGGGGGCAAATGGCAATTTGCAACATTAGTTTTTTTTTTGAATTCAGACTTTTTTGTGATCATTTCCTAACAGAAGGCAAGAATAACTAATTCAATTACCCTTTTTTCCGATTTTTCTATTGATCACCCCCAACATGGTATGCTGTCTAAAGACGTTGATCACCTAACTGTTTCTACTGAGTGACTAGCTTTATCTGTTGTTTGTTGAGTCAGGTAGGAAACCATTTTGTTTTAGATGAGTATCCAAATGTGACAACTTCATTTTTAATTTAGAGATGAGAAATATTCAGAATTGAATGTTCAAGAAAGAAAGAAATTAGCTAATTTCTCGTAAAATAGTTTGATTTAAAAATGTCAGATCATAAGATTAAAATTGCTCAGTTGTTTTTAAAACTAAAAGTTTTAAAGAAACAGAGAAAAATCATGTAAACGTAAGAAGAATATTGTCCTTTCTATGTTTGTATACTTTGGTTTGAATTCTGAAATGTAGGTGGATTTACATTATTTGTATTCATTGAAGTCCTTGGTTGAATAGATCATCACAAAAAATATGGCATGTTTTCAGAAATACTTTTCAAAAGAAGCAGAGTGTTCAGGATTTAAAATTTTATTCAAATGTTCCTCATTAATGTTTTGACCATCTATCAGCTATTTGAAACTCTCAACCAAAACTGTCACCCCAGTTTTTAGGTTGGTCTGTTTGGCTGGCTATACCAATGGAGCTAGAAGGCTAAAAATTCAAATATTTATTTGATATGTCTAAAAAGGAAGATTTTTCTTGTTTCATGTAAATTTTCCCCAAAAAAAGGTTTTTAGTGGGTTGGGTTCAATTTGCAATGTAAGTTCAGGCTGAATTGATCACCAAGTTTGTCTCCAGCAGCAATCATGCTTATTTTTTGAAAAATCTGACATTTTTAGTCATCACTGCCCAACAAAAAGTGAGAAAAGAAAGTAACTCATCCACTGATCCCCTATTTTTCCAATTTTTTTGATTGATCTGCCCCAACATGGCATGCTGCTAAAAGAAATTGGTCCCCTGACAGTTTCTATTTCTATTTTCTTTCTTTTTTTTTTTTTCTCCTTATCTCTGACTATGGCTTTCTTTTTCAATATAATTGAGTGACAACAGACCATCTCAGAATGGCTTCCTTGAAAATGTCACAGTTTTTGTGAAGAATGAAAAAGATTATGTACAAATGGTGAATGTCACTCTGACTCAATGCATGTTGCATTCGTGTCTCATGCATTTCAGGAATAACAGAGATAAGATCTATGTTCTATGTTTTCATTGTAAATATTCCAGGAATCAATACAGAATTCTTGTTCATTCCTATTGTTTTATTGATGCGAGAATGAAACGCATTTTTTTGTACTCCTCCATGTTAACCTTCAATATATAATCTGCTGCAAAGGTTTATTTCATTTATTTTATCTGATGTATCATCATTATCAATTTTTTGCAACTATTTACCTTCATCTCAAGTGTTGTTGCTTTTTATCACAACTTAACTCAGGCTGGGTTCTCTTTGGCAGTGAGTATTTAGATAAGCACTGCATATCAGACGCATTGAGGGTTGTGAGTTTGATTCTCACCTGGAACTTATTCTTTATTTTAATAAAATAAAATGAAAAGCTCAATCTTCCACCTTAAGCTTTGATATATAATCTGTAAAGTTGTGAAGTCATTATGTATGATATGGTCTGACTATTTTTCTCATTCATATGTTTATTTTTTCATGTTTTGGCTGTGCACACTCCAGCCTTGTCATGTGCCGTTGGTTCTAAAATGTAGTATCACTATTCAGAGTGCATGCTTGGTTGGATTGTATATTTTTTTGGTCTGGTTACTTCTGAAGTGAAAAGTTTGTAGATCCAGTTGAGTTGACTTACTGGTTTGTAGTCACTAAAGTCTTTCAGTTTTCTTTGTTTATGTAACAACATTAGTATTCTAGTGTTCCAATCTTCTGGGAATTTTCTTTGTTTTAGGCATAAGTTGGATAGAATGGCTTGTTACCAGCTTTTTTGAGTAGGTCAATTGTGATGCTATTTGGTCTAGGGGCTTTTCCTTTCTTTCTTTGTTTGATGGCTTGCTTCACCTCCCATGGTGGAACATCTGGAAAATCCTTGAACTGATTTCTAGCGTCTTGCACGTCCTGTTCATTGTTTTGACATTCTTGTTTGGGGGAGTAAGGTTTTTGGTAGAAATCTTGGGCATATTTGATGATCCGGTCTCTGTCTGTGGTTAGCTCTCCATTTTCTTTGAGTATACTAGTTATTTGTTTCTGTCCTGTATTGAGAGTTTTGTTAATAGCTTTGGAATCCTAACACTTTTGAGAACTGTTCATCAAAGTTATCACCACTTGAATCACTAAAACACGGAATGAAAATCAACCGTAGGAACAAGTTGGCTTTATGAGGAGCTACTCAACCATGGACCATATCCATTTGATAAATCAACTGAAAGAGAAAGTACAAAATATAAAATGCTACTTGCTTTTGTTAACTTCAAGATGGCATTTGACTCAGTTGAAATTTTCAAGACTGCAAATATATACCATCAGAACAACTCCTTCATCAGGCAACATAAAGGTTCATAGTGCTTCCAATTCCAAAAAGGGGTATAACAAGGTGATACCAGCTTATCCAAACTCTTTACAGCCCGCCTTGAGATAATCATCTGAAAACTAGACTGGGAAGATAAAGGAATCGGGATACGTAGCAAATACCTAAGCAACCTAAGATTTGCAGATGACATTATTTTTTTTTGTAGAGAATCTTCACGATCTCCAACTAATCGTAGATGAACTAAATGAAGAAAGCAAGGAAGTTAGAACTTCAGCAAAACAAAGGTCATGTGCAACATACAGGTCGAAAATAAGTGCACAATGATCAAAATCAAAAATGCAAAGCTGGAGAAAGTAGACCATTACATCTACCGAGGACAACGTAACTCCTTGAAATCCTCAAAAGAAGAAATCAAGCAAAAAGTTGCTCTGGAATGGCAAGTCTTTGGCAGAGCAAGCTCAACTTTCAAGAACAAGAAAATCCCATTAATCATAAAAAGAAGAGTGTACAACTAATGCATCCTCCTGATAGTCACCCAAGGAGCTAAAACATGGAGCCTAACCAAGAGACCTTGAAACTGAGAACCATGCAACGCGCACATGAAAGGATCATGCTCAACCTCACATGGAGGGATAGTACAAAAACAGGAGTCCGCGACATAGAATCCATTAGAAAACTCAAATGGCAATGAGCTGGTCATTTTGCAAGAATGGCAGACAACTGATGAACATTACAACTCACATCATGGACCCCCAGAGATGCAAAACTGTGGCCAACAGAATATAAGATGGAGAAACAAACTAGACAAGTTCAGAAAGTGTTGGCTCCATAATGCCCATAATAGATGGATGTGGTGAATCCTGGGGAAGGTTTATGTCTAACAATGGACAATGAAATACTGATGATAATGATGATTTCAGAGAGGTTCTATTTATAATATTAGTTTATGCTAAATTGATCCCTTAGTTTGTGTCTGACAGTTTTCACGCATGTTTTTTGAAAATTTGGATTTCTTCAAGGACCCAACAAAAAGCAAGAAAAGAAACTTGTTCATTGATTGCACCTTTTTCCAATTTTTCAATCGATCATCTCCCCAGAGACAG
Source organism: Thysanoteuthis rhombus (assembly GCA_963457665.1). Classification (NCBI taxonomy): domain Eukaryota; kingdom Metazoa; phylum Mollusca; class Cephalopoda; order Oegopsida; family Thysanoteuthidae; genus Thysanoteuthis; species Thysanoteuthis major. Next base: position 58,645,293 of record OY735217.1, read on the forward strand.
TCATGATTGAGTGACTGACCAGACCAATATATATTCATGATTAATGTCTTTGATTTGAGAAATAAGATTTCTGCTCAGAAATTCAAGAGGATTTTCACTTTTTTTAATTATTATTATTATTAGTAAAATACTTGTTGATTGCTAATGGTATACCTTTTAGTGAAAATCTAAAGCACTGCAGGATCTGGGAAAAACTCATGGGACTTGCCTGAAGCCACCATCAAGCACTTAACCAAATGTTCCACTCATAGACACTTAGAGATGAGTTCAATTCCATCTCACTTTACTTTCTTGCCTTTTTTTCTGTTCTTGACAACACAGTTCAGCCATTCTCTTTTAACAAATATCTTTGTTTCACCCCAACCTTTTGCTCCTCTCTCCCTCTCACCTTTACAGCATTTGTGTTGTGATTCCATCCTTGGAACCTCTTTTCTACCGATTTCAATAGAAAACTTCTGTTTTTGAAGTATGAAAGATGGATGAAGACATTGGTATTCTCTATTTGAGATGAAAAACATTCAATAAGAAAAAAAAGATCATTTATATATTATGAACAACCATATCCATCAAAGATGGTAAAAGGTTCTATCCTCTTTTATATGTGAGTATGATTGTGTGATCCAGCACTCCTGGCCATACAGTTTTGAGTACAAACTTGAAAATTGGCATCAGTACTCTAGAAAGCACAGTATATCAGGGAGAAAACAGGATTCCAAGACATCATAGAATCCACTTGAAAACTCAAATGGCAATGGGCTGGTCATGTTGCAAGAATGGAAAACAACCAATGGACGTCATGACTCACAACATGGATCCCTATATGCGCAACCGAGGCTGGCAAAATACTAGATGGAGAGACAAACTAGACAAATTCAGAAGGTATTGGCTCTGTGATGTCCATGTTAGAGAGATGTGGTGAATCATAGGGAAGGTCTATGTCCAATGACCGATGCTAACAGACTGACAATGGCTGTTTTATTAATAAATCTAGATATTTCTAGATGTTATTTTGCTCTACTTTAGATGTTTTCCAGTGGAAAATGCCAATGATGTCATAAATAGAATTTATTTTAGCCATTTTTATTCTTTGATGGAATTTCTTCAGGATCAAATTTTGATGCTACAGTTGTTCAATTATTGACTGTGATGGTGGGTTTTAATAATTTTTATTTTTTATTGAATATATGAAAGATCTTTTATCTGTCTCTCATATCTCTCTCTCTTTCTCTCTCTCTCTCTCTCTCTCTCTCTCTCTCTCTCTCTATATATATATATATATATATATATATATATATATATATGATATAATTGGGCAGCAATCCTCCATTTATGAAGGTTTGATTGAACATGATGAACAATGGATGTTGTTTTAATTTTTTAGTACTTTTTCTAATTTTCTCTCAAGAGAATGAATTTCAGAATTAAACTGATGCAAGAATCGACCAAATGTTATTTTTAATCAAGCATTTTCGACTGATCCTACAATTATTATCAAAATCTTTGAGGTTCACAATTTTTTTGAACATATATATATATATATATATATATATATATATCACACTATGCAATCAGGAATGCAATATGATATAATGTATTATGGGTTTATTTCATAAAATGCTTGATACATTCATCATCAAACATTAAGTTGATTTAGAGTCCTGCTCAATATATAATGGAGTAAGGATTCGCTACATAAAAACGTTTATGTCTCTGCCCTGTTTTGGCTTCTCCAAGTGAAATTATATATGTATATATATATGTATACATATATCATCGGCTATTATGTCCCCTGCTTGACAAAGGTCTGTCTTTTCTCCTTCCTTGATGAGTGTGATTGTGTTAATCTCTGCCATCTTGGCAAACTATTATATCTTGTCACTCTATCTAGTGCTTGCTGCATTTGCTGTCACACAGGCACCAATCAGTTGGTTTTTTGCTCCATCTATTGTCCTTTTGTCTCACTATGTGCCCTGTCCATCTCCATTTTTGTTTTTTAATCACTTGTATGATATCCTTCACTCTAGCCCTCCTTCTGATCCATATTGGTCTTTTTCAATCTCTTTTCATGGAAATTAACAAAATGAACTGAGAGCCAACTTAGAATGACGCAGAGAGCTATAGAAAAAGCAATGCTGGGATAACTCTTTTTTTTTTGTTTCACATTTTTGAGTCATATGGTATTATGCATTCATTATATACTTTCTGCTTCAAGCATTTTGGTAAGGTGCTCATCAATATATCTCTATTCATGCCAAGTGCTTTCCAACCAGTAGTTATGCGTCTTATTATTTTGCTTTCATGATCGTCCTCTTACTTTATTATCCGACCAGGGTAAATGTATCTGTGAACCTCTTCTAGAATTTCCCTCTCTATTCTTATAGGGTCAAAGATGATAAGAACAAAGACAAAAATTATATATTTATGTATAATCAGAATTTGTTTGATTTCTGTTCGAAAGGTTAAACAGGTGTGTCTATATACGTCTTAGAAGTGCTTTTCAATAATCATTTCTCATGTAGACATGTCTCCGTTTCAGTGAAGCACTAAAAAAAATGGTAGATTTGTGGATTTACAGATATATTAACGACTGATCAACTATATTCATTCTTGTTTCTGATGTATGCTTTCTGCACCAGATAAAATATCTTTTGATATTATTGATTGGTAAATGTCTGATTGGGAAACGGCCATTGGGAAATGATACTTGTCTTCCAATATTTCTGTTATCGTCACTGTGTAGGAGTATTCAACATTAAGATCCACAATATTGATCTGGATACGTGAGGTCTATTGAATTTGATTTCAAAATCCTAATCAAAGTAATGAAAACAAAATCAAGCTACGCAGACCCAGAAATATACTTATTTCACTCTCTTCATATGCCTCTATGTGCTTATTTGACTGTTTGTGTGTGTGTCACATTTTTGGTGTTATGACCTTGAAAATTTGCATGACAATACCACAAGGCACCATCTAAAAACCCTTTTTTTTAATTGTTTTTTCTAAAAAGTGTTTTTTGACGTCTCTATGGTCATTTAGGACCAAATTTTGCGCTGATACTTTTAAGATCATTTTGGATAAAAGATCTTTCTTTTTTCAGATAATTTTAGATAATTAGTTCTGATACACGTGCAGATTACGGTGATTCATTAATGCAAGATATGGTTGTTTTGTGTTCTTAAAAAATAGCCCAGAACACCAAAATCATCCCCTAAAATGGCCCAAAGCATGCTCAGCTTAATTGGTAAATTTGAATGAGGTTATTTTCAGGAACTAGCTGTTAAATGGTTAGTGAGAACACTGTCCAACACCCTGCAAAGCACCCATAAAAAATGATAGAATTATTTATGTATGAAGGAACTATACAACTGACCAAAATTATTTGCTGCAGAAAGATGTTTGAAGAATAAGAAGGGAGACTACTCTCTAACAAAACATTTGTATCTAATGACCCTACAAAAAAAAAATTAGCACTAAAAATTGGAAGCAGTTAGGTGTTATCCCTGCAACTTTTCTGCATTGAGGGTCATGAGTTCATTTCTCACCCAAAACTTATTCTTTATTCTGATCTGCACTCTTAAATTATTTACTCACTGCCAAAGGGAAAGTGGTCTGAGTTTAGTTGAGATAAAAATCAACAAAAATTGATATTTAAAAAAAATTAACACTAAAAATCAATTGCTTTACTTATATATTATGTAGACTATAGACAAAAGATATTACATTATGGTAACACAATCATTAGGAGTGTGTCATATGGATTTCTTAGATATTTCTTCAAGAAATTACAATTTTTAAATTCAAATTAACTTCGATTTTGATTTGCATTTAAAGATTTTTATGAATTGAAAAAATCATGAATTGTATTGAATTTCAAATGAAATGAAGTTTAGTGATTTTATTGGTGCAAATTTTTGCATTATATAATCAGAATAATGCTAAAAGTTGTATTAGCTATTATGATAAACTTGTTACAGAGTAAAGCTTAACAATTATTTCACACTTTTTTTCGGAATATACGACAGGTCTGATTAATCACTTAATAGACACTGTCACATAACCAACATTTTAGGGCTGACCTATCAGAAGATTGGAAAAGGGGTGATCAATGAATAAGTTATTTCTCTCACTTTTTGTTGGGTAGTGATCACTAAAAAGTCTGAATTTTCAAAAAAATGTGTAAGGATCAATTTGGCCTAAACTCACATTGCAAATGTGAATCCCTAATAGAAACCCATTTTGGAGGGGAATTTTCAAAAAACAAAGGAACTGTTTTTTGTAGACATAATGATTAGTAAATGCTGAGAATTTCAGCTCTGTTCATACAGCCAATATGTGGAATACATAGACTACTAGCCAGCCAGCCCAACTTAAAAACTGAAGAAATCTATTTCCAGTTTCAGTTGATGGTTTCTAATAACTTCTGAAGTTGAAGAGATTGAAAAAGATGAATGAATATTTGGGAAAAATCAGTGGCTTAAATAGTTACATATTTGCCCTTTATATTAGCTCTTAATGTAGGACCTCAGAAGAGAGCTAGCCTTTCAAATACTGATTTTTGAGGCAGGCACACAATTTTCACTTACTAGAAGAGCATATAGCAATCTTTCTCCTCAAATTCTGGTCCATTTGGCCTTGTACCATGCTTACCCTAAATCAGAGGAAAACAAGTGTCAGAGAGATTGTAAAAGCCATTAGCAATCTTAATGGCAATGGGTAGGCCATGTTGCAAGGATGTCAGATCAGCACCAAATATTATGACTAATAACATGGATCTCTTGAGACCATGGTTGAAACTGTAGCCAGCAAAAAGTAAGATAACATGATGATCTGAACAAATCAGAATATTTTTTACAATGCTCCAAGGTTAAAAGAATCTGCAGACAATGGGGAATGCCAACATTGTACTTTGAATGGTTACTGCTACTGCTGCTGCTGCTGTTGCTAAAGCCGAGACAAAAAAAGGAAAGTTTTTTTTCCTATCAGTTACCATGTTAATTCTCTTTTGGCTACAAACTTATAGTGTTATTCTACATATTTTTACTCTATAGTTTTTTAATACGACCAAAATCTAAATCCTTATTTTGTGACATCAAATTTCTTTTTCTGGAAGGAATTATTTCATCTGAATGCATTATCATAGTCTCATCATGAACTCAGGGTGCCCCAGTAGTACCTCCAGACATCGTTGGTTCTTGACAGTGTTGAAATGCCAGATCTATGCAGACACAGTCTCTGCCTTATAAACTTCTTTTCTGATGATGCCAATCTGAGTTTAGCTGGGTATGCTGCAGTAGGGTTGGCAATAAAACCTTGAATCCGACTACGATAGGATATATTGGTTGTCCAGTCACGTCTTAGACATAGCTGAGATCTATGTACTTTTCCAGCTTGCATTGATGTGGTCAGTCGATATTTCCCTCAAAAGGAACCGTTAATTCAATGACATAAACTTTTTTTTAATTAACTGACCAGATCACAAGATCAAGACGCTGGGTGGTTAACATGATCTCAGCTGGAAAAGTGAGACAACATTCTAAATTTACTGCAATGCTCCACTCCATGCAACCGTCAAACAAAATAGATATATACATGTATCATTCACTCAGTAGAAACCGTCTCCTAACCAATGTCTTTTGACAGCATGCTGCATAGGGGTAAGCATTTAAAAAATTTGAAAAGGGTGATCTCTGAATAAATTATTTCTCTTACTTTCTCTTGGATCACAAAAAAATCTGGATTTTCAAAAAATATGCGTGAATGCAGCCAGGCACAAACTAGGGACCGACTTAGTATAAATCCATATTGTAGTTTGAGCCCGCTGCTAAAACTCAGGGATAATGTGAAAAGAAAAAAAACAGAGAACATTTTTTATTTGCATAATGAGGAATAAATTCAAATTTTCAGCCTTTTAGCTCCATTGTTGTGGCCTGTACATTAGCCAGATCAGTGAGGAAAATGAAGGGACTTATTTTGACTGTTTTGGTTAGAATTTGGTTGACGGTTTCTGAAATATACATATGGTAATATGTATTGTCTATTGATTGTACAGACTTTACTGACATGAAATTCCTCTATAAGCAAACTTATCAAACAACAGGATGGTCTGCTCTCAGTCTTGAGGTTGATCCTGTCAGCCATTCTCATCTAAGCACTTGTCAATCATGAAGAATATTTAGTGGAACCTGACGGCCTCAAATGGCAAAAGCAGTTGTTAGAAACTGGCGGTCATTCATCCGATTGTATGAAGAAGAAAACAGAAGAGGAGGAGAATACTGGATTTCGATTCTCTATTTGTGGCCTATTAATTTGCTGTGAGCGTCTGCAAGTACGTGCCAATCAATGGTTGTCAGAAAGAGCAAAACTGTCAATCACTGTACAAAGGTTGGTTGCATTTACAAAGGTATACCGGATACAACTGCTAATGACAGGTACCGATACCTATTCTATTATTTACTATTCCAACCTCTGCAAAACATATCCTGCATTGTAAACTGTTTAATGCAATGAAATAATTGCAAAAATTGTTTAGCTGTTGATATAGGTTTTAAAAGTTCACATGAAAATCTGGGCCAAGTTTCTTTCAAGGCTGGCCCTAGTTTTTTTGGTGCTGCAGGCAAGCTGAACTATGACTCATTTTAAATTATTCAACCGAGTCTTTCAACATCAACATATATTTCTGCTGTTTTTAAGATGGTCTGATTGACTATGTAAATATCACATGTACAGGCTGCACCAATGGAGCTTGAGGGCTGAAAATTTCAATATTTACTCCTAGATTTTTTTTTTTTTTTAGAACGATACCTCTAAATAGGTTTTTAGTGGGAGGTAAAATTTGCAATGTAACTTTTTGCTAAATTGTACGGTAGAATTCACACTTTTAAAATTCAGACTTTTTTTTAGCAATCACTATCCAACAAAAGGCCGAGTAACTTTTGTTTCTATTGATCAACCCCTTTTCCAATTTTTTAATTTTCACATTTCCTTTTTTGCTAAAATCTGACACCTGTTGACCATGAATGAACTCAGAATTTAATGTCACATAGATTATAATCTTTGCTGTGAGAAGATGTATCCATATATTTCATTTTAGCATCCTTAGTGCAAAATCATGGTCAACAGTACAGAAAATTGGCAAGAAATGACCAAAAAATTATCTCTGGTGACTTCAAAGGTGAATCTCACATAATTTATACTGTAAATTGACCTCAATTCAGTCTAAAGGCAGAATATTAGGTCCATAGGCCTTGTAGTTTTAGCGGAGAAAAGACATGAATGAACAAACACAAGATTCAAGTATGGGTATAGATTTAAGTGTGAGGGAGCTTGTCATTGGTCATGAGAATCACCTTTGCTAATTGTTTCACCACAACAGAAAGTATTCAACTGTCAGATATTCAGGAAAAAACACTTTCACAACCGCAAATTTTCTTATTTTGGCTTTTCTATTTAATTCATTCATTTTCCCATTTTTCCATTTGTATCTGGGAATTCCTCCTGTCTCAGACACATGACAGATGCCCCTTGGCACTTGGCACTCAGTATAACCAGTATCTAGGGCCAGTCAGGATGCCTTCATGACTTGTACATGTCATATGCAAAATCTGCTGGTGTCTTTCAAATTAACCTTGAAAACTGGACATTTTTCCATCAATATTAAAACTTTTTAAAAGGGGTTCTCAATCTTTTTTGGTGTCACCACCCAGTTTTGCATTTGAAATTTTTCCAATGCCCACTTTCAAGTGAAGAATCACTCTAGGTTGGCTAAAGGTTTTGGTAGAGCAAGGTCTTTTTTTTTTTTAAGATCAGAAAATCCTACTTGTCCTAAAAAGAAGAGTATTCAACCAATGTATCCTACCAATGGTCACTTATGGAGCTGAAACATAGAATCTAACCAAAAGATTGACCCTCAATCTAAGAACCATGCACAGGAGAGAATCATGCTCGGCCTTACATGGAGATATCATAAGACAGCAAAGTGTATTAGAGAAGAGACGGGAGTCGGGGACATTATAGAAACTGTTAGAAAACTCAAATGGCAATGGGCTGGACATGTTGTAAGAATGGTAGATTACTGCTAGACATCACAGCTTACAACAAGAATCCTCAGTGATCAGGTGTGAGGCTGTGGCCTACAGAAAGTGAGATGATGTGACCAGCTAGATAAATTAAGTAAGTACTGGCTCCGTGATGCCATGATAGAGAGGTGTGGTGAATCTTGAGGAAGGTCTATGTCCAATGATGGATGCTAACAGACTAATGATGATGACGATAGTAAATGTTCAAAAAGATACCAAAGAGTTTTTCAAGTCTTAAAAAACAATAAGAATGAGCAGCTTTTACTGTTTCTTCAATGAAACTAATGTAAAATAGTTGCATCAAATGTTTGGCTCATACATACCATTTATAGATATCACCAATGCAATCCTTGTGTCTGGTGAGACACAGCCAGTGCAGACACAGTGCTGTTTGGTAAATTAATAATAGAAAATCTTTCTGGTGACTCATTTTTTATTGTCAATTACAGACTTCAATACTCAAAATCTTATACTACTCACAAAAATTACAAAACACCCTTCATTTTCTGCACAGTGGCTTACCGCCCACCCAAGGGTTGAAATTGCCCACTGGTGGGTGATATCACCCAGGTTGAGAAACCCTGCTTTACATTTGTAAAAACTGAGCAGCTTTAATAAAGCAACTCTCAAATATGTATTGACTGTTGTTAAGATTTGCCTCTTGATAAAATTGCGCCACTTAGAAGTTGCTAAACTTGACCTCTTCCTGTACGTTATTAAATCTGAGTTGAACGCCTACGTATTCATCAAGTGTGATGTCAAGTCAACCTGGATTCAAAATCTCATCAGACAGTAACTACAGTAGATTTTAAAGGATTTTTTTATCGTCGAAAAGAAAGATTTTCGAAAAGTAAGTAATTTTGATTCTCTTAAATAGTTTGTTATTTCTCTATAACATCATTAAATCCATTTTCGTTTTCGGTTTTATCACTTTAGGTGACTTCTGAGTCTTTTCCTTCTTCTTGAAAACTTCCTGGTTCCTCGTTCAAGTATTTCTGCTTGCATTATCTGCCCATTTTCTGGCTGTCTTCTTAGATACAAACATATAAGCACACTCTGTTGTTTCCTGTTATTTTGTTAGAAACAGTCAACCAACTGCCAACTTGGATTTCTTCAGTTTTTAAGTTAGTCTGGCCTATGTATCAAGCATGCTGACCATATTAATAGAGCTAGATGGCTGGAATTTTCAGCATTTTCTCATTATTATCTCTATAGAAAATGCTTTCTGTTTTTTGAAAAGTCCTTCCCCTCCCAACAAGTTTTTAGTGGGGGGTTCAGTTAGCTATGTACAATCATAGTAAGTTGATCCCTTAGTTTAAGTCCAACTGCATTCTCGCTTGTTTTTGAAATTTTGGACACCCTACAAAAAGTGAGAGAAATAACTTATCCATTGAACACCCCTTTTTCCCATCTTTTAATTTATCACCCCTAACACAGCATGATGCCGAAAGATATTTGTCATGTGATAGTTTCTATTGAGTGACTAACCTGTCTTGTTATTTTTTCGATTTTCCCTTAATTTTATTCTCTTTGTCAATTCTTGCATTTTAGTCACTTCTGTTGTTAAAACCGTCTCTTGAATATGTTGATTCCTGTCTTTGAGGCTATGTTTGATTCATATCTGTCCTGGAATTATTTTCTTTTTCAATTTTCTGATTGTAACAAATTCTTCCTCTATCCTATTCTTATCTTATTCTATTTCATTTGTAAACAACTGAACAAAAACCAAATATGTATACATATGTATGTATTTTTTGTAAATTGAATGTCCAGATACTACATTTCAATCCTAGGCAGAGGGTACAGATTCTTTGACCCTAGGCAGAAGTGACAATCCATTGGAAAATATTCACATCAAAAACAGGTACTTTACTAGTCGGAAGATAATGTCTGATGATCATTTTTTATTCTTTAACTCAAAATAATTTGATATGGTTCGCACAATGAAAATTATTATAGGGATACAAGTGTTTTACTGCCAGAATACTTTGAAAATGATTAATAAAGGTGAGAAGTAATTTATATTTTAAATATCTTTAAATAGGAAAACTTCACATACTATCTACAAAATATAAGCTTTTCCTTTAACCCATACATGCCTATAGGTCTATGATTAGTCCACCCAATAGAATGCCATAGAAAAGATAGAGAAAACTGAACAATTACAAATGAATTCTCTCGAAATGATAAGAAACATGCTTCAAATTCTTTTTTTTTTACAAATAAATTTGCATTACCCTGCTAATAAACTATAATTTATTTTATATTTCTAATAATTCCAAAATCAGTTGGAAAATCTAACTTTAGACATTAATGGGTTGACAGCTTATTTCAAAGCTGTGAGAATAGGAAGTAGTAAGTGGATTCTACTTGCCGATATGATAACTCAGAAAATGAACTATTTATTTTTTGGCTTTCAATGTTTTTTCCGTTTTTCTCAATGTTTTAAACTAATGAGAATTTCTCGTACAATAATTAGCTGCAAATTTGCGTAGAATTTAGAAAAAAATATCCTGAAAGCAATTCCATCATTTATCGGTCTTTTTTCCGGCTCTTATAATGTACAAGCATTTTCACTACTTTTTTCATTTTCCAACCTTTTCGATCGCTCATTCATATTTCCGTGATTTTCTCTTTCTGATAATTCGAGACTGTTATCCTTATCTTGATTTTTCACAGTATTTTGCTGTCATTTCTAATTATTTGACAGGGACATCCTGAATAAAAAAAAACTAAAATGTGCACAATTGATGAATGAATATTTCTTAATTGTTTTGGACTAACATTTGGCTCATTCCATAAAGTCATTTTTTCCCCCTGAGACTGATGTCTTCAGCTTCTAGGTCACATAATACTGATTATATTGAATATCAAAATGAAACAATCATTGGTCTGGCTGACTGGCTATGTTATTTGTTATTTTTGCTTTGTTTTAAGATGGGTATTAAATTACGTTGATTTGAAAAAAAACCTCTCTTAAACCATGTGTAGTCATTAGAATAAAATCCATAAATATGTATTTTAGACTGCTATCATCTTGTTTTCAAACTGTATCCAAAACAAGTCAGAAGTGCTGGAATAATTGTTTTGTTTTGATATTGGAATTATTCAGCATGACCTGTCGTACTAGCTGATTTCAATGGCAAGGAGAAAAAATGACATTTTAGAATGTGCCAAATCTCAGTCCCAAATCTATGTGAAGCACCAATAAATGATTTTAGTTTGACATATGCATTGTATATTGGCAATAAAAGGATTTTAATGCAATTACAAAATAAAATCCAGTTTTTATGAATTAATCCACTCTGAAATAACATGATGATTTATATTTTCATTTGCTTTAAGGAAGCCAATACTCAATGTCAAGTCATTTCACATTTTTAGTCGGAAGTTAAGAGAAATTAGAATTGCTCTGCAATTATCTTGTAGTGGTAATTCCCTAAATATTCTTTTGAGATACAATTGAATTAAAAAAGCTTTGAATATTTATTATTTGAAGCAATAATGACAGTTTCTACGAGATGAAAGCCTTATACAAACTTCTACAATCATGTTTTCTATGGATTAAGGATCATGGTTTTTGACTGAAAATCTTCTTATTGGAGAAATGTTTATACTTTCAGAAACTGACTACATCAATGCAAGTTTATTCAGTTTTTAAGTTGGTCTGGCTGGTTGTGTATGTATGACATGCAGGCTGTACCAATGGAGCTATATGGCTTAAAATTGAAACATTTCTTTCTTATTGTTTCAAGAAAGAACATATTTTTTTTTTACCCATCAGGGGGTGTGTTTGGGTGGGTGGGTCAATTTACAATGTTAAGTTCATGCTGAATTGGTACCTTAGTTTGTGTCTAGCAGCATTCACACTTGCTTTTTTTTTCGAAAGTTCAGACTTTTTCTGTGATCACTTCTCAACAAAAGGCGTGAGAAGTGATTTAATTGTTGATCACTCCTTTTTCAATTTTTTTTACTTGATCACCACCAACATGACTTGCTGCCAAAAGATGTTGGTCATGTAACAGTTTCTATTGAGTGACTAACTGGTCATGTTTTTTTTTCTTTGATTGCAAGGTTAGACACTTATAATTTTAATTTACTAAAAAAAAAATAAAGAATCAGTTGTAGAGATTTTCTCCCCTTTTGAGCATAATCTCTTTCATATGTTTATCAAAGAGTTTCTAATGCTTCCTTTCAAAATGAAACTCAGTTATAAAGTATTTCACTTGTTTAGAGTCCAGTCTCCAATACCAGTTAGAGATGCTCATTAATTACTAGGAAAGATAACTAACTTTTAAGAGCAGGCAATGGCAGACTAATTGTCTGTCATTGTCTGCAAACAGGTAATGATTAACCTGTCTGTGAACAGGTAGCATCTACAGTGATATATCTAGAATGTGGCAGGTATGGCACGTGCTCTGGGTGCCACTTGAAGGGAGTGCCACTGAGCAGTTGCCATTAAAGTCAGACAAGTTATCCTTAGTGAAAAAAAAAATTTTCTCCTGATGTATCATTGGTGAAAAACACTAGAATGGCCAGTTGGTTAAACCACTGTAGTACCTATTTTTTGAGCTGATATTATGGTAAAGTCATCTAAAAGATTGGTGTCTTAGTGTCAGATATTTGGACAGTGGTACAATACCAGTGCTTGCAAGAGGCACTGTTTTCTGTTGATACACATTTGAGCATCTATACTAAGAAATGGTTCATGCTAGATCTTATCACAGTCTAAAAATGGTTCTTTAACAACTTACGTAGTTGGCCGGTCATTACATATTGTCATTTACCTCCTGAGCTGAGATCCTGAAAATAAAAGTCTTAAGACTTTTATATATATATATATATATATATATATATATATATATATATATATATATATATATATATATATATATATATATATATCTTTCCTTGTATTATATATTATTCACCTCCTAAACACTTTGTGTTTGCAACTTAATGACATATAGAGTCAGAAGCATTCTGGTTCTGGACTATGAGCCCCTCTATATGGGATTTTGATTCGTCTCATTTATCACTAAGCTTTAGAAACTACAGAAAAACTTTCTCCCTGTATAAATTTGCCATTTTTTAAGCTCTAAGGAAATTGTGATTTTCCACAAGTATAATCAAAATCTGATTATTTGTTTATTGAATCACAGTGGCGATGATCACTGACTCAACCAAAAATCATTGTGATTAAGAATTCTTCCCTTTTCACTCATCTGTCTGCTTGATTGTTTCAAGTCACATTTTTCAGTAGAGAGCCTTGAAAATTTACATATGTCCTACTGTAACTACCTTTTAAAAACAGCCTTTTCATTCTTTGAAATTGTTTTCTCGGGTATGCTCAGTGTACAATAATAATTCATTGTAGAATGGACACATTTATTACTCCAATGCTGTGACGTAGCATTTTATGATGTTTAGGCATTAGTGAAAAAGCTTGATTGGAATGAGCAAAAGAGAGTGTATATGTGACAGAGTAAGTGAGTATATGGTTTAATTATTCATTTTTTTTATAATAAAGATTTTTGTCCTAATTCTGTAAGACCTGTTTCCTTTTGAAATTGACAGCAGTGGTCGGTCACATATCAGTTCCTTCAATCTTATCAATCTAATGTATTGCCCTATGTAACCTTGTATCACTGTCCGATGAGTTAGTTAGTGAAGTTAGAGTGACAGAATTAACTAAGCCATGGAAATTCATTTTCAGGCAGAGGTGGCAATATTTATCTATCATTTATTTGGAGTCAGTCATGTCTGACAATAAAAGAAAACAATGTAATCAAAACAGTTACATGCAGTGAAAAAGTCTTGGATTGTACTGGGTACGTTCTGTATTATTGAGGAGGCCAAGACTGAACTGCCAGACTGAGATCACTCCACCTCTAACAACAACCAACACATCATAGGTCAGAATAGCAGAATAAGGTGCATCAGTTCCCCTGTGTCTTAGGCCTTTTGAGAGGTCTGCTGTTGTAAGTTTACGTTCAACAACGGACTTGAAAGGCTGATTATGATAATGATATCTTTTACAATGCTATGATCGGAGATTACCATGGTCCTATGTATGTTATTGCTATTATCAGATATTATCAGTATTATAGAGTTTATTGGAAACTGTCAACCGAAACTGACTATATAGGTTTCTTCAGTTTTCAAGTTGCTCTCCTTTTGTTTTGTAAAAACGGTTCTTATGTTTTTTGAAAGTTCCTCCCTCAATAGATTTTCAGTGGAGGTTTAATTTGCTCGGTAAGTTTACGCTAAATTGATCCCTTAGTTTGTGTCCAGCAGCATTCACATTTGTTTTTTGAAAATTCACTCTTTTAGTGATCACTGCCTAGCAAAAGGTGAGAGAAGTGACTTATCTGTTATTCATCCCCCTTTTCAGTCTTTTAATTGATCATCCCAAACATGGCATACTGCCAGAGGTTGTTAGGCATGCTTTCTATTGAATGACTTAGCAGACCTATTATTATCATTTGGTTGAGATGAGGATATTTTTACATGATGTAGGTTATAATCTAATAAGTTGTTTGCAGAATTAAGTGTTCTTTGCAACCTCTAATTCTGAGAAGTGTTTAGTTAAAGCAATGCAAAGATGCTGTTCTGCAATCAGAGACACACTGTCTGCCTTCTGCTTCAGTTATTCTTGGTGTATGCCTGTGGATAATACGCTACATCTCCATTTTGTATAGTGTTCAGACCACCTGGAACATCTGGTATGTACTTCTTTTATGTCTTATATTAATAGAGAAACCAGACAAAATCCTGCTGGGAAAGAGAATTATATCTTAAAACTTTTGTTAATGCTTTTGATTTACTAAAACCATTGTTTTATAAAGATGTTTGTTCCTCAACAGATGTATCTGATCGATTAATAGTGAATCTTTATTAATTGCCGATATTTCTTCAGATAAATATATCAGAGCATTTGAAAATACTCGACTTAGAAATTACACTATCAATCATTTGAAAAAAGCTTCTGGAGAGAGGCATATTAGAGACTGTCAACCAAAACAGTCAACACAGGTTTCTCCAGTTTTTGAGTTGGTCTCATCAGCTATGTGTGTATGATGCATACAGGCCGCACCAATGGAGTAAGAGGGCTAAAAATTTCAATGTTTACTTTTTATTACGTCTAGAAAGTACGTTTTTTTTGTTTTTTGAAAATTTCCTCAATAAATTACTCTTAAGATATCCCGAGATATTGTGTAGGTAGACATGAAAATTTGGCTATATTTTGTGGTTTGGACATGTAACTACGATGCAGGGAAGGTATTTGTGCATGGATCAATCTGAGAATTAAACAATTTACTATGTAAATTTATGCTAAATTTGCTTCATAGTTTATTCTAGGCAGAATTCACATTTTTTTTTAATTCCAAGAAATCTAACGTGATCACAGCCAAACAAAAGGTGAGAGAAGAAACTTATTCATTGATCACCCCTTTTTCTAATTTTTCAATTGATCACCCCAAATATGGCATGCTGCCAGAAGACATTGGTGAGGAGACAGTTTCTGTTGAGTGGCTAACCTGTCATGTATTTTACTTTTTCATATCTTGATTGCTTGTGTGAAAACATTGATTTCGCTTGAACTCGGTCAATTCTTATATGAGAGCACATTCCTGAAACGTTCATCAAGAATTAATGCCTCACAAGATGAATGCTATTTCTATAAGTAGAGCTTCCCTCCATGATAACTGGGTTAGATATTCAAATGTTTTATAACTTGTTAGCCGATTTTTAACCTCTTACTCATGAATGGATCTTTTTTATATAATTAGTTTTCATTTTAATAAACGTGTCAAAATATATTCAAACTAGATAATCCCTGTGAAAAAAAAATTTACAGATATACTTGAATTTCTTGGAGATTATTTTTTTTTTTTGCTTTTATCTTTTCGAGTGGAGCAATCCATTGTTTCAAGTGGTTGGGTAGGAGATATTTTCATCTGCAAAATTGTAACCCTCTCGTGTACGAATCCATTGTTACAGAGACAAAAACAGAAAAATTAGAAAGCATTCGGAGAGTATATACCTCTGTTAACGCCATATCAGGGGGATTAGTTGTTGATGGATCTGCTATTGTTGACCATTCCACAAAATTTCATTGAGAACTTCCTGAGATATTGTGTAGGTAGACATGAAAATTTGGCTATATTTTGTGGTTTGGACATGTAACTACGATGCAGGGGAGGTATTTGTGCATGGATCAATCCAAGAATTCAATGTCCTCCTGTCTGAACACTCATGAACATATGCATGGATTTATGAAAAAAAATGAAAAATATCTCTCATTCAATAAAAAATTCCTGGATCCACCCCCCCCAAAAAATAATCGCCTCTTTCTCACTCTGCTGCCCCCCCCCCCCATTCTGCAAAATTTCCTTGAAATTCATTTAGTACTTGGGAGATATCATATGGACAGAGCAAAAGACCCAACCATATATATACCTCTCCATCTCTATTGACAAAAACAAATCTCTCTGTTCATTACATAAGTAGATCACTTAACTCTACACTCCTTGGCAATCTGAATATTGTTTGCATGTTTTTCAATAAAGATTTTTCTTTATTTTACTGTTATTTTAGCCAGTCTGTTTTGTCCATTTTCACAATGGCACTACCCAGGGGTATGAATTGAATAAAAGAAAACTTACTGTCCCATTTGTTCTATGTATATGCTCTGCTAAGCACTATTCTCCCTTGGCTAAGTCTGTACCTCTACTGGAGTTTACCACATAAACTCACCAGGGAGCTGTGATGGCATTTAAAAATGGCCACCAATATTCTGCAGTTCCCAGCAAGTAAACTGCCTCAGTGCCAACCATTCATCCAAAAAAACAGTCCAACCAATAAACTGGAACTTTTCTTTATTTTGTTGTACACATTGAATTTGGCCTATTACCAATAAAGCTGCCATTGTATGATTATAACTTATTCGATTCTAAACATAAATCATAAGCAAAGACAAAATAAACCCTGATCAAATCTTCACCTGAATGTAGTTTCATTGATGAGTTTACATGTGAATACTCCATATGATGACTTCAGCCATAAACAACTTATCGACTGTATAAGTTTGAAATGTTATTAATCACCTGTACCTACAACAGACTTGTTTAATCACTGTTAAGGTTGGGTTTAGGTTATTCATGTGTTCTGACATATATATATATATATATATATATATGATTAGAAATGGATATATGATCTGACAGAATGATTATAGATTATAATGAAATGTTATGGTCTTATAGTTTATGTCCATTTTTGCTTGTTTTCTGGAAAATTTATACTTTTCAGTGATCTCAGCCCAAATAAGGCAAGAAAAGTAACTTTTTTTCCAATTTTTTAATTGATCATCCTATTCAATCACCAACTAGACCTTTTTTTTCTAAATCATAAACTTATGATTCAAACCCTACTGGTAGTATTTTCATCAAGATAACAAAATGTTACCACTACCACTGTTTAATTTACAAAGTAAAAAGCAGTTCATATAAGTGGCAGTGATTTCTGATTTTCTTCGGAATTCTAGTTGACTGTATAAGTTTGAAATGCTATTAGAAACCATCAACCTAAACTTTTATAATTGATCTCCCAACACTGCATACTGCCAAAAGACGGTTTCTACTGAATTACTAGTTTTCCTTTCTTTTGCTATGTTATTTATTGTATTAATAGTCCGTGAAGTTTGCAATATCATCTCTAACCAACAGATTGGTGCACAAGCTTTGCATATTTATTATCCACATCTTATTGATTAATTTGCCAAAGTTTTGAATTATATATTTACTTTGCTGTTGAACAAAAACTATAATCACCATTCACATTTTTTGGGGGGGCTTGCTATTATTTCTAATGTTTTTTTTTCTCTATTTCTTATTTTTCAGGTAAGTAGCAAAGGTTTTGAAGATTTTCATTGGCATGTAGCTAGAAGAATAAGAAAACGTCTGCACTATTGTCATGGTTCTTGCGTGTAACACTCTTTTATGAGACTCGGAACACAATTGAACTCTCTTGTCCCTTACCAGACGGTGAAATCAATGGGATGGACTTAACCACAATGGTGATGAATTAAAAGAAGCAAAAAAGTAAGTAACATTTTTGCTAAAGTTTATCTGTTTTCAACAAATATGTCTGTGTATATATGTTCACTTTTTCTCCTCATACATAAATCTGTAAAGAACATACAAGTATGAATGTATTTATACGTGTATAAAAAGAAAGAAATGTAAATCTTTTTCTCTTGTGAGTGTGTATGTTCGCTATATATATCTGGCTAAGGTTTTTATATATTTTTCTGATATGTGTGTATTTCAAAGGGTTTCTTGACTATTGAACTCTTTCTTGTTGTTTCTGGTATTGACACGACATTCTGGCAAATCCATTCTACAGCCTTCTCCAGGCGTGCTATCCGAATGTGATGGTGGTAAACAGAATTTTTCTCAAATGGTAGCATCACTCATAACATTTGATTCAGGTGATATCTTTTTCTTTCTTGGTTTGGTTTGGAATTCAAAGTCCCTGCTGAATAGCAGTGGCCACATCAGGTTGAACTCTGTGCTTGTCTGACATACACTCAGCTGACATGTTGGTGTGTGCTTTCTCAGTTTCCAAGAATCTTCCCTGTCTTTAATCTGAGAAGATAGCGTTTGCCTTTCTCTCTCTAGATGGTCAGCCATCCCAGATCTTTATATTTTGCCTTTATAGCTTTTTCATGCTACTTGAGTCATTTACAGGGAATAATGTAAATACAGTTACTGGTCAGACTTTTCTTGCATGGTAGACTCACTTTATTAAGTGTGTGTATTTGATTTGAAAACCACATTCATTTTTTCCTGAACAGTGTTAACCCTTTAAGACCTTTTGACAGTCCAGGCTTTTAAAATGTATTTTCATGATTTAACTCTCTTCATAATAATAAAATCAGTTGCCACTGATATAATTTAGCTGACAACTAGTCTGTTATTCTTATACATGAACCATAAACTATTCATGAACTTTGCTCTTCAAGGTAACTCAAAAGGTAATCAACTTTTAATTACTTTTATTTACCCAGTCCAGAATCCACCCTGTAACCACAAGAAAAAAATATATGCACTATAAGAGGAGCATTGGAAGAACATTTTTGACACCTTCACGACGCTGGTTGTGGGGATTGGGCAATTTCTGTCCCCACAAACTCACATGTGTGGGTTGAAGTCCACATATTGAATTGACCTTGTGTCACATTCAGCCCTTGTTTGAACACAGAAAAATGCCTACATTTGTAAGAACCTTAGTCCTTAGTCTGAAATTCAAACTGACTTATCATACTCGTCTTTCATTGTGGATGACAAGAGTTTCTTATCTACCTTAGAAGCAATGCTGATCCCATTAATTTATTTTTCCTTTCTCAATAGAATACTAATCATAGCTATAATTGCCAGAAGTTCTTATGGCTGCTGTATGGTACAGGTGAAAACTATAAACATATTTATTGACCGACAGTCATGATTGACTGATGAACAGCCATGATTAACCCACCAACAGTCATGATTGACCCACCAACTCTCAAAGTTGACCCACCAACAGTCATGATTAACCCACCAACAGTCATGATTGACCCACCAACTCTCAAAGTTGACCCACCAACAGCCATGATTAACCCACCAACAGTCACAATTGATCCACCAACTCTCAAGTTTAACCCAACAACGGTCACGATTGACCCTGCAACTCTCAAGGTTGACCCCCCCAACAGTCATGCACCCTCATCTTTTCCTTGCAATACAAGATAATGGTATCAGATCCATGTATGATCAGTTCCAATATATTTATCAATCCTCTAAGGATTTTCAAGAATCTTCTAAAATTGACCCATGTCTCATGTCATATGACACTTATTACTTTTGTTTTTCAGAATCCCCACAATAGGATTTTAGTTGGGTGGTGGTTCAACATGCTATGTAAGCTTATGCCAAATTAATCCCTAAGTTTGTGTCCAGCAGCATTCACGCTTGTTTTTTTTGGAAAATTCAGACTTTTTTTAGTGATCATCGTCCAACAAAAGATGAGTAAAGTAATTCATTCATTGATCATTTCTTTTTCCAATTTTCACCCAAACATGGCATGCTGCCAAAAGACTTTGGTCATGCGATGATTTCTTTGGAGTGACAAACCAGACCTATTTGCAATTTTTTAAAATTTTCAACGTTCATTTTGATTATGACCATCGGTTTGAGAATGACTGATATAAAGACTAATATGAATGATCATGAATCAAATAATCAGTTACTTTTGTGGTGAATGTTTCAGTGAAGACTGAATTCCTTTAGGGATTCACTTATCCAATAATTGACACCTTTATCCATCCATAGGCAAATAGAGTATTGATTTTTAGCTGAATATATCATTCAGTGTTACACTCAAACTGTCTTTTTCATCTTTTTACTCTTGATTTTTATTTGATCTGAAGTTAATTCCTCTTAGCAATTAGCATAGTTTGTAGAAACCTTTCTTCTTCCAGAAGATTTTAAACACTTTTCTCTATTTTTATTGAATTATCATAGTCACAATTTCTGGCCTGAACAAAAAAATAGTGGCTTCATATTCTCCCTTTTTCACTTGTCTGTCTGTCTGTCTGTTAGTACTCCTGCTCATATTTTTTGGCAATGAACCTTGAAAATTTCCATGTGTACTCCAATAGCCACCTTATGAAAGTGTGTTTTTCATTTTTTTTAAATCTGTATTTTTTCATTTGTTTATAAATAGGTACTGGATTTACTATAGTATCAAATGTGAAATTTATCTTGCCATTGTCGTGATATAGCATTGTGGCATTTAGGCATTTGTGGAAAATTTTAGTTTGAATGAGATAATGGGTGAGAAGCAGAGTGTGATTATGTTCATGCTTCAAGTTTTGATTTTTTAAACTGACATCTCCAGTCAGTTGTGTGTCAGCGCTTTTGATCTTGCCAAGCCATATAGCATGTTATATGTAACCTTGTATCACTGTCCAAAGTCTGGATGGGGTACGTGGGTTAGTAAAGTCTAGGGTGACAAAGATATAAGCGTATAAAATAGGAGTATTGTGACAATAATGAGGCTACTAGGCTACGTTGATTCATTTCTTAGCAGCGGTGGCAATATTTATTAAATAACAAACTAGTCAATCAGCAAGAAAAAAAAGATGCACATATATTTGAATTTCTATGAAATGACTTTTTCAGTAAGGAAGCAACAGAATTTGTTTCAGTGAAAGAGATCATTGTTTCGAATGGTGGATTGGAGATATTTTTATCTGTAAAATTGTTACCTTTAAGTTGAAGAGGCCATTGTTACAGACAAAGGAACATAAAAAAATGCACTGTTCTTTATATAAGTAGATCATGTATCATCATAATGATACACTGTAGACCCATTATAACAAGGAAATCAGGGTCCATAATTATCTTCTTGATCCAAGACCACCCCTTCTTCAAGAGTGACCTGTGTGGAAAAGTAGTGAAAACCATCAAGGTAAGGTGAGGCAGGTCCAGCAGGAAGACAGAAATTAATGTAAATTTTTTGAAAAGTCATGACAGCTCACTCACCAGAAGGTTACAATTTGACAAAAATTAGTTATATATGTAGTGAGTGTCTCGAGTTGACAATGTGTTGATGATCTTTTTAGGAACAGATATAAGGGAAAGGGTCTAATTTATTTCATTTTCACGGTTGGTGTAACGTGATTCACTGTTTCGCCTGGTTTTGACTATTTCAAGTATTTTTTTGGTGTTTTTTTGCTACTTATCTAAATGATTTAGTGCTTTTTGACAGTCAAATTAGTGCAAAAAATATTTTTGAGTTGGCAGCACTGACCTGATTGGTCTCTCTAGCTTCCAAGGTTTGTGCCACTGACAGTCAAATTTAACATTGAATACAATACAAATATTACAAGTAAAGTGATCATCTTCAGTTAGAATAGAAGTAGAAGTTGAGTTTGACCCTGCAGCTACCAGGCTTGTTTTGTTAAATGTTACTGAATAATATCCAATAATAAAAGAAAGCCTGTGTACAATAAAAGAATTAAATGATATTAGAAACTGTCAATTAAAACCTTCACCAAAGATTTCTTCAGTTTTCAAGTTGGTCTGGCTGGCTATGTATGTATGTATGTATGTATCACATATACAGGCTGCACCAATCGAGCTTGACGGCTGGAACTCTAAATATTTATTCCTTAATATTGGTATATTTGTTATTCTGAAATTAGCTGCCTGGGTAGGATCTAAATGTTGGGTTGAATTTGCAATGTAAGTTTTTTATGCTAAATTGGTCCTTTTAGTTAGTGTCCCACAGCATTCAGGCTTGTTTTTTGAAAATTTTGACTTTTTTTTAAACGATCACTGGCCAACTAAAGGTTAGAAAAGTAACTTATTTCTTGATCACTCCTTTCTTGAATTCTTGAATTGATCACCCCCAATGTAGCATGCTGCCAAATGATGTTGGTCTCTTGACTGTTTTTTTGTTTGTTGTGGGGTTAACTAAGCAGACCTGTTTTATGTAATAATTGAATAACAAAATGCGGATATCACAAGAAAGTGATAATTTCTTTTCGAGGGATGCAGATCGAAAGGAATGTTGAAGTATGTTTCCATAGCAACATGGAACAACAATATTAAAAATAGATGTTTGCATGTGCAGAACAACATACCCTAGAATTAAGATGAATTACTCAGATATGTTCTTTCATTATGATGAATAATCCCTTAGAAATGAATAATAAACTGGTTAGTCACTCAATAGAAACTGTTACATGACTAATATCTTTTGGCAGCATGCTATGTTGAGGATGATCAATTAAAAAATTGGAAAGAAGGGTGATCGATTGATATATTGCTTCACTAACCTTTTTTTGGGTTGTGATTACTAAAGATCACACAGAATTTTCAAAATACAAGTATGGATGCTGGTGGGCACAAATTAAGGGATCAATTTTCATATAAATTTACACTGAAAATTGAACCTCCTACTAAAAACCTATTTAAGGTGTGGGATTTTAAGGAGAATTTTTTTCAAAACTTAATAAAGAGTAAATGTTGAAATGTTCGGCCCTTGAGCACCAATGGTGTGGCCTGTACACTTGATAAATAACAGCTCAGAAAAACTCAAGAAATCTGTTAACAGCTTTCATGACAGTTTTAGTTGACCATTTCTAATAGTAGCTTCTCACATGTTATGTATATAATATGAAGATTGAAAAAATACTTCTATACAATTGATATTTGCTTCTTTGAAATGAAACATTGTGTTGCTCAACATGAAATTGCCAATTGGTATAAACAAAATAAATTTTATATATCATTTATTCAATCAAAATATCCGCAATAATTTTTAGATTTCTATTTTTCTGACTAAAGGACAGGATTTTGCAGTTTATTGTTGAAGTTAGTTTCTCATCTCTTATTCTTTATTCATAAAAAAGAAAATATTTACCTTCTGTGGTAAATACTAGCTAGGGTACCCAGCATTGGAAGGGGAAAATGTGTACCCTCACCAGCTGGGCTTACACACACTCCCGCAGGCTTGCATACCCCTCCAAAAATTAATTTCCACAAAACTGAGAATTTGTGTGCTAACTTTTGGCATTATTCTTTCAAATGTGAATGTGAATCATTGGATTTAAATTGTGCTGATGTTCTAGTGTAGATTTCGGGATGGAATTAGGGTTCAGGTTGGGTTATGGTTTTCTCTCTAAGAAAAACATGTTCTGTTGTCATTTAAAAGTTAGATTTCTTGAAAAAGTACAGCCAATCAGGCATAAGTACGGAGAGAAAGAGAAATTTACATCCACAGTCAACTATGACAATTGAAAAATGAAGGTGCAGGTTAGCATTATAGCTTCATTGTAAGAAAACTCTTTCCTGTTTCCCATATTGAAGAACCTTTAAATATTTCCTTTCTTAAAACTGACAGATTTCTGGAAGGTTTGAAAGTCTAAAAATGAAAAACACATGAAATTAAAGCAAAAAAAAAATCAAAGGAAAAAAACTAAGATTTTTCCCATTGGATATCAAACTGGGTCTGCTGATAGCGTTTGCCTTGTTTCTAAACACTGTATTCGTGTTTTCATTGATTTCTTTAGGAATGAAAGTGTTTTTTTTTTTTCATGTGAGTATGAATGCAGACCCTTTAGAAATCAACAAATTAATTTTTGACTAAATTCAACTTGAAAATTAGGTGAATTGAAATCTGTGATTTTCAATATGCCTTTGTTTTTTGTCTGTGATGTGTAGTTCTCGACTTTCATGGGGCAGACATACACACATTCACAAATTACATGTTACAGCGGAATAAGTTCATGATGATTATTTTACCCGAGCAAACTTGTTTGTCTGTAAAACAATAGTTCTCAAACTGTGAGTTGCAGCACATTGGACAACCATAATTAATAGTTTATGTGTTGTGCAAATTTTTCCAATTACACAAATGTGTATTTTAATCCTTGAACGTGTCCAGTATGGGTGTTATGTATGTCCAGCTTCCAGAGTTGTCAATCTACTTATTCTATTGTAAGATTTCAAAAGATCTGAATCTTTTTACTGACAGATGAAAGGGAAAAATGATGATGAGTATGTATACCAGTATGTTGGTACAAACATTTTGTTCATTGACTCCTGAAATGTTTTTATTCAATTCATTTCAATTTTGCAGTCGGTGTGCCTTCAAGTTGAATGTATTTCTTAGTGTACTACTAATACTACTCATGCATGTCATAGTGCATAGAACCAACCAAATTCACCAATGCTGTCCATCCTGATCTATCCAATACAAAATGTCCTGTCTGTGCCAAAGAGACGCTGCTCACACTGACGTCTCGGACGACAGCATCAAATCAGCAGGTGCAAGGTGCACCTCCGGGTTGTCACCATCCGGATGTCTGATGATTATGATTCAGGATGGTGCAAATTGGATATTCTGGGGTGAGGCTCGAGGCATGTATGCACCAACGGATGTGTAGGTGTGTTGAAAGTTATGGTTGGGTGTTAGGACTGTCCTCAAAGCCCTTTGTTGGTGATGTAGTGGGACCAGTGAAGGCCTTCGATGCTCTGAAATGCTCTGCTGTAAGAGCTGTTGAGTCTAGCCACAAAGGTTTTCTTAAATGGCCAGGTCTCAAACTTGTACAGAAGGACACCAAAGATTTTCTCAGTGTGCCATCATACAAAAAAGGTTGAGAACCACTGCTGTGAAATCTCATCTTTACAGTAGTGCGTTAGATATCGGGCAGTGTGTGTGGTATGGAATATGTTGTAAGTATATAGACAAGACTAAACTGAAGTATCAAGTGTTTAGACAGCAGGCAAAACCAGGATTAACAAAGGATGAATGGAAATATTAAACTATAACAAATCAGGATTATTTTGTAAGGAATGTGATTTTGTCAGGTGTCAAGCAAAGATGCAGTTCTCAAATGGAGATGCTGAGTAAGATATAATCTAACCATTCAAAATCAAATTGTTGACACAAAAATTCTATGAAAAAAAACTTGACTGATTGGTTAAATAGAGCTGACGTCAGCAGAATAAGGCAATACTTTGACCACGTAGTATAGAAGGATAATGATCTATAAATACTCGAATGGTTTGAAGGCTAAGTGGAGATCGCCAGGGGCATCAAAGAGATTACCTGGTTTCTTTTTTGGCAGCTCTGCTGCCTTTTCTTCCCATTGGGGAAACTCAACGAAAGCGATAAATATGACTTAAGAAGTTCAAAATGACAAACAACACAGCAACACTTGTGAACTCTGTCAGTTTGAGTTTGTTTTACAAGTCAAATTCTAAAAAAAAGCATTGCTCAGTGATATGACTTCAAAGAATTTTCTAACTATTTACCTACATCTCAATTTTTATCACAACTATAGAGACTTGTGAGTTTGATTCTTACCTGGAATGTATTCTTTATTCTAATCTGTGCTGTTAAATAATTTACTCATTGCTGAAGGGAACTCAGCCTGAGTTTAGTTGGGATAAAAAGCAACAACAATTGAGATGAAGGTAAATAGTAAAAAAAATAATGATAATGATTTACAATACTTGATCTAATAAGATAGACAGAATATTGAGAAGCTGTGAACTAACTTCTTCAAGTCTTACATCCTTAGAAGTACAGGTTTCCTCAGTTTCCAAAGAGAGAAAAGACAAAAAAACAAAATGGTTATGTAATTGTCTCTTTCCTTCATGTCTGCATTAAAACAGTCAATCCTACAACAATTCCTTTCAGCACGGCTGTTTGGCGAGTACCCAGCACTGATCCTAAATTTTCAGTTATCCACAAAACCCGTTTTGTTCTGTTGGTTTACATGTTAGAAAAGTTAGCTAGAGGCAACTGGTCAAAAGAGAAAAGATGATAAAAGGAGATTGGAACCGTAGCTTTTATAGTACTTTTTTGCATTGCAGCACACTGAGAAATTTGGTTTGCAAAAAAATCTTTTTGCTTCTAATAGTTTTTATTGAGTTTATTCTTCATTTACAATTGCAGGTGTTCTCTTCCCTCTTGATCTTTAGGATTCAGATCCTCACTATAAACTTTTGAAACCAATGCTACAATGCACAATCAAAGGTAGTTTCTTCATCTCATGCAAAGTTGATACTTGAAGTTGTTTGAGACGCATTATAATGTGGTTTATACTCGTTCAAGAGTATCATACACAACTCATCTTTTTTGATCTTTGGGTTCAAAGGTCTACACTATTTACATATAACTCTAGAATTGGCCATTATTTTCCAAACAACCAAAAATATTTGACTTATGAAGTACACCTATCGTAAAAATGAAATGAATTGGATGAAAACATTTCATTAGTCAATGATGGAAATTTTCATGTTACCATACTGATATATCTATCTATAACAATGTTGAGAACTCATAAAATCTAGCAATAAAACCACTGAACTGGCAACTCTGTTGAAGAAACAGGTCATAATACACATCAGGGGTTGCGTATTGATCTCGAAATCTGTTGGTATTGTTTTTTTACATCAAAGAAAATGTATTACTTTTTGTATAACATGATGAATTTTGTGCTCAAATTTGAGCCAAAATTTAACATTTGAATATACACAGAGGAATTTTTACACGTTACTAAATTTAAGCCCATTTGATGACAGAGGAGATGCAACTTACCACCATATTCTCAAAGAATTATATTTGATATTTGTACCTCTTTCAAATGAATCATTATAGTCTGTGCATGTACCAGAACTAATTATCAAAAAAATTTTCTAAAATCATCTGGAAAAAAAAATGGCACAAGATTTGGATATTGTTGGTTCGAAATGATCATAGATGCCCAAACAAGCACTTTTTTTGGAAAAAAAATTAGATGGTGCGTAGTGGTTTACTCCTGCAAAATTTCAAATGTGACCAGGAGAACCAAGAGACACACAGACAAGCATGGAGAGAAAATTCTGTAGTCCACTTGGCTTGTTGGTTGGGTGGGCCATTCCTCGAGCAATGGTAAATTGATATACAATGATGTGCTCAGTGAAGAAACTTGAAGATTGTACCATAAGATTCATATTCTTTCTAATACATAGAAATGTAGAAAAAAAATATAATTAAGTCTATATATAATCACAGTTGATTTAGGTATAGCAATTTGATTTCTCTTTTGGATTTGCAGACTACATCTTCTTTTTAACATAGAACCTTCACGATCTCCTGCTCATGCTAGATGAACTGAATAAAGGAAGCTTGCTTTCACATGAACTTCAGCAAAACAAAGGTCATATGCAACAAAAATGTCGGAAATAAGCACATAATGATCAAAATTGAGATTGCAAAGCTGGAGAAAGTAGACTACTACATATACCTAGGACAACGAATCTCCATAAAATCTTTAAGAGAAATCAAGCAAAGAATCACTTCAGCTCAAGCTTGAAGAATAAGAGAATCCCATTAGTTAGAAAAAGAAAAGTATACAACCAATGATTCTTCTCCATTGTCACCTATGGAGCTGAAACATGGAACCTAACCAACAGACACACCTGCAAACTGTTAAGTATGCAATGCGCAAATGGAAGAATCATGGTCAATCTCACATGGAGAGATCACAAGACAGAAAGATATATTAGAGGGAAAACAGGAGTCCGAGACATCATAGAATCCATTTGAAAACTCAAATTGCAATGGCCTGGTCATGTTGCAAGAATGGCAGACAACTGATAGACGTCATGTCTCAAACATGGATCCCTAGATATCTCATGCAAAACCAAACCGAGATTGGTAGAAGTTCAGAATATATTGGCTCTATGATGCATATGATAAAGAGGTCCAATGACCAACAGTAAAAGACTGATGATGATTATGACGATCTTTTAACATGTACATATGAAATTACATATAAACCTTATCTATTTAATAAAAGAAAGTAATTTCAATTCATAATTATCATAAAATGTTGAAATTTTCTCAAAAGCTGTTATGTTTTGATATATGAATACAGGAAATAAACTTTTCTCATAAATATAGAATTTATTAGATTTTTGTCTCAATTTTGAATAAAAAATAAATATATTAACATGAGAAGAGAAGAATAAATTTGAATAAATATTTTCTGTAAACTTGCAATTAGAAACAGCCAACCAAAACTGCCAGCATAGTTTAGTCCAGCTGGCTGGCTATGTACATGGATATCATGTGTGCAGGCCACACCACACGAGAGAATGTAAACATTCACTCCATTCTATGTTTATATAAAACTCTTTTTTTTGGTCTCTTTTGAAAATTTACCCACTAAATAGGTTTTCTATTAGGGTGGAGGTTCAATCTTAAATTTGCAATGTAAGTTTATGATAATTTGGTTTTTAGGTTGTGTCCTGCAGTGTTCATACTTGTATTTTGAAAATTCAAACATTTTAGTGATCTTTGTCCAACAAAAAGCAAGAGAAGTGACTTATTCACTTGGTCACTGCTCTTTCTTATAAGTCACTTCCAAGACGGCATGCTGCCAAAAGGTCATGTGACGGTTTCTATTAAGGGACTAACCAGACCTGCTTCAGTTAATAATTATCATAAAATTTCTAAAGCTCTTATGTTTTGATATGTGATCACAGCTATTCTTATGAATATAGAGTTTATTAGATTTTAATCTCAATTCTTAATACAAAATTATTTTATTAGCATGAGGAGAGGAGATTGAATTTAAATGAATATTTTCTGTAAACTTTTCATTGTTGAGGACAACAGTTTATTTTTATTGATATAGTGTGAAAAAGATGAAAATATTCTAATGAAATAGGATATCTTGAAAAAAAACTATGTAAATTATATTTTTTTTTTTTTTGAGCATAGTAAATTTAGATGAAAAATGCATTGTTGTATATAATTCAATTTTCTCACAGATATTTCTGTGTCTTAACACGTACCTACTTTAGTATGATAGTCCCTGGTGGAAAAAAAGCCATCAGCTACTATCATTCGCAATGGGTGACTGTCATTGTTGCATTCTTTTTCTCAATTGGATTATTTTGTTATTCCTTAATATAATTCAATGAAACCTTGTATGTTGGCTTATGGGGAGATTCTGTGTGGGGTATGGTGAGTTGTAGCTGATCTGATTGTTTGTTTATATTTAATATGTAAATAACCATATGTTCACGTGCAAAAAATATAGAACTATGGAACTGCCTAACCAATTAGAATGAAAATTGTATAAAAGATTCTCAGACACCTAATTACTGAAGACCAATAGAGTTCTTAAAAATTGTATGGTTTAATTTTGAAAAAAACGTAGGGTAACTTGGAGTTAATGGTCCTAATATATAACTAATTGCCTGTCTCTCTCCGTCTCTGTTTCTATGTCAATCATTTTCTTAAAGTTTTAAGATTTTTTCTATTTGAAGTACCGGAACATTTATCTGGCCTCCAAATTGACCAGAAAACTATCTATTTTTTAAACTGGTGGTCTTCATAATGATTTGCCTCTTGGGTGCTTTTAAAAAAAAGAATTTCATGGCATTGTTTGAATTGTCTTCAGATAATGATAAGTGGATTAATATTGATTGAATAGACTTTGTTTTTGAAATGGATTAATTTGTACATCTTCTAAACAGTGTTATTCTCTACTTTTCTTTGTTTATACTTCATTGTATGTTTTATATTCTTTATTTCAAGAATTTTTAATGGATTGGTATAGATCAAACAGACTCTGCTTTAAAAGTGTATTACATTCTAATCTATTAAATACAATTTCATTCCTCTCTATTCACTATTCATTTTATATTAGCTTGGATACCCAGCATTGCTTGAGGAAAAATAACATCAAATTTCACAAAACTGTGGAAAAATATAAATTCTTCAATATATTTCTTCTTACACCTGGCAACTAATTGAAAAAAAGGATTATTCATCCCAAGAGTGTATTCAATACTTCTGATCTGCATTGATTACTCACTGTTGCAGAGTGATGTCAAGAGTCAGGTTGTATTGGGTAACTGAGGCTGGCAGAGTATTAGATGGAGAGACAAGCTAGACAAATTCAAAAAGTATTGGCTCTGCGATGCCCGTGATAGAGAAGTGTGGCGATTCCTGGGGAAGGTCTGTGATCAACGATGGACGTTGAAAGATTGATGATGATGATGATGAAATACTCATGTTCTCTGACATTTGGTTGGGTTAGGAACTGAAAATAAGATTGTAAGTAGAAAAATTGTAAATTGAATGCATTGTGGATTTCCTTGTAGCTTTGAATAGATTACTGCTGTTTATTTAGTTTTGTTTTCAATTTAAAAGAAATATAATCGCTACAAAATACCAGAAGTTGAATTGTGATCTGACCTGATTTAGCCTGCTTGTTATGGTTAGAAGAGGGAATGGAAGAAGTGAAAGAATTTAATGAAATATCAACAGTGCTCTTACTATTATTGCTTTTCTCTTTTATTGTTCTCTTTTATTTTTGTCAATGCATTAAGAAAAACGCACAAAACTTTAATGATTTTTTTTTGTTAGAGATCTTAGCACCAATCATGAATAATTGTTGGAGAAAATTCTGACCTAAAAATTATTTGTTTTGAAAGTTCAGAGGCAAAGAAGTGTCCTCTGGTGACCTCGAATGACTTCCGGGGTCAATTTCACATTGCCGTTGTCACAAATTGACTACATCTGAATCTACATGATGAATATTATATTGATTGTTATTGTAGTTTTAGCACGAAAGAAGCACAGACAGATAAACTGAAAGCTCAAATATTGGTATAGATGGATAGATTTTATGCCTGATGGCTAGGTAGGTGAGAGAATAATGCTGGTGATTTTGAGAAATTGTCTCTTATAAGGCCATGTTAATGTATGTGTAGTTATGCAAACCTACAGCACTGAAGTGTATCTAAACTTATCGAATTGTCATCTTACATCTATCTTTATTGGCAATTCAGGAAATCAGCTATCATGAGATAAACACAGCCAATGAAATGAAGGTGCATAAATTTATTGATTGATTCACTTTCTGGCAACCTGCAGGTGTTTGCACAATATATAGTTAAGGGTAAATGATTGTATTAGAAGAGTCTACAACCAGTGCATTTTCCCGATAGTCATATGTGGGGCTGAAACATAGAACCTAAACCAGAGATAGGTTCTCAAAGTGAGAACCATGCAATTTACACTGAAGAAAATCATGCTAAACCTCACATGGAGAGATCACTAGACAACACAATTATATCAAAGCAAACAGATGTCTGAGATATCATGAAAAGCATTTCAAAAAACAAATGGCAATGGGCAAGCCATGTTGCAAGTATGTCTAGAAAACCACTTGACCTGGGTTTATGTGGAAAATTATGTCCGGCAAAAAAAAAGATGGCGACATGATTTAGTTAATTTTATAAGGTATTGGCACTGTGTCACTCAGGAGAAAAAAAAACTGTAAGTCTTCAATTATCTCGAGCAATATACTTAAGGATATCCTGATGATGATGGCTGTTATGTTAGAAAATTAATCCTTAAATCTCACTTTTGACCAACCAAGTTTGGTCACCCAAATGTCTGTCAACAGGAAAGTACATTAATCCAGTTTTTAAGAATTCAAATATGCATTACAGGATTTTATTTATATTTGCAGTGAATTTAGGGTGACTCATCATGGTGTAATGTTTAACGAGCTGGTTTTGTGAATCATTACCACTTAGTAATGAGATCAGTCTATTGAATGTTAATACTGAGTAGTTACATCACTCCACACATAATTGTGATCTTGTGCCAGACTAAACAAAGCTTTGTAAATATATATATATGCAGTGAAATATAGGTTTTTAGGTTTAGGTTTCTGTAGTTTTCAAGCTGGTCTAGCTGGCTAAGTATCATGCATACAGGCTATACCAATAGAGATAGAGGCCAGGAAATTTCAACATTTATTCCTCATTATGTCTTGACAAAACTTTTTTTAAAAGATTCTTCCCCTCTAAAAAGGTTTTTTAGTGGGGGGTTCAATTTACAATGTAAGTTTCTGTTTGATTGGTCCTTAGTTTGTGTCATGCTCATCTGCTCATTTTTTTAAAAAGATTCAGACTTTTTAGTGTCCAACAAAAGGCAGGAGAAGTAACTTATTGATTAATTGATTTGTCACCCCTTTCCCTAAATTTTAATTGATCTCCTCCAACACAATGTTGGTCTTGTGACCGTTTCTATTGAGTGACTAACCAGACCTGTCCTGTTATTATGGACGTTTGTATCCCATGATCATGACCCTAGATTTCATGTATTATCAATACTTTGCCTGAATTGCCAATTGCAGATCTTTTAAAATGAAACCATAATTCTTTATTGCATTTTTTGTTTTAAAATGCTTTTTCTCTCAACTTCTTTGAACATTTTGTTCCTCTCTCCACATTATACGAATGTGAAAATTTCCAATAAAACATTATGACCTGAAAATTTCACATTCACATAAAGATTTAATGATGTATTTTTTCTTGTTATTCTCGCTAATTACTGATTTATCTTAATAGGGCAATGAAAGAAGAAACATAGATCGACTGTTGAATAGCCTGAAATGCAGATAAAAACGTTTGAAAACAGCTCAATGGTTTCATGATAATCACTGTCTGCAAAAAGATAAGTTCTCTACCTGGGAAACATGTAAAGCCAAGGTACCGGAATCTCAATGAACTTGAGTAAAAACAGATCTGATTAGTTGCTTGATAGAAACTGTCATGCAACCAATATCCTCAGGAAGTATGCTACGTCGAGTGATCTATAAAAAAATTGGGAAAAGGGGTGATCAATGAATAAGTTAATCTTTTGCCTCCTCTGGATTTAAAAAAAAACAAAAAACAAGCGTAAATACTGCCGGACACAAACTGAGGGATCAATCTTGCATAGCCTTACATTGTTAACTGACCCCCAATCTAAAACCTATTTTAAGGGGTGAATTGGCAAATAACTAACAAGCGTTTTTTTCCTGGACATAATAAGAAGTAAATGATGAAAGTTTCAGCCCTTTAGCTCTATGGGTAGGGCCTGTACACATGATACATACATAACCAGCCAACTGGAAAACTGAAGAAACCAATTTTGACAGTTTTGGTTGGTGAATTCTAGTGTGTGTGTGTGTGTGTGTGTGTGTGTGTGGGTGTGCACTTATAAAACTATATTTTCCTATGGATCCATTCATTTGTTGCAAAAATCCTAGCATTTCTGATTTCATCAGTTCTCAACAGAATAATCAGAAAAAGAAGAATCATAGTTTTACAAATCATCTTTCAAATTTCTCCCATGACAAATGAAAGAATACTTCTGCTTCTATGTTGTTCTTCTTGGTCAAAAAATAAAAATAGTTGTTTCTAAATGAAAAATCTGTCTTTCCTGAAAATCTACTGTGCCACTTTGTCCAGGAAAGCAATAAACCATTTGTTATATTGTCAGTCTAAAGATATCTGCCTCGAGAGATGATACTTTACCAGACAAGCTGAGTCATGTGCCTAGTAAGGTGTATAAAAATGGAAAAAATACTTGCATAATTCAAAATGGAATTCTACAAATGATATTTAGCAAAAACAGATAAATCTTTTCATTGATTTTCTGTTTTTAATTGCTTTGTTGCATTTAAATTCATTTACATAGGTTAATTTTACAAAATCCACAACAAAATTATATTGAATCTCACCTGATTCAACTTACTGTAAGCAATGTAAAAGAGAGATTTCCCCATCAATGACATACATATTCATATTTAAAAGAGTAAATTCACACATAGTACCAAGATAACAAAGTATATGTAAAATAGAGGAAAAACACTGAAGAAAATTACATAAATTGCATTGACAGATGTTGGGAAATAAGTGAAGCAAAGAAAATTATGTCTAAAGCTGTAAAGCTTTTAAGATATATATAAAACTGCTTGCAATGTTAAAACAGCTTGCAACAAATAACAAACTGTGAAATAACAGAACGCTGTGAAAGAGACAATGTAAAATTAGTTTTCCCTATTGATAAGTAAAATAAAGTATGAGACAGATTTGTTTTAGGAATATATCTTGTATATATATATATATATATATATATATATATATATATATACATAATATTTTGGCAGCAATTATTCTTTTATACAGGTTTCAATGAATAATATCAACATATTTTGTTGGGTCAGATTTTTTCGTTAGTTTTTAAATGGTTTTCTTTATCATTCGTTCAAAGGAGTGAATAAATTTTCCAAAATTCCTTGGCTTTTTATTCTTTTTTATGCATTTCATTTGGCGATAAAGAATACTATCCAAATCTGGGGAAATTCACAAAAAATGTTGATTCATTCAATGAAACATACATACATATATATATATATATATATATATATATATATATATATATATAGTTTCTTTTCCAGAAAAATCATCTCCGAGAAATTCAAACATATCTGCAAATTTTCTCCACCCTGCGACCTTGCCAATGGCTCAGTAGCTTTTATCAAAGTTATTGGTCACCAAACTGCCCACTATCTTGAAAACTATCAAAAAGAGAATCATGTGGTTTTCATCATTTGATGACATGTGTTTGAAAGATTCATTTTATTCTTAAAAAATAACCCAACCTGTTTGTCATCATTTTTCAAACTTTTTGTGAGTTTGATTCAATTGTAGAGAAGTAAGGTAGTAACTGAGGGACTTAGAGTTTCATATAAAATGAAGGGATACTTCAAACTAAATTGAATCAAAACTAATTTTAGATTAGAGCAAGAACCTTTCTTCTTTATTAGGAAGTGTGAACCAAAGTTGGTCTGGCTGGCTATTTATACGTTACACATACAAGCTGCTCCACTGGAACTCGAGGGCTGGAACTTTGAGTATTTACTAGTTATTTTGAGTTAATCTTCGAACATTTTTCAGGGACAGATTTTTTATGCTTTTCTTTTCAATGTTGTTGTACTTTTGAAAATGAATCAAGATATGGATTATCAGATAATAAGCAAAGCAAAGAAAGTCAAAAAGTAAAAGTATAAAGGTTCCCAGCAGAAAATATTTGAGAGAGAGAAAGAGAAGTGCAGGCAGGTAATTTATTGTTTATTAGGATTGTCAATTCTGGGATTTCAGATTTTTTTTGCTTTAAAACTATAATATTCTTAAAATGTTATGTTTTCATCAATTAGGTACCCAAGAATCTGCTTAGCATTTTTTGTTCTAATCAATTCAGTAGTTTTAAAGTTAGATATTTTTGCATGTTGACATATGGCTAATTTATGTATGCATCATGCAAGCAAATAAACCTTTGAGAATAAGGGCCCCAAAAGATCAAAAAACCTTTTTCCCCAATTTTTTTTTTCCATTGGGGTCAAGTAGAGTACTAATGCTAATTTTCAAGTCTGTAGACAAAATGGTATGGCCAGGAATACTGGAACAAACAAACAAACAGGCACATGTACATGAAAAACAAAAGGATAGAATCCTCCATCTTTTCTCCAATTGAGAAAAAAGTAATGATGACAATGACAGACACCCATAGCAAATGATAATCCCAGGCTTCTTGTCCAACCTGGACAAAAAGGTAAAAAGAAATGAAGAAGTGCACAAGGGTCAATTCTGAGCCAATGAAATAATATTTCAACCAAAAATATCCTGGAAGAATCTGATATAGAGATCCACAGTGTTTTTAGAGTTGAGCAAGACGGCCCAGATACCCAGCAGAATTGAAATAAAGGCTGGTGGTGATGGTCGGGATGATGAGAGATGGATTGGCAATGATGCTACTCTTGCGCAATCGGAACACTCTGTGGAGCAAAAAATAGTATAACAATAAAGTAAGAATGAAGGGTTTATTGAATAAGTATTGCTCATTGGGATGTTTGGTTGAGATTTTGTCAGTTTACATGATTTCTATAGAATCAACTCTTGAGCAATGTAAGTATTTTCTCTTTTTGTTATTTTTTGGTGCTGTGGTTTGCACTTTCTCATCAGCTGTCCAGTGGTCATCGCTGAAGGCTTAGTGACAGTATGTGTCCTCAGCACTCCTCTTAGCATCCTTGCATATCACAGCATTGCTGTGGTTTGTGCTGTCCCTATGCCATGTTCTTCCTAGCTATTTGACAATTTCTGATGACTTGTGGTCATTAGTCTCTTGTTTCCAGTACCCTCCTCAGTATTCTTGTAGATCCCTGTAGTTCTGTGATCAACATGGTCTCAATCCTTCCTCTTATCTCTTGCTCTTCCAATATTGGCTTACATTTCATTCTTGGGAAAGTTTGTTCAATTAATTTCTCTCTTTTTATTGAACCTTACATCAAACCAATATTTTCTGCTTTTGTGAATTTTATTGATTATTCATAAACCAGCCGAAATATTGGCCATGATTGCTTGTAACATATCTACAACTCAAGAAATATTGTGTGCTTATGTGTGTCTATGCTCAGTTTTCTAGCATGCCTTAGGTAATTTCAAGTAATCATTGTGTATTATCTGGCCATTGTAAAACATTCGATATTTGAATCTTGAAAGACAAAGCTAAGTTGTGATGATTATAGGTTTTATCTTACATAAGTTTTTTTTACTTTTTTTCATCTTTCAATTCATGTTATTCACAAAGGTTGGAAAATACAAAGAGTATGCTCAAAAGTGGTTGGAATTTGTCTCAGTATCTTTGGAAAGATTCTTGTGTATGTGTTTGTGTGCATTAATCACCACTACCCTCAATAGACAGGGTTAATCACTGCTGCTGGGTTAAGGTTGTTCATGTGTTCTGACATTTATATGTATCTATGTACGTGGACATTGCCCAGCTCTGATTGTTCATAAAAAGCTTGAAATTTTATGTGTACACACATACATATCTGACAGTGAGTAGGGAAAATGTTTTTTTAATTATTTGAAAATTTCATCCCTAAATAAGTTTTTATTTAGGCATTCAATTTCTAATGAATGTTTTTGCCAAATTGGTCCTTTAGTTAACATCCGACAGTCTTCATGCTTGTTTTTAAAAAAAATTGTGCTAGTCAAAAGGCTAGAAAAGTAACTTATTCATTGAT
Organism: Thysanoteuthis rhombus; assembly: GCA_963457665.1. NCBI lineage: Eukaryota > Metazoa > Mollusca > Cephalopoda > Oegopsida > Thysanoteuthidae > Thysanoteuthis > Thysanoteuthis major. The sequence continues at coordinate 58,682,859 of OY735217.1, forward strand.
TACCCCTTTTTTCTGATTTTTAATTGATCACCTCATTGAGTGAATAACCAGACTTATTTTTAAAAAAAAGAAGATAATCATAAATTTATGAACCAAACCATAAATTTAGTATTTTCATCAAGGTAACTTAGTTTCACTCTTACCATAGATTACTTTATAGGGTAAAATCATCATAAATGGGTGGTGGTAATTCATTATTTCCCTTGGAATGCTAGTTGCAAAACTGTAGCCATCAAAGATGACAAAGGCTTTTACCTGTTTTTTATATGTGCAGGAGTTCATTTATATTTTCTAGTGCTCCTGGCCATACTGTTTTGTTTACAGACTTGAAAATTGACATCAGCACTCTATTAGACCCCTTCTGAAAAAGCTTAGTTTGATTTAAAAAAACAAACTTTTGTGACTTTTTGTAGGCCTTATTCTGACGAGTTTATCAATAACATCAATATTCTCTAGAATCTAGATTTTTTTCTACTCTATTCTAGATGTTTTCCAGTGGAAAATGCCTGTGATGTAATGAATAGAATTTGTTTTGGCCTTATATATTCGATGGTATTTCTTTACCTGATTCCAAGTTTGACATTAAATGTGATGCCTAGTATGTAAATATACATATATATATTTTTTTTTTATCGTCGCAGAATTTGATGGTAGTATAAATAGGTCAAGGTTGAAATATATTTAGACAGAAAAATCATTGAACAGTTTTCTAATTTTGAATAAAAGATTATATAAAGATTTGCTAAAAAATGTATTTTTTCGTCAAGGAAACACTCAACTAAAGGTGTTTATATTTGAAATTCTCAAACATTTTAAAGAAGTCAATTTTATATTAAGTCTTTTTCAACCAACAAACGTTTTGGTGACCGTTTTGGTTGGCAGTTTCCAATAATTTAGAATCCATATTTTTATTGACAAGTAGAGAATGATTTATATGGGATAAATTGTTAAAACGTGTGACTTATTGGCTTATTATCAGCGTTCACTGAATGTAATCTCTCTCTTGCATTAATGCATTATGTATGTGTATAGACACTTGACTATCCCTTTAGATCTGATCAATCATTTCTCTTACTACTCATCAATCCTTTATGGTTAAAATCCTGACAAAATCTTTCATCATTCAGAATGTTGGTGCTCTCCTTGTGAACAATAAACTGTTGTGCATCAGTACATAAAAGCTTCCTGTTTTTCATACCATACAATATGTGCCCCCACTCTCCTGCTACTATGGTTGAATAGCAGATTAGTTGGAGCTCTTTAGCCTTGTGAGGCAACATAGCTTAGAGAAAGTTATACTAACAGAAGAAATCCGCAGCACAAAGCTGTGTCATTGGCTGTCACTGCTCTTCATGCATTGAGAGAAGGCATCAAAGAGGACCATGGACTCCGGTACTGGCATCTTTCTACAATTAGATAGAGCTCCTATCTTCTCAAAACAGTTGTATTTGTGTGTTCCAACACTTTTGGCTTTAAAAACCTTGATTGGTTAATCCATGTGTCTTTGTATCTTTTAAGGAACATACACTTTAGCAAATGGTCCAAGGTTTCAGTCGTTTTCCCAAACAATATGATGAAGAAACCTGGAAACATCCTCGATTATACAAGGAAATGTTAGTAAGACATCTATCAGTAGAAGTTGGTAATGCATAAATCATATGAAACCTTTGGTTGAAATCAGTTTAGCTCTTTTACATGAATTCAGGTATAATACTAACCTTGACTCTCAAGATTTACTTGACAAAATCATTTCAAGCAAGATACAAAGTGAGTATTTGCCTTTAGATTGAATTTCTAGACATAGACTTGAAAGAGTAAATTTTAGTTCAATGTTAATATTGTCAATAGATATTGTACCAAGAAGTAAATATCATTGATATTTCTAAGAATCATCAACCAAGACTGTCACCATAGGTTTCTTCAGTTTTTTAGTGGGGCTGGCTGGCTGTGTATTACAAGCCACACCAATGGAACCTGAGGACAAAAAATTTCAACATTTACTCCTTATTATGCCGAGCAAAAAACACGATTGTTTTTTGAAAATTCAAACTTTTTTCATGATGATGGCCCAACAAGAGGCTGGAGAAGTAATTCATTCATTGATCACCCCTTTTCAAATTTTGTTATTGATCACCCCAAACATATGTTGACAAAAAGCATTGGTCATGTAACAGTTTTTATTGAGTGACTAACCAGACCTGTTATGCAAATCATTGAGATGGTCACTGTCAGCAATTCTTGCTCCTTTACTACTTCTCTTTTTCTTTCTGGTACTTGTTCTACCATCCATTCGCTCAAACCTTTCAAGAAGGTTGCCCGCTGTAAACCCCTGCCTCTCTTGCCTTTAATGCAGCCCGTGATTGTTTAGTCCTCCAAGCCTTCCTTCCTCATTAAGTGTCCCCCTGAATTCCAACTGTCTCTTTCTGATTGTTAGGAACAATTTCCTTGCAGTTCTGAAAATTTTCTCATTTAATTAATGAATATTAGAAACTATCAACATAGGTTCATTCAATTCTTTAACTAGGTCTGGCTGGCTGAACTTTGGATGTATATATGAAGTGTACAGACCACACAGATTTTTGTTTTTTCGAAATTCCCCTCAAAATAGTTTTTAGTAAGGGATCAATTTACAATGTAAGTTTCCACTAAATTGGTCCCTAGTTTGTAACTGGCTGCATTCACACTTGTTTTCAGACTTTTTAATATCTAACAAACGGTGTGATAAGTAACTTATTCATTGATTACCCCTTTTCACCATATTTCAATTGATCACTCCCAACACACATGCTACCAAACAATGTTTGTTTCATGATGGTTTCTGTTGTGTTATTAACCTGACCTAGTGTTTTAATAGGGTAACTTGCTGAAGTTTTAATGTGATATAATCATAAAGAGTCTGCTTTAAGAGAATGAATATCAAAATCTGCCAATTATAGATGTAGATACCGAATTGTTCATTTCTTTTTGGCTTTTATTTCTGTGTGCTCCAGTACCTCAGCCCTCTAATACCAAGCTGAACCCTTGACCAGAAATAACTCTAACCCTTAATTCTTAGCCTCTATATTCATTCACTAATACTCAATGTTCTTTCCTTAGATCATTAGCATTTCAAGTATTGCCCCTTAGATGTATCCACGCATCCCTATAAGATGCTTTTTGGTCAGTCAGTTCCAGTTATGTTAAACAACACCAGAAAGGGACTGGATGGCATTTTGTGCCTTATTTACCTGCTCCTATTATGTTATAAGTGGTGTGATGTCATCAATAGATGACGTATTTAACATCTATTTTTTGACAATTGACAAGTATTGTTTGTAATTATTAGCTGAAACTGCAAAAATAGCTAAAATTGGCTAAATGCTTTCTTTTTTGGCTAATTCTATAGCTAAAAATGTTATTTATAGCCATTTAAAGCCTACTTGTGAAACAAAATTACCATACTCTTAGACTCCAGGACAAATTATTGATAAAAATTGTATACTTACTTCAATTTGAAATTACTGTTATTTTTAACAGCCAGATATTTGGATGAACTATTCTCATCTCCCTTTCCCTCCTCCTGCTACTACTACCACAACTAGTAATGCTGCTACTTCATTTAGAATCCTTTTGAAATTAGAAATCACAGATATGGATGTATGGATGGTGGACATATTGTAGGTTCTTGTTTCCTAGTTTTTCACCAGCGTCAATCTTTCTGGTGCCATTTTTACTGGATACCTAAATTTTTATGAAATGATTACTTATACAAAATTTTTTTATGCTAATTATTAAAAAATTAATCTGAGAAAATAATATCAATCCTTAGTTTTCAAACTAGTTTTTCTTGATGGTATTTATAACTTTGTTGAAGGTTTTGAAATTTGCAATAAAACATACTTTTGTGTACATTCCATGAAATATGTTACTTCTCTTATCTTTCATTTGGCAACAAACATTAAAAAGGTGGGAAATTTCAGAAAAAAGCATGAATGCTGCCAGACATGAACTCAGGGATCAGTTTAGCATGAACTTGCAAATTGAACTCTGCACTAAAAACTTATTGGAGGGGGGGGGGTACAAAAAATAAAAAGTCGTTTTCACTTGAAATAATGAAGAGTAAATCTTAGAACTTTCAACCTTCAAGCTCTATTGATTCAGTCTGTACATGCCAGCCAGCCCAACTTGGAAACTAGAGAAATATCTAAAACTATCTAAAAAGATAGAACTTTCATCTAAAATTATCTCCCTAAAAAAAATACTAGAGCAAGATTTGGGCATTGTTGGTTTAAAATGACCATAAAGACCCAAAAAGCACTTTTTTGGAAAAACAAAAAAAACTGTTTTGGGGATGGTTCCTAGTGGTGAACTCATTCAAATTTTTGAGGTTTTAGCCTCCAAAATATGACTGGGAGCATCTAGAGACACACAATGAGCAAAGAGAGAAGAATCTGTAGTCCAGCTGGCTGGTTGGTTGGGTGAGCAATTAGTGGGGCTACAGGGATTCAAAATAGATCTTGACAGATTTAGTTGACAGCCTCTAATGAACAAAACTAAATTTTCAACTGAAGGCCAATAGAAATTATGATTAAAAATATAACAAAACAAAAATGTTTATTGATTCATTTGAAACTATGAATTTTCTGCTTTCAAAGTTGCTTCTGGCTCTGAACAGGATCATCAACTTGTAATCAATAGTGATTTGCATGATGCTCTTGTTAGAAACTATCAACAGAAACTGTCCCTAAAACTGTCAACATAGGTTTCTTCAGTTTTCAGGTTGGTCTAGCTACATATCATGTTTTCAGTCCGCACCTAAGAAAGTAGATGGATGAAAATTCAAACATTCATACTTGTCAAAAAATTTTGTTTGTTGAAAGTCCCCCCCTCCCTGTTTGTCTTCTTTGTAAGGGATTCAATTTGCAATGTAAGCTTTTGCTAAATTGATCCTTTCTGTCCAGCAACATTCATACTTTTTTTTTTTTATGTCTAGACCTTATTAGTGTTCACTACCCAACATAAGACGGGAGAAGTACCTTGTTCATTCATCTCTCCTTTTTCATTTTTTTTAATTGATTACCCCCAACTCTGCATGCTGCCAAAAGATATTGTTCACATGACAATTCCAATTTAGTGTCTACTAATATATGGTAATGAAATGCTCTTATACTTTTTTTAATAAATGAATTACCTTTTGAATAACTGCTGGCACCAAAGTAATTATTTTATTGCGTTGTAATTTTTTATTGACTCAAATTTTATTTGGCCAAATGAAAATTTTGTGTCCACTTAATTGTTGATACATGACTGACATCTGACATTGATTAAGTCATGAATCGGCTGATGCTTTAAAGGTGTCTTGTAGGCGGAATTATTCAGGCCTGGAATATTCAATTTTGTAGGATTTAATTTTGTAGTCAATATGAACAGACGATTGAGAATCCATTCTTACTTATCTATACAGAAAAAAATCAATCGAGAAAGAGTGGCATCTCCTTTTAAGGTTCTAGGTTCTATCAGAGAAGGTCTACCAAAATTGTAAACGTAGATTTCTCCTGTTTTCAAGTTGGTCTGGCTGGCTGGCTGGCTGGCTTGCTGGCTGGCTGACTGGCTATATATCACATGTGCAGGCAGCACCAATGGAGTTAAAATTTTTCAACCTTTACTCCTTATAATGTCTGAAAAATTTTTTGATTTTTGAAAATTTCAGTTGGGGGTTCAATTTGCTTAATTGATCAGCTAGTTTGTGTTCAACAGCATTCACGCTTGTTTTTTAAATTTTTTTTTTATCCAGACTTTTTTAGTGATCAACAAAAGAAGTAATTTATTCATTGATCACCCTTTGTTCAATTTTAATTGTTTAATTGATCATCACCTGCATGACATGCTGTTAAAAGATATCTGTTGCATGACAGTTTCAATTGGGTGACTAACCAGAACTGTCTTGTAATTTTTTTTATTTGGTTTTGATATTTATGAGATTTGGGGGATTTTATCCTGCTCTTTATTTCTTTAGTCATCATCTACAATCCTTTATCTTTTCTCATACTATAATAGTTTCAGGTTTTACTGAGAGATTCCATATTTCTCTTTGTATAACATGATTCTTGTATGATACAAATACTGGATTTAGAGGTTAGAATAAGTATAAAACTGTAGCCTCTTGCATAACACGGGCACTCAATATGGCAGTATAATACTACGTTTTTTGCTTCAATGTTCCAAATTTCTGTACTGCAGTGATAGAGTGAGTAGTCAGTATTTTTATGTGATGTACTGTTACAAAAGTAATTATCTTAATTTCAACAAATGATTTGAATCTAACGTTTTTGAATTTAATTATTATTTTAGTTTAATCATCAAAATTTATTTTAGTTATTTGTAGGGATTTTCACAGGAAGGAAATGAATATTGTAATACTCAAGAATTACATTCAGTTACTTGAATCCTCGATGCTGGACCTGAGCTCCCGAGGAAAGAAGGTCAAAATTAAAATTTCATCTTTCTGTAACTACTGAAAGGTTTTTGTCTTATTCATTTCATTTCCACAGTTGGTTAGCTGACGTTAGTCAAGTATATTTCTTAGCTGGGTAAGGTAAGGAGTTGCATCACCTCTGTCATCGAATGGGCTTAATTTTAGTAATGTATAAAACATTTTTCTGCTTGCATTCATATCTTCTTAGCTTTGATGATTTTTTCAAATTGTTTTTATATAAATGAAATACCATAAACTGTGTCATATTATTTTAAAATCTAATTTGCAATGATCTCCCATTATTACTCAGCGATTATATCATTTGGCCTAGACAACAAAACAGAATAGACAATTAAAGAAAATGGGGCTGCTGGAGAAATTGAACCTGCCACTGATAGGTTAGCAATTTCTGTGAGATTATATATCCATTTCTTGATAATATAATTGTCCCCATTGAAAGAAACAAATAGAGCAGATATAGACAATGACTGAACAATAAATGAGAACTTGGAGTGAAAGCAGTTATTTGAGCCTTTGCATTACCAGTGACTATTTAGCTCAATGCTACGTTGAAGCAGTTACCCTATCAGTCACAGGTTTGATTCCTGTAGCAGCCCCATTTTCAATTGTTTATCCTATTTACATTGTCTAGACCAAATGATACATTCACTGTGTAATAATGGAGGATCATTTCAAATAGTTTCAAAATGATATAACGTGATTTATAATTATTTCTATCAGATTATATATCCATTTCTTGATTATATAAATGAATTATATCAACAAAGGGGATTTACATAATCCACATGTGGAAAAGTGTTTCTTTCAAATGTCTATGATTTCCAACTTCACAAATTCTTGCACTTTCAATGATATTTCAAAGGATATCAGCTCCTCTGCATACGTGTATGATTTTCAGCATTTTGGACTAAACATGGTCTTTCTGTTCCCGGATGATCACTATTTATGTAAACGTACTAATAAATGACACTTCATTGGCTCATTTGGCGGTGTCGGGACATTCAAATAATTGAAATATGCTACTCGGGTTAAAGTTAAAGGTATTCAAAATGAAATTCTATTATTTTGGTTTATTGCTAGGTTATGTACTTTTGGATAATGAATTCCCAAGTGTTTCTTCATATGTCTGAGAAGAGGAAAAACAAAAAATATCAAAATAGAAAAAAAGGTTATGATTGTTTTAATTCCCTCTGCGACTTTTGTGCCACCCTGTACAATTTTTTAAACTTTTCATAGTGAATGGTGCCATTGAAGTTTGAGTTGAGTCACTTGAAGACTGGCATCTTGAGCAGTCTCTTCCGTAATTTCCTGTTATTACTTCGACTTTCCCTGTAAAACTGTTAGCATTGTAATTAATTTGGAGTTGCCGAACATGTCGAATACAAAGTTATATCTACCGAGAGATGACAGCTTCTTTCAGCCTCTTTTTCTGATGAACACTTAATTAGCAGGAAAGGTACGACAACAGTTAACAATGAAAGTAAAATTTGAATGCTGTAGTTGAATACCTTCTACAAATTTCATACCCCTAGTCTCTTCTCATTCTCTTTTTGATCTGAGTATAGAGTTAACACTTCTAATTATTCTTTCTTCTTATTATTACTATTGCTAAATGGTTTCCAGAAAGTACTTAGTGGATAGATGGTTAGACTAAAAGTCATGTCTTTCATTCCAAGTTTGGGTACATATTCTCTGATCTAACGTTTATTACGTCTGTTGATGACGCTGGAGAGGTATACGTATTTGGTCGCGTCTTTCCGTCTTCCTTTCAGTCTGTCTGTCCACACGATAGCTCTGAAATGTATGTATGTGTATGCATGATACATACATAGCTAAACTAACTTAAAAACTGAAGAAATCTAACAGTTTCGGCTGACGCTTTTCTGATAATTTTTTTATCAGTTATTTCTTTCTACTCGGTAAGAGTGAGTGTAGCGAAATACGTATTCAATCATTGAACAAAGGGAGAGGGCACCATTGATTTTAGTGGGAATAGGTTGTGGAGATTGATTGGTCAATCGCAGTCTCCTTTTCAAAAAGCTGACCAGCATGCAGCTTGAAAGTATCTCTCTCTCCTCATTGGTTGACTCTTCAAGTGGGGACATCATGATAACCCCTGCAACAGCAGAGAATTTGAATTGTATAGAGGGAGTTTAACAAAGACACTGGTAGCTTCCACATCTCCTCCTTGCCAGCAGCTTGCTACTGAGGGTGTGGGGAATTAGATGATGTAGCTAGCTGGTTAGTTCCCATATGGGATGGAAGACTGAACAACCAACTATGAACGATAGAAAAGTTCTTGATACTAATCCCAGAAGTTTGTTGCAGGAATTCTACTTTCAACATTTCCTACTTCTGAACTTTTTTGAACTCCTTATTTTCTCACCTCTCAAATCTTTGCTCAGCTCTTTTGCATATTATTTTCATCTTTGTTTTGTAGAAACTGTTCTTGTGACTTTGATAAACTGTTCACAATAGCTTCTCCTCAAATTTTTGTGTCACGTGCAGATATGTTTACTCCAAGTGCTTATACTACTGAAGGAGGCTCTTCACCAGCGAAAATAGTTCTATACAAATGATGGAAACTTATAAAAAACATACTTTCTTGTTCTTATTAGAAACTGTCAACATGGGTTTCTTCAGTTTTCAAGTCAGTCTGGCTACCTGCCTGACTATGTATCACATATCATGGAGCTAAATGGATGGAAATTTACAAATTCACTCACTATGGCTCTAAAAAACGTTGTTTCTTGAAAATTCTCCTCCTCCAAGTTTTTCGTGTGAGGAATTCTATTCACAATGTAAGTTTATGCTAAATTTCCCCCTTAATCATTATCCTGCACCATTTATGCTTGTTTTTTCAAAAATCAGATGAGGGGAGTAACTTATTGATTGATCAGCCCTTTTCCAATTTTTTTGATTGATCTCCCCAAAACAGCATTATACTGAAAGTCGATGGTCATATGACAGTTTCTATTGAGTAACTAACCAGACCTGATTTATTTATCTATATCATGATAATCTAATCTCAATGTTTGTTTCTATGTTTGTTACCATAACATAACAAAAATGTCATCTCATTGCAAGATTTTTATTAGCGCAATGCAGTTAAAATGTTGGAAAATAAGTGATTTTCAGCCCAATTTGCAACTCTTTGTAATATTAGTGAGGGGTCTTTGTTCACACACACCACAATAATCTATAATATGATGATCCGATTTCTCAAGGGAGATAACTCTACGTATATCAAAAGTTGATTACAGAGTATAAGAAACCATCAACTAAGACTGTCAACATGGGTTTCTCCAGTCTTCAAGTTGGTCTGGCTGGCTCTGTATATATATATATATATATATATATATATATATATATATATATATATATATATATATATGGACATGTGTACAAGCTGCACCAATGGAGCTTGGAAGCTGAAGTTTCAAACATTACTCCTCATCATGTCAACCCCCCCCCACTTTTTTCCCAAAAATTCTTTCCCAAATAGGTTTTTTTAGGTGGTGGGGAGTGGTGTTCAATATTCAATATATGTTCGTGCTGTATTGGTCTCTATGTTATGCTCAGCTGTGTTCATACTTGTCTCTTTGAAAATTTGGACACTCTAGTGATCCCACAAGAGGCAAAAGAAGTAACTTATTGATTTTCAAATTTTTTAAATGATCACCCCCAGCAGGACATGCTGCCAAAGGATGTAGGTCACAAGGCAGGTTCTATTGAGTGACTAACCAGACCTGTTTTTATTTAATCATCTATTTGCAAAATATCTAAGTGAATATACAATTCCCTGCCTAGAATAATTTCTTGTACAACATCCTCTTCGGAAATAATCAATCTCCTCAAACATAGGCTGTCTCAAAAGTGACGTCACATTTTCTCTTTCATTTCTCTCTCCAGATTTCTATCCGATCTCTGTGAGATTGATATCTATTGATAGCTCAATGTTTGAGGAATCTTTTCACTCTTCAGTTCCACATCTATCTCCATTATTACGTCAATGACATTAATGTTAAAACTGAGATGCAAAATCACAGTTTGGCAAGGATTAGGGATTTCTCTTTCAGAGTCTACATCAAGAGCAGAGTTTAAGCAAGATTAAGAGACCTTTATGAACTCAAGACGAGAATCAAAGATTGTTGTGCAAACAAAATGCTTGCTCAGGTCAGGAAGGTCTCTCTTGATTGCAAGCTCAGCTGAAGTGTTATGAAAAAGGTGGCTCACGTGAACACATGTTTCTAATTGTATTTATTACAAAATGTTTTACAATATAGAATTTAAGATGCAAAAATATTTTTGGAATCAAGTATGGAAAATGATGTCCTTCAAATGGTGCCCTTCTGTGTCCCAGCAATGTTGTGCTCTTTCAATTGAATTTTTAAAAAAAATGATAAATATAAAAACTCATACGTAACTCATAATCCACCCTGTAGAAGTTAACCAGTGAAGTGATTTCTATTTGAACTTGGAAACATTTGAATAACAAAATTCTCAAACATTTTATTTTGTGTACTGATTTTTGGGGGAGGAAAAAAAGAAAAGAAAAGAAAAGTGTATTGTGACTTTTGAGACACCCTGTACTGATACATTGCAATAACTTAATAGTATTTTGAGCTTTTTTTTATGTGTTACCTTCACTTTTATTTGCACAGCATTTTGATTGACTTGTTCTCGAGTGTGACATGATGTGATTGACTTAGCAATTACATTAGTGTTTTGTTAACAAATACAATTCTGATTTATTTTTAGTTGCACAGTCAATATCATTATCATCATCATCATCATAACATCCATCACTGAACATAAACCTTCCCAGGAATCATCAGACCTCTCTATCATGGGCGTTGCAGACCCAATATTTCTGCATTTGTCTGGTTTGTTAAGCCATCTTATATTTTGCTGGCCACAGTTTTGCATGTGATTTCTGAGTATCCAAATTGTGAGTCTTGATGTTCAGTGGTCGTCTGACATTCTTGCAACACAACCAGCCCATTGCTATTTGAGTTTTCTTTGATATGTCTGACTCCTGTTTATTCTGTGATATACTGTGCTGTTTATGTGATCTCTCCATGTGAGGTTGTGCATGATTCTCTCCTGTGTATGTTGTTTAGTTCTTAGTTTGCGGGTCAATTTTTTGGTTAGGTTCCATGTTTCAGCTTCAGAGGAGACTATCAGATATATGCATCGCTAATAGACCCTTCTTTTCAAAACTAATGGGATTTTCTTGTTATATCAGCTCACACAAACTTTTTATAGCTTGCCTCAAGATATTCTTTTGAACCCAAGAGTGGACAAATAAAAAAAAAATCAGAATAGACGGTGAATACTTGAGTAACTATATTGTCCTTTTTGCTGAAAATCTTCATGATCTCTAAATAACGCTAGAGAAACAATGGAGAAAGTTAGTCTTCACATGAGCTTCAGTAAAACAAATGTCATGTGCAATAAATCTTTTGAGGACAAAAACGCAATGATCAAAATCGAAAACACAGAACTGAAGAACGTAGACCACTACATCTGTCTCGGATAAAAAATCTCCACCAAACCCTCAAGAGAAGGAGAAATCAAAACTTCTGTAGGGCAAGCTCAATCTTCAAGGGCAAGAAAATCCCACTTGTAGCCCAGTACTTTCAAAGGTATAAGTCTTCAAATTGGTATACCTTGGGAACAATACACAATCTGCAGAAAAAAATATTGAATGTTCTCATTCCTGGCCATGCTGGGAGGGAGGGGGATAACTTATGTCAGAGAATTCTTTTTTTCTCAATTCATTCTTACAATGCCAGTTTTTCCCCTGAACCAGAATATGAGTAGCCATGCATGATAAGGGCCCAACGTGCCACACATCATGAAAATGCTTTTATGTTGGATAACACTATTTCAATCCTTTCCATTTAATTTACGATCAGAATCAAATCAGTTATCCTACATCAGAATCAGTATGAAGAATGCTCAAGCTTCAACAATTTAAGCAACCTGAAAAAAAAACGAGCATCGTAGCTTTAAAAATAACAAAAATGTCAACTTTTTAAAAATGGTATGTAGGGTTCTTATCATGCATGGCTACCCATGAGTGCCTGGTAACTATCTTAGCCTCATGGATTGGAAAAAGGTTTGGTTTGAAATTTCCATAAAATTACCAACAAACTAGCATTCCAAGTGAAATAATGAAGCACTGCCACCCGTAGACGTACTTCTTTTTATTTACATCTGTGGTGGTGATGGTAAAATTAAGTTACCTTGATGAAAACCCTACCAGTGTGGTTTGAACCATGAATTCATGATTTAAAAAAAAAGAGAACGTGTCTACTAAGTCCCTTAATAGAAATAATCTTGTAGCCTTTTTCTTTTGGCAGCATGCCTTTGTTGGCTGACCATTTTAAAAAATTTGAAAAATGTGTGAGTAATGAATAAGTTACTTTTTTCTCCTTTTGTTAGATTATGATCATTAAAAAAAGTCTGAGTCTTTGAAAATGTGAATGCTGCTGGACAAAAACTAGAGAGCAATTTAGCTCAAACTTACATCATGAATTGAACCCAGCACTAAAAACCTATTTGAGGAGGAATTTTGAAAATAAAAATTCCCAGACATAATATGGGGTAAATGTTAAGATTTTCTGCCCTTTAGCTCTATTGGGGCAACCTGTGCACCTGATATGTACATACATAGCCAGATAGTTTGACCATCTTGAAAACTAAAGAAACCTATGGTGATTGACAGTTTTTTTATATCTACTTATTTTGTACATTTATAAATGTACACTGTATATTCCAGGCATGAGTTGAATCCTTTAACTATTGTCACCTTAATGTATTTCAAATGTATAGCTTCACACTTTCACACTGGTTGTATCTCTGAAGAAGTACAGACTATCGAATATCGTTCCCACTGATAGAATTTGTTTGCGGAGTAAATCTTGAGTTTTTTTACAAACTTTATTTCTGATTTGTTAAGTTAATCCTTTGTTGCTTTGGGAAAACAGATTCCTATGGAAATAGTTTTGTGTGTCTGAAATCAGAAGAAGACAAGCTGATGATATCTGAGGAAGTCAAAGTGCTAAAAGCAAATCCCTATTATTGGTTGCCAGGAGAAAAGTGACTTGCTTCATAGCCTACAGTCAGATGACATAGGATGATCCTCATTATATTGCTCTCTTTGCTCTTTCATAAAAATGTCTCTTGCATTTGGTTTTCAATCAAATACATTCATTTTGTAAGGTCATACAGGGTGAATTAAAAGTTCTGAAGAGATTCCAAATGAATTATAACCATTTCTATTCTGACATTTCTTGTTTTACTCCACTCAGTTACAAGAAAGATACTTTGGGAATTCATCAGGGAAGCATACACTATTGAGCAACAAACTAAAATAATGAAATTTTACTTTGAATACCTTTTATGTTAACCCAAGGAGCAAATTCTTGCTATTCGAATGTATGGACATGATTCATTATTTGTTTTCAAGAATTGGGTTCTGATAAGTGATCACTCACAAACAGGGAGATCATGGTTTGTCCAAAATGCTGAAAATCGTAAACGTGTGCTGAGGTGTAGATCTCCTTCAAAATGTTCTGCGGAATATCATTAAAAGGGCAAGAATTCGTGAAGCTGAAAATGGTGTACATTTGAAAGAAACACATTTCTGTACATAGGTTAATCAAATTTCCTTTGTTAATATATTTGATTTGTTAAAAACAATATTAAAAAAAATCATTAGAACAAAAAAGATATGAAGTTTTAAACCTCCTCATGATTTTTTAGCCATCCCGTACACCAGAGATTTCAAAACTTTAGAAACTATCATCATCGTCATCATCATCATCATCAACACAGGTCTACTGCTGGACAAAGGCCTTTCCCAGCTCCTTCTAGGCTAAACGTGACAAGCTCTGCCATACCTTATTGGAAAAACCTTTTCATCACATCTCAGGTTAAAGAGGCTGGATATATATGCAAGCGTACAGGGTGCACAAATAGAGCTAAAGGGATGAACATTCACTTCTCATTATACCGAGAGGATTATATTGTTGAAAATGCCTCCCCATGGGATTTTACTGGGAGCTTAATTTGAAGTGTAAGTCATTTGCTAAATTGATCACTTAGTTTGTGTCCAGCTGCATTTACGCTTGTTTTTTTTTTTAAATTCTGACATTTTTAGTGATCATTGTCCACCTAAAGGCTAGAGAAGTAACTAATTCATTGATCACTCCTAACATAGCATGCTGCCAAAAGACGTTGGTCCTGTTACGATTTCTGATGAGTGACTAACCAGGCCTGTCTTATTAAAAGTTCATCTCAGAAAGTGAAATCCATTAAAAACATCAGATTTTTGTCAACCATCTACTCAAGTTTAAAGGAAGTTAGAAAAAAACAAACCTCTTTGTAGTGCATTAGGGGTTTATGCAAAAATTAGCCTATTTCAATCTGGTCTGTTGGTTTTTCTGATTATACACACATTTTTTTCTTGAAAAAATATCTTGAATGTTATTAAAAAAAAACCTAGAAACTGGATCTTGAGTCTCTCATGAATTTTATAAAACTCTCCTGAAAGCTCTCAGACTATTTGGCTTCAAACTTACGTCATTTCAATTTTAAGTTTTTTTTAATAATTTTTCATACATTGGGGATCAAAATAGATGGGAGTACGTCAGTGTCTTCCAGTCAGTGGAAGGTGCTGTGTATTCAGGATCATGCTGACTGTAAAGAGAATGGACAAAAAGCTTTCTGCAAAAAACTTCACAATAGTAGTAATCATTATTCCCTAAGTAATAAGCAATTTTCCAGATAGAAAACTTTGTGCTACTACTCCTAATGCAAAGAAAAAACAATCTATTCTTAAACAAGAAAAATTTTTCAAAAAGTTGAATCGACAAAATCTTTCTATCGTCTTTAAAACTTTCTTGAAAGAGTAATATGTATATATATATATATATATATATATATATATATATATATATATATATATATATATATATATATATATATATCAATCATCTGGATTTGTATTCATTGTTTTTTATTATTATGTAATAATTCATCATCGTAATGGAAAAACAACGAATCCAAATCCAGATAAAAATGTAACCATAGAAAACTTGAAAAATGCGTCTTACTAAACAAATCCCTTATACTAAGAATTGTATACAGAGCACAAATGTACATATGTGTAGATGAAAGTGATTCTTAGTTCTACGTAGGAATATCAAAATCAAATTTCAAGAGCAGACTAGTTAACCTCAATTCCTTCTTTAATATTGAAAATCCGCTACACTCTCTGATCATTTTTGGAAACTTGAAAATAAAGGAAATAATCCGATGATAGACTGGAAAATTGTTACAAATGTAATGTATATATAAAGCCTAATTCAAGGTGTAATTTGTGCCTTGAAGAAAGATTACACTTTTTAGAATTTATAACTACTTAATTTTAGGTCAGAGATAGGTGTCAGGTACCATCACAAAACCACCCTAAAAAATGAAAAAAAAAAAAATGAACTAAAAAATTAAAAACAATGATAATAAACTCTGATCAATCTGAAGAGCTGCAGTAGCAAAATGAAGGTTTAACTATTGTTATAGACTAAATTTCTTTCTACCATTTAATTGACACACACACACACACACACACATATATATATATATATGTATGTATGAATTATAAATTATATTATATAGGAACTTATTTGAAATGATTTCCCATTGTTACATGGTTGATATATCACTCAACCTAGACAACCTGAATAGAATAAACAATTGGAGAAAATAGGGCTGCCGTAGGAATTGAACCAGCCACCAATAGGTAGCCGCTTCAACATAGCAATGCTCTGAGCATCAAGCTAAACAGCTGCTGGTAATGTAAAGGTTCAAGTTTCTATATAATATAACGCATTTCATTATTTATCCTGTTGGACCAAATATGTCCATTTCTTAAATATATATATATATATATATATATATATATATATATATGTGTGTGTGTGTGTGTGTGTACATATATATATATAAAGATACAAGGTGAAATAATTTCAAAGATAATTTTAATCAGAAGCATGCAAACAAGATCAAAGTATGATTGGAACTTTTTTCTATAAAGGTTCCTGTCAAAAATAAACAAAATATCTCTGAAGTAGATATCAAAAGAAACACCTAATTCTCATTTTTTTCAATTAAAAATTACTAATAATGTATCCTATTAGGAAAGTTTTAACTTTCAGTATTTTTGTTTTATTTTGACCAGGAATATTTATAAATCTGCAAAATTGGGTTCTGTTATATCTATTATTTCAGAATAAAAGTATGTTAAATTATGGCAAAATATATACTTGGTCAAAAACGATATTTGTAATCTGTTTTTTCCTTTTGTTTCTGCTGATCTCATTCTTGGAAAAATTTGGAACAATTTTTTCATTCAGGTTTTGAATACCAGAGTTGAATATGCAATGCTAGCAATGAATATAGACATGAATTTTCTCTGCTAACACCACAATCATCAGCAGCAGCAGCAGACTTTTAAAGACTATCTTTAGACTTTGGCCCTCCCCAAGATTCATCAGACCTTTCCATCATGGACTTATAAATTTTGTCAAGCCATCTCATTTTCTGCCGGCCACAGTTTTACATATGATCTCTGGGGAAACCATGATGTGAGTCATGACGTCAAGCAGTTGTCTAGCATTCTTGCAACATAAGCAGCCCATTGCCATTTGAGTTTTCTAATCGATTCTATTCTCTGACTCCTGGGTTTTTTCTGATATACTGTGCTGTTTCATGATCTCTCCATGTGCTATTGATTTTAATTCTTTCTTGTGCACGTTGCGTGGTTTTCAGTTTGAGGGTCAATCTTTTGGTTTGGGTCAATGGGCTTAATTGAGACATTTAGGTTGGTAAGGGAGTGTACAGATGTGGAACCTGAAAAGTTCTTTCAATTCAATAAAAATAGCACCAGAGTACATTGAGTATAAAGTACAGAAAAAACATGGTTCAGTCAACGTGGGATAGATTGAGTGGAGAGGTAGTTGCCGCCAAATTTATCGACAGTTTTAAATTCCCCATTCAGCGAATGTTTGAAGCAATTTAGTGGGGCTGAGCATGGGCCAATAGGCCCCCCTGTCCCAAACCAGCATCTGGTATGATATGTTTCAGCTCCATTGATATACATTTTTTGCACTTAAGTATGCAATGCTATTGATGAATATATATGTGAATTTTGTCTGCTAGCACTGAAATGGAAAATTATAATTTATGCTCCTACTATCCTACAAACAAAAATGTACACAATGTTTGTGAAGCTGCTGGAAGTAATAGTTTAAAAAATATGGAAAACATTCGTCCATTATTTCATGTTCTGTCAGTGTGAATTTCGAATAGAGGGAAATGAAAGGCATTTTCAAAATCAGCAGGTCTCACTTTACCTACAGCACATATTTTTAGGTCAAATTTTGCTGAAAAAATAGTAATTGATTTTTATGGGGGGTTCTGCATTCTCGTTCACTTGAAAAATACTGTTTTTATTGCTGAGGAAATCAGTGAGATTCTTTGAAAAATAGAATTAAAATGAAAAGTGTGAAGGATACAATTGAAAAATAAACTTTATTTGTATTTCCATGTATTTGTTTCTCACATTGTTACTTTCTATCAGTCTTGCAACTTCCTGGATAAAAACTAATTCACTGGGAATATCAGGAGTGTATATTATCTTTTAATTCTAATCATAAAGAATGCTGCTTCATTGTTTTTACCTTGACCATTTACATAATCTGCATGGACATTCTCAAGAATTGCAAAATCGTTAGAAACCATCAACCAAAATTGTCACCAAAGGTTTCATTCAGTTTTTAAGTTGGTCTAGATGGCTATTTATGTATGTATGATACAGACAGGCCTGCTATGTATGTATGAAGGGGGTTTATGTGAAATTGATCCCTGTCTGTTTGTTTTTTAAAGATTTTTTTAGTGATCATGGCCCAACAGAAGGCAAGAGAAGTAACTTATCCATTGATCACCCTTTTTTCCCCATTGATTACCCCCAACAAGGCATACTGCCAAATGACGTTGGTCTTGTGAAAGTTTCTATTGAGTGACTAACCAGACTTGTTATTTTCTTTAATGATATTTTTTTTTTCTCTCAGTCCCTCTTCTACAAATAGATACAGAATTGAAAATTAATTTTTCTCCTTTGTACCCTCAGCTCTACTTCGAAGTCAAGCTGATAGGGTGAAGGAATTCCTGGAGGCCTGCTGGCCTGGTCCATAGACACAAAGTTGATGAAGTTATGGATCAGTCTTTGATGAGACTGACAGACACTGAGCAGGTGATGAGTCGTGTATGGGGTCTTAGTATGATAGTGGAAGGGTGTTCACCATGTCTCAATCTAGTTAAATGAACTCTATTTACTTTGTTTGAAACTCATTCGTGCCCCAAGTCAGATATTTCAACCGATTTTGGTATAATTAGAAATACGGGGTTAATGGAAGTCTATTAGCAGGGTAATGCAAATTTATTTGTATAAAAACAAACTGAGAGCGTGTTTCTTATCAACTTGAGAGTGCTCATGTGTTATTTGATCCGCTTTCTTTCATAAGTATATCTCAATTTTATCCATGCATTTTAGAATCGATTCCATTGAAAATGAGAAACTTATATAATGCAAACAGAAAGAGTTTGTTTTTACATTAAAATTGTTTCAAGTTTTCTTCATTTTCAAATGTGTTTTGGATGTCCGATCATCACTCATGTAATTTGCATCATGCATCTTCACCGTGTTTTACTTTACCGTGTCTCACAGCATTTTCAAATTCATTCTTACTATTCACACACAGTACTTTCAAACAGCTTTCAGAGGAATTTTTCTTTGAGAAATGTCTGATGAAAAAGCTTTCAAGATTTATCTAAACACCATAAACAAAAAACAAATTTAAGACTTTTTCTTCAACTTATTACTGCTTTTGCTATGCATGTGTAATTCGCTGCAATGTTAAACATATTTTCTATTGCAATTTTTGGACTAAATATAGGCCTATGGGCATATATGGGTTAAAGTACTCACTGAAGATGGATGGTAGGTGGAAGTTGATTCAGTATTTTGTTGTATTCTCTGTTTCTTATTGATTCAGTTGGTAAATGGTTATGAATGTGTCTCTGCATGGATGTAAAAACAGGCTGGTTTCAACCTTCCAGTAATTGAAAATGGTGAAAGTTATGCTTTTTTCACCATAAACTTATCTGTATTGACATTTTGATATATCATTTGTGATTTTTGCTTTGGGGGAATAGAAAGTATTTTTATAATCTGCATCTTAGAGTCTTTTAATAAGGCTACAACATGTACGCTATCTACACTGTATGCTCAGTACAATTCATTATATTTTATATTGTCTTTGTTGAATCACCTTCTATTTTCCTAAAATGGTGTGTACCTTGAATATTGTATACATTTTTAGACAACGATCTTGACTGAATACCAAAATTC
This sequence comes from Thysanoteuthis rhombus, assembly GCA_963457665.1. Lineage (NCBI taxonomy): Eukaryota > Metazoa > Mollusca > Cephalopoda > Oegopsida > Thysanoteuthidae > Thysanoteuthis > Thysanoteuthis major. The sequence goes on from OY735217.1 coordinate 58,702,814, forward strand.
CATTTGCAACAACATTTTAGGAACTGTCATCCATAACTGTCGCCAATGGTTTCTTTCGTTTTTAAGGTGGTCTGACTATAAGTCACGGGTATTGGCTATCCTAAGTGAGCAGACTGAAAATTCAAACATTTTCTCATCATTTCTATCTGAATTTCTTAGATAAGGGAATATCATAAAGTTTTCTATAGAAATTTGTCCTCATTTTGGTTCGTTTTTTGAACACATTTTGAAAACTCTGCATACACATTATGATTTGTTTTGTTTTTCAAAATACCCTTTCAATAAATAAGGTTTTTGTATGGGGCTCAATATGCAATACAGTTTTATGCTAAATTGATCTCTTGGTTTGTGTCCAGCAGCATATATGTGTGTTTTTTGAAGATTCAGATGTTTTTAGTGATTACTGTGCCCAACGAGGTGAGAGAGGTCATCATTATTATTATCATCAGCCTTTTAGCATCAGTCAGTTGACATAGACCCTTGCCAAGAATTGTCAGACCACTCTATCATGTTGGTTGCAGAGCCAGTATTTTCTGAATTTTTCTAGTTCGTCATGCCTTTTTATTATCTACCAGCCTCAGTTTCACGTATGATCTCTGTGGATTCATGTTGTGAGTTGTGATGTCCAGTGGTTGTCAAACATTCTTACAACATGACCAGCCCATTGCCATTCGACTTTTAAAAAAAAAAGTATGTCTATGATCTCTCGGACCCCTGTTCTTCTTTTATATACTATGTTGTCTTATGGTCCTTCCATGTGAGGTTTTCTCCATTGGATATTGGATGGTTCTCAGTTTGAGGGTCAATCTTCTGGTTAGATTCCATATTTCAGCTCCATGGGTGACTATCGGGAGGATGCATTAGTTGTATACCCTTTTTTTTAGGACTAATGGGATTTTCTTGTTCTCGAAAACTTACCAACTGGGAATTATTTTTCCACTTGGTTTCTTCTTCTCTTGAGGATTTCATGGAGATTGGTTGTCCTAGATAGATGTAGTGGTCAGCTTTCTTCAGCTCTGTGTTTTTGATTTTGATCATTGTAACCCTCTTTTTTCCAATTTTAATTGATCAGCCCCAACATTGCATGTTGCCAAAAAACATAGGTCATGTGATGATTTCCACTAAGTGACTAATTGGACTTGTTTTTAGTAAAAATCATTTTATGAATTTACTATAATGCAATTGATTTAGGAGGTGCTGGTGGACTCTCAGAGAGTGAATTGGCAAAATTGCACTAATAACCTTAGGAAAAGCATTAATCCATCTCTTCTTTCTCCAGCCATAGTACTTAGCTGTGAAGACTGAGTCCTTTGGCCATGGTTGGCTACAAGTCTAGGAGAACCTGATTATAATGATTTGATCTAGGAAAATAAACGAGAATAAAAAAAAGATGGATGGAAAAAGTAATGAGACTGCTGTATTCACCTCCCCATGACCTTCTTGAGTACAAGTGGAAGATTTCTTGAAAAAATAGAAGTTATCGATTTATTCTGTCAAGTTGTCAAAAGTAATTTGAATGTTTGCTTTCTAAATCAGTTTGAGAGAATTATAGCCATGTCATGTATTGTATTTTACCTTAGTACAGGTTCATGCAAAAGTCACAAAAGGGTTTCAAACATTCATATCTCTTTGGTTTTAATGATTTTTAAAAATTGTTTTTAACAACTGAAATATAGGAACAAGGGAAATTTGATTAACCTATGGATAGAAAATTGTGCCTTTCAAATGCCCGTCATCTCAAACTTCACCAATTCTGGTTCTTCCAATAACAGTCTTCATAATATTTTGTAGGATATCTGGTTCTTTGCTCATGTATACAATACTCAGCATTTTGGACTGAACGCATTCTCCTTGTTTGCGGGTAATCATTAACAGCGCCTGATTCTCAAAAATGTGCAAACAAGAAACAAATCTTGGACTCAAATGGAGGTGTCCTCTGGTTCAAATAACAAGAATATTAACTGTGGGTTAATGTTGAAGGTATTCAAAGAAAAATTCTATCATTTTAGTTTGAAGTTCAGTTACGTACTTTTCCATGATGAATTTTTAAAAGCTCCTCTATATACCTGTGAAGGAGAAAAACAAAAATTATCACAAAAGGAAAAATTATGATTGTTTTAAATTCTTTTGCAACTTTTACGCCAGACCGTATAACTAATTTAGATGAAAAAAACATTGATAGAACTCTACTAACTCTAGAATTCACAAACTGCATAGATAACTAGTTGAAAGTAGGTAATGCCTTAGAGTTTCAAATAAGTTTATTATGAAAATATTAAATATTGACCTGTTTTTGTCATCACTCATTATTATGTAATGCTATTGTGATATTGGGTTTATTCTATTCTTTCCAATAAGTAACCAACTTCTGTATGAAAGGCTCAGTGGTGTAAATGTAGTAGATAACATTTTTGCAGGAATCAAGAGACTGATATTTATATATCATGGTTTTTGTCTCTTCAGTTTTTCAATGTATCTTCTTGCCAATGAGAAAGTTGCCATGAAAATATTGAAAAATTGAACAGACGAATCTTTCAAGTTGTATTTAAAAACATGTTTAAATGAAAAACTGCTGCCAAAATATACTACATATATATATTTGTGTATGTATATTATATATATTTAAAGATTCTGGTTCTATTGGGTGTTAACCTACCAGCATCTCAGTGTGTGGGGATACATCTGAGTATTTTAATTAAATAAACAAGATCCTTGGTTACAGTCATCTTTTTTTGGAGTATCATTCACCTACTAATGGGTCAAGGTTAGCTGGTGGGATCTGCCACTCATGGTCAAAGCATGGGGGGGCTCATAAGTCCTAAAGATCAGGTCATGGAAAGGGTTAAGCTTCATGGTAGTGTAAGCTCAAATATTACTGTAAAGTTTCAACTCAGTGTGGATCCAATCCTAGGCTTTTATTGCTATCACTTATAGGCATGTCTTGGCAGCTCCAAAGACTAGAAATTACCTTGCTTTTGTAATTATTAGTGAACTGTTTGGGGACATAGCGTTTTCCCCTCTTGTTTGTCTCTAGAAAAGGATTGGACAGTTGGTTAATCTATCCCCGTACGTTTCTCAGCTGTTTAATGTCAGATTTACTTGAAACTTGATAGAGAGGTGTCCCTTGAGAAGATGATTATTACCTAGAAAGCTTTTCTATTCAGAATCATGAGATCTGACAATAATGGCATTTAAACTGTTTTAAAATTGATTTTCTCTGCAATTTCAAGTCAGAATTTGCTAGTAAGGTGCTCCTTGATAAGATGTTTTTTGCCTAAAATTAAATTTTACCCAAGGTCGTGTGATCTGACAATAATGGCATTTAAACTTCAGGGTGGATGCCTCATTGAACTTTCAGTTCTTTGTTTTTATAACAATGAACAATAGATACCTTTGTATCTTCTGGTTAGGCTCTTTTGCTTGATTCATTTGACCAAGCATTATAAAACCTTTATCAGTGAAGTGTCTAAGCAAAAAAGAAATTAAAAAAAACTTTGAAGATAATTGAAGCTTGTAGTTCCCATTATTTGACAATAATACTATTAAGGCAAATTACTCTGAGATTGTCAAGTGAACTAAAAGGCAAGTCAATAATTGTCTGTCTCTGTTGGATTGAATATACTTGAATGCTTGTTGTTTTCACATGAAGAAAGCTCTTATCTGTCTGTTCCTATCCTCTGTTCTTTCAGAACAGACGTAATGCATTCATCTATAACTTTGGAAATTCTCAGATAATTACCTATTCATGTACTAAATAGGCTTACTGCTATTTAACATTAATAATAATGTGAAAACTGGTATTTTAACCCAATGACTATTATGGAACCCATAGAAATGAATGTGATGACAAAGTTCACTGAGAACAATGTTTATTGTATCTTGATTATTATCTCTCAACTTATTAAGTTGGATAGGTTTACATATTTGATTGTATTGTCTATCTCTCTGGATGTTCCCATGATATCTCCAAAAGTTCTTGCTGAATTTCAATAAAATTCATATGAATGAATGTGATAACAAAGTTTCAAGTGGGTGATAGACCCAATACTTGGTTGCAATTTATATCTGTATTCATTGCAATAAAGTATTTTAAATTTGGAATTCACTTTTTTTTTTTTTACGGTTAACAATGTATTATCATAAAAATTGCCAACGAAACAGTGGCTTCTATGTTCTCTATTGTCTTAATATATGTTGTATATTTACTTTTTGAAACCTTTGCACAAGTTTTTAGAACATACAGTTGCCCAGTGGAAATGCAATCAATGCAATTTTTGCTATTTTTGATAAGTATAGCCATTGGTAGCCATTTGAAATTGCCAATAAATGGCTAACTGGATTTAAGGTATTAGTGGGCGATAAGGAAATTTTGCTATCTTACAGTGATTCCTGGTTTGATTTCTTCTCCTTTCGGAGATTTCTTGTCCTAGGTAGATGTAGTTGTCTACTTTCTCCAGTTCTGTATTTTCAGTTTTGATTGTTGTGTGTTTATTTTCTAAAACTGGAGAAAGTAGACCACTACATCTATCTAGGACAATAAATCACCATGAAATCCTCAAGAGGAAGAAATCAAGCAAAGAATCACTCTGGGATGGCAAACCTTTGACAGAGCAAGCTCAACCTTCAAGAATAAAAAAATCCCATTAATCTGAGAAAGAAGAACATATGACCCATGCATCCTCCCAATAGTCACTTAAGGAGCTGAAGTAAAGAACTTAACCAAGAGAGAGACTCACAGACTGAGAAGCATGCACTGTGCACATGAAAGAATCATGTACAACATCACATGGAGAGATCATGAGACAGCACAATATATCAGGGGGATAACGGGAGTCAAAGACACAGAATCAATTAGAAAACTCAAATGGCAAGGGGCTGGTCATTAAGCAAGAATGGCAGACAACGCTGGACATTACGACTCACAAAATGGATCCCCAGAGATCATAAGTGGAATAAGTGGAACTGAGGCCAGCAGACTATAGGATGAAGAGACGAACTAGACAAGTTCAGTAAGTGATGCCCATGATCGAGAGGTGTGGCAGTTCCTGGGGAAGGGCTATGTCCAGAGACAGACGATAAAAGACTGATGATGATGGAAATTTTACCCCCACAAATACCTGAAAAGTGGGTGCTAGGCATAAAAAAGTTTGGTATCAGCTGATGAACATTTGATCTCAATGTCATCTTCATCATCGGCTGGTCGTTGGGAAGTGGTCCAGAATGTCTTCTTTGAAGTCAAATCCTTGAAAGGCATATTCTTCTGCATATAATGCATGGAAATTACCCAGTGACGTACAATGGAAGACGTCAGGTAGACTACAGGAACTCTCTGGAGCCTTCTTGCCTGAATTTGATTATCCAGGAAAGATGGATGCTGAATTCCATATTTGCAGCACTCCAGCTCCATTAATGTATTATTGAAGTCGAACAAGAACAGATATTTTTTGAAAATAAAATTTGAAGCAAATTATTTTGCTTTTCATTTATTATTTATTCCGGAAGAATTACAGTGAGACAAATAAGGATGCAAACCCTTTCATGAATATAGTTTATTTAAAGATCAAATCACAGTAGCCTCACAAATCACTCGTCCAATCAGTCGTCAAAAGTTGGCTACACATTCTTCTCTCTGTGCCTGTCTGTGTGTGTGTTTGCGTGTATCTCAAGGTGCTCCTGGCCACATTTTTTTGGCTACAACTTTGAGAATCTACATGAGTACACCACCAAGCACCAACTAAAAACACTTTTTTTCCATTTTGTTCAAAAGTGCTTTTTTTGTTCTTCCTAGTCATTTCAGATCAACAATGCTCAAACGTTGTGCTGGTATTTTTTAGATAATTTCAAATAAAAGATCTATTTGTTTTAGATGATTTTAGATAATTAGTTTTGGGACAGATGTGGGCTACGGTGATTCATCTATTCAAGGTATGGATATTATCTATATTTTTAATCCTCAGATCTATTGGAAATTTTGCATGCAACAAGCTTTCAACACTGTTATAATCAATTAGATGCTCAACTGAACAGTTACGTATCCAAGCGTGAAGCAACAATTTTTATTCATTTTTTTTGTAAGAGGGGTGATCAATGAATATTACTTCTCTTGCCTTTTGTTGAACTGTGATCACGAGAAACGTTTGAATTTAAAAAGAAAACATTAATTAATCATAAACTTACTTTTCAAATTGAATCTTATTGAACCACTAAAAACCTTCTGGGGGGAGGACGTCTAAAAAAAAAAGTTTTTTCCAGACATAGTAAGTAAATGTTTAAATTCTCAGCCCTCTAACTCCATCAGTGCAGCATGTAAGCATGATACATAGCCAGCCAAACAGCCAGCCAGCCAGCCAGCCAGCCAGCCACACCAACTTGAAAACTGAGGGAACCTTAGTTGACTGTTTCTAATTAAATACAATTTCATAAATCTTTCAATTTCGAACTATCTCAATTTCAAAGGGACTTTTTTGCCTCACTGTATATCATAAGTTGTCAACCAAAATTATCACTGTATGTTTCTTGAGTTTTTAACTCGGTCTGGCTGGCTATGTATTCATGTTTCACATATGGAGGCTGCACCAATGGAGGTAAAGGGATGGAGACTTTAATATTTACTCCTTATTGTATCTAGAAAAATGTTTTGAAAAATGTCTTTTGAAAATTCTACTCCTTGATAAGTTTCAGTGGGGGGTGGGGGGTTCAGTTTGGAATTTAGCTTTATGCTTAATTGGTCCTTTAGTCTGTGTTCAGCAGTGTTCAAGCTTCTCTTTCTTTTTCTTTTTTGAAAATTCCGGCTTTTTCAGTTATCACTGCCTAACAAAATTAGGGCAATTAATCACCCGGGGTGCCTCTGGTTACATTTTTGGGGCTACAACCTTGAAAATTTGCATGAATACACCACTAGGCAATATCTAAAGTATTTTTTTTTTCTCAAAAAAAGTCCTTTTTTTGGGTCTCTATCAACAATTTAGATAAACAATGCCCAAATATTGGTGATATTTTTTAGATAATCTTAATTGGAAGATCTATTTCTTTTCAGATAATTTTAGATGATTTATTTAGATAATTAGTTCTGGTACATGTGCGGGTTATGATGGTTCATTTATATGAGGTATGGATATTTTATTCTTCATCTTCAATATGTTTCCCTTCCGTAAGTTTCTCAATATCTGGAAGAATATCTGAATGTCAATCTATCATTCAATATTTAGATGTGACCTTCATCTGCAGAAGGTCAAAACTGAATATTGACATTTTTGGACACCATGTTAACAAATTGTACTTTCATCTGAATGCTCATCTATTTTGTTTTTCCAGTGTAGACATTGATTTTGATAGGTCAGCTTTTGAACGTCAAGTTGAAGCATCATTAACAATGTTTGTGTATGAGTTGGTGCAGGGTTGCCAGATTGGGTTACAAGGGGAGATAATTTGAGTTTTAGTGTTGAATTTGGAAACCGTGAAAATCTGTAGGCAGGGTTTCTATTCCAGTCTCTCAAAATGTTACTATGTGTCCTTGAGGGGCAAATTTTGTCTCCAGGTTCATGCATTCCTGAATTTGTTGATCACGAAGTAAGCATGGAAACCTACTTCTGTGCTTGGATTGTTTTTCTTTTGAATAAATTTATTAGCAGTTCAGATTTTTAATTTCTTTTTTTTTCCCCCAAGTAAAGTCAACTCAAGTTTTAGAGTTTGACAAAATGACCTCTCATTCAAAGAAAAACTCCTGGATCCACCTCAAATTTTAATCGATTCGTCATTAACCCATGGCCCATCCTTCTAAGATGCAGAAAAATCTTTTTCTATTCTTGGTTTAAACTCATATCTAAACTATTATTTTCTCTTTCTATTTCAGAATTATGCATTTTCATAAAAATGGATGGCTACAGTTACGATGGTATGTTTTAATTTTTATTTCCTCATTTGTCTTTGTGTGATAGAAAGAATCCATTTTTTAATACTATGTAAGTCAGCACTCAAGTTCACTAACACAAGAGTTAAATGAAGCATTCAAAGTCACACCAAGGACCTAGACTTGTACAAAAACCATTAGAAGGTCAAGCTGGGATCTTTGGTTAATATAACTCAAGTAATAAAACCAGAAGTAATGGAATTTTTAGTCATGAAGATTACGTCATTCTTCTCGATCTTGATAACTCCCACGTAATGTCATCATGCTTTTTAAAATAATTTCTCACTGATTTATAAAATGCGGGTGCATTTGTCAATTGGACATTGTCTGACAAGCCAAAATATATTTGTTGTTCATGAAATATGTGAAGGAGAAAACAAATTTAATGTTGCAAACTTTTATTTCTGTTATCTCCAGTTGTATTTGATCTTTAAATCAAGTTTGTAAAACTTGGAAATGTTTTTAACCATCTAATTGTAATATTGTCATATAGTTCTGTTTTACAAAAAAATGTTTACAAATACTACAGAAATAATGATAAAAAAGCACCTATGAGCTCATGACTGGCTGCTGCAGGATCAAACCCCACTGTAGCTTCCATTTTGACTTAAGATGACCTCTTTTGTATTGTATATATAATAAAAAAGATTATAGAATATGATTTTTTGTAAAAATCTATATTAGTATGATATAAACCCAGCGTATCTGTGTGATGAATTTTTGTTAATATCTAAGACTTGTCAATGTAGCTCAGTCAGCAATTGGTTGGTCATGAGTTGAAATCATGGTAGGGAAATATGGATTTTACATTTGTTTATACCCCCTCATCTTTGTGAAGATTGTTCTTGTTATGGTAGCAAAATAAAGTCAACTGTACTGGAATATGAAGAAAAACCTTTCGAGCACTGTATGTATTATAATCTTCTATGTCCAAGATTGAATAGTCTTTAACTAATAAAATCTTTCATGCTATTTATATCTATAAGAAATCAGTTTCTCTAAAATCCAGGTCTTTTCCATTGCATTCTTCAAGACTTGGACATTTCAGATTTCAGTAAATCCGTCTGTGAAGAAAAGAAAATGCATCATTATGTATTCTATGAAAATGGTTCTCATTTAATTTAGTGCATCTAATATGATGTTTGTTTAGAATATAAAATCTATTCTGCTGTGTAGATAATTTATTTCACTTTTAATGGATACCACTTTGTGGAACTCATACAAGTGAGAGTATTCATTGGATGTAATTCAGTCAAACAGTTCTCCTTGTCTTTGAGGTTCTTTTTGTCCCTGGTGGAAAAAAAAAAGATTGAGACTATCATTCGCTATTGGTGTCTGTCATGATTGTCATCGTTCTCCCATCTTCTCTATTCCTTGATATATTCAGATGAAATTTTCTATGTTTGCTTTTGAAGAGATTCCAACTTTGAGGGTGATGAGTTATGGCCAATCCTATAGTTTGTTTATATTTTATAAGCAAAAATCCTATTATTCTTTATAATTGGGAAATTTTCTCAAATCTTGACCAATTTTGTTGAAATTTGGCTAAAATGTTAACGAAACTCTAGGAATTAAAAAATGGTACATTATGGTCAATCTGATTATTTGTTTTAATTTTATATGTAAATAACAATTTGTCAACATGCAAAAAATATTGAGCTTTCAACCGATTAGAATGAAAATTTTGATACAGGTTCTTGGGCACCTAATTACTGAAAATGCATATCATTTTTGAAAATTTAATAGTTTGAAAAGAAAAAAAATGAATATCTCAGAGTTAACAGTCCTTACAAACAACTAATTGCCACTCTCTCTCACTCTCAATAGTTTTCTATCGGAGATCTTTATACTTTTAAGATTTTTTCACATTTCAGCTGTATATCTTCCAGCCTTCTTTGGATGTTCTTGGAGTGTAGAAACCAGTTTCTGTGACGCATGTGTTTCCTCAATCAAGAACAAAGAGGGCCAGAGGGTATATTGGGGTGTGGTCATGTTGTTATCATCTAGGATCTATTATTGTAATTAGTGCTATTTTTTCCAGATAATTATACATACCTATTATTATTGTCTTCTTTTAACATTTGTAAATATGAATAGATAAGTATTTTAGGTTTCACAATTATGCAATGCATGAAGGCATATAAGAAAGGCATAGCTGGGGGTGAGCAATTTTAAATTGTTCCCCTATGCCCCCAATGGAGGGTGCCCTCACAAGCTTTATGAATAGTACATCACTTACTGCATTTTCACAAACAGCATACAATAACAAATCTCTCAGAATGTTGAAGGGATCCCCTCAAGGAGCCAAGCTCCCCACCCAAATCTCTAAGTCACTGCTTTTGAAAAGGCTACCTACTCAGCAAGCTCACTGATCCCAGGCTTTTGGAAGGTCTGCTGATGAACCCCCTGTAAAATCTTTGTGGACCCTCAGGGCTTCCAGGTTGGGAACCACACTACTAAATGGTGGCGTACCCTTCTGAGTCTTTGCCCTTTAGAAAGTCTGTACATGTGTCTGAGTAAGGGTATTGTAGTTCAAAATGGGGCTAGGTGTGACTGCTTGGAAAGCTTGAATGATGAAATTTTGTTTGAGGTGGGCCTCTGCACTTATTGAAGGGTCTCAGTTTTACTGCCCAAAATACTTCATAAAACTTCAAGTGAATAGAAACCATTAACAAAAACTGTCACCAAAGGTTTTTTCAGTTTTTAAGCTGGTCTGGCTGGCTATGTATATATGGTGCATGCAGGTTGTACCAACAGAACTAGGAGAATTAAAATTTAAACATTTACTTCTAATTATGTCTAGAAAATATGTTTTTGTGTTTTTAAAATCCCCCTCAATAGATTTTTTATTGAAGAGGGGGGCAATTTGTTTTGCAAATTTATGCTAAATCTTTGTGTTTCCAGCAGCATTCATGCTCATTTTTTTCTACAAATTCAGACTATTTTAATGATCACTTCCCAACTGGCTTTCATCAGTTGTACTATCCAGATATGATGGTGGTAAAAATAATTTTTTCTTTCCAAAAGTAACAATCTTTAAAATGTTGAATTTGGGTGTTTTCCTTTCCGTTCTTTGTTACGCCTAGATTTCCATATTTTGTCCTTGTTAAATAGTTTGAAGCCACGTTGAATTGAACTCTACACTGGTCTGACATATACACTCTGTTGACATGTCGATATGTGCTGCTTCTTTGGTTTTTCTTAGTTTCCAGCAGCGTTCCCTATCTATAATCTGGACTTCTTCCCTGTGTTAACAACACAAACAACAAGAAGTCTAATCGTCTGAAAAACTCTTTGAATGTTAATGACCCTTCTCAAAACTATAGATAGTATCTTCTCCGATTCAGTTTCAAACTATGGTTCAAACTGTAATTCAGCGAGAAATTAGAACAAATATGTAAAAACTCAACCATGGTATTATAACTGGGGAGGCCATCCACAGAAGCTCAATATAGACAGTTATGGGATTTTGATGAGTTGCAGTGAGTGGTACTCCTCTCAATACCCTTGAAAACCAATCAGATTATAGTCTAGCATGTACGGTATTCTGTGATTCAATCATTTTCGGGTAAGAATATATGATTGACTGTCCATCTTGAATCCCCAATGAACTATTTTTGAAAAAGTTGATATTTTCATTACTTTTTGCCTCACAATGTTTAGATTTTTACATTCCATTTTGAAGCTTAAGCATTCTGCATTATGTTTTTTAGAGTGTTCAAGCTTCAAAATATTAAAACAAAAATGAGCATTGTAGCTCTATGAATGAAAATATCAACTTTTAAAAATTTGTTCGTTGAGCTCTTATCATGCTCAGCAACGCATATTATTATTTACGTCAACTGAAGAGTATATAAAAATGAATGTGACTGGATTCCTGTTGTATGCATGTGCATTTTGACAAAAATAACAAGAGAGTACCATTATTGAATGTACACCAACCAAAAAATAAAATCTGAAAGAACAAATCAGGAACTATGGAGTATGAAATTATGCTAAATCTATATGATAAGCAGCCACATATCTGTTTGTCACATTTTGAATATAAAAGATTTACATTGATGGAGATAAAACTGAGATTCAGAAAGAGAAATCAAAACATAAAGACCGAAAAGAGGGCAGGGAGAAGGAAAGAGAGGCAAGGTAGGAATATAGAAAAAGGATTATGGTGAAACATAAAGCAGTTTGTTAAAAGGGAACGGCTGAACTTGGCCCTCAAGAAAGGAAGAAAGGTGAGAAAGTAAAATGAGGTTGTATTGAACTTGTTTTGGAGCATATTTGAGAGGCAGATCTGGTTGACCCTTGGATGATCATCTTGGGCAACTTTCGTGATTTTTTTTTTTCCGATACTGCTTTAGATTTCCACCTATGGGTATACCGTTAACAGAGCAATGGGTAATTTTGCTTGTTAAAATATCTTAACTCCTAATCAGTTCAACTTTCTGTTTTGGAAACTGTCAACCCAAACTGTCATCATAGGTTTCTTCAGTTTTCAAATTGGTATGGCTGGCTGGCTGGCTGGCTGGCTATGTATGTAACACATACACAGGCCACACTAATGGATCTGTATTATGTGTAGAAGAAAAAAAGAAGCTGTCAAGGGTCAACAAAAATTCTGAGGATAATAAAAGCATCTATCATACAAAATTTGATTTGTGTATGTTTTTGTTAATGGTGTCAGTGTATGAAACTACCAAAGTATGATTCAACATTTTTCTTGTTTTCTCCCCAAATTAGGTTTCTGGTCTGGGGTTCAATTTGCAATGTAAGTTTATGTTAAATTGATCCTCTAACCTGTGTCTGACAGCATTCATGCTTGTTTTTGAAAATTCAGACTTTTTTTCAGTGATTACTGCCTATCTTTTTTTCCAGTTTTTTAATTACTCACCCTCAATATAACATGCTGCCAAAAGATGTTAGTCCCATGACTATTGAGTGACTAACCAGACCTGTTCTTTATATTCATTGAATAGAAGTTTTATAATACTAGTCATCCTATTTTGTAGTCTTGATATTTGGCTGTAAAATGTTGAGTATAAATGATACTACTTTGTATTTGCTCTCCATAAGAAGAGTTTTGATCTTGGATTTATTGCTGGTGCTAAAATAGTCTTCATTCCAGCCTTGAATTAGTCACAGGGCATCATCGTTATTACTCACAACGTTGTTGGTCTCTGTTGTGGAAGATCAGATCCATTTATAGATAGCAAAGTAATATTAGATCTTGTGAAAAGCTTTCAGGGTTGTTGAAATATTTTTTGCTCAGGATCTAAATCATTTTTTGAGTAAAATTGCCAACGACCATCTTGGATCATATTTCAGGTCGACTTTTAGTGCAAGATTTATGGATGATTAGTAAGTGATATGTTGATTCAATATACTAGTGTCTGGGATGATAGTTAGAGTTTTCATGACCTTGAATAGATTTGAACTTAATGCAGTAAGTTATTCATATGAGAAAGTCCTCAGATCTGTCAACAGCATTAATTAACCCTAATGAAGTATTAGTGTTTTTCTTATCCGCAGTTAATCACAATTAAGAATTGAGAATATTGACTGCTTGCTTTGGTTGTAGAAACTAAGAATTCATCAAGGTACCATTTATAATCACCATAGCCTCACAAATCGTCTATCCGACCGGCCAGCCAGCCAAGTGGGCTACAGATTATTGTCTGTTTGTCTATATGTCTGTGTTTACAGGTGCTCTGGGTCACATTTTGGAGAGTGACAGCCTTGGAAATTTTCATGAGTACACCATTAGGCATCATCTATAAATGTGAGGTATGGATATTATGATTATTTTTCAAGAAGACTAGAAACCATCAACAAAATCTGTCACCAAAATTGTCTGCATAGGCTTCTTCAGTTTTTAAGTTGGTCAAGCTGGCTGGCTGGCTATGTGTTAATCACAATTACAAGCCATACTGATGGAAGAGGGCAGAAAATTTAAATGTCTACTCCTTATTAAGTGGAGAGAAAACGTATTTTTTTCTTTTTTTAAAATCAATCGTTTAAATAGGTTTTTTGGGAGGGGTTCAGTTTTCATGGTTTGTTTTTACTAAATTGATCCCCTAGTTTGTTTACACTAGCATTCACGCTTGTTTTTAAAATAAATTCAGATCTTTTTAGTGATCCCTGTCAAACAATAGGCAAGAAAAGTAACTTGTTCATTGATCGCCCCTTTTTTCCATTTTTTTAATCAATCATCCTCGAGAAGTTTTCTATTGAGTGATTAACCAGACCCCTTTTCATTATTTTTCAAGGAAATGTTACATAATGCCATGATAAATGATGAGCTTTTTGCATTGAAGGGCTGCAGCTGGTATTGCCTTGAATCAGGATCTCCCTTCATGATTTTCTGTTGTGATGATCTCTTTTAAAAACCCAATAAATTCCATCTGTTTCCTGTAAATGCTGATTAATAAGGTAGAACTGCATTGCTTCTGCATTGCTTTGAAGTTTTGGGGCTTTCTGAAGACATCCACTAATGAGATAGAATCAGAAAATCATATTACTGCTTCTACGTATGTGTGTGCACGTACACGCATCAACAAATGTTTGTCTAATGAGATAGTTTGGGGCGGTTTTTTTAGGGTTTTTTCCACTCCTGAAAACTATTTGGATTGATATCTTAAGAATAATTTCATGAAATGCAGCCTACATAAAAGAATTGTTTTTTCCAAAAACTGATGACCCAAATTGGTCCAGGGTGATTCAGGTCATCAATTTTAACTCTATTTTTAAGAAGGAAACTTTCGTATAGATATTGTATATCTTCCTTGTTATGTAGATGAAATTTCATGATAATAATTAAATGATTTCTCAATTTTCTAATGGATTTTTTTATAAAGGCTTTTTTTCTCAATTTTTCTAAGTAATTTCTTATTTCATTTTTTTTTTTTTATAAACATACATTTTTCTTGCAGATACCTACTTTTTCCAAATATAAACACTTAAGATTACTACTTTAGCCTCTCCTTAACTATGTACTCGAGTAATTTGTTTGTATTAGTCAATTTAAAACTTCATATCCAATATTGTTCAACCTCCAACATTGTATACAGCTCACGGTTGCCAATTAATGGTGGAGTATTGATGATTATTATAATGTCTTTCACTTGATGTTCATGTCTGTCTTCTCTTTCTGACCACTTCCATGTTTTAGACCTATTTTTTATCATGCAGCCATTTTGAAAAATCTTTCTCATCCTGGATAATAAGAACCTTCATAATATATTATGTCATAAGCAATGCCTTCATGCAAATCTTTTGCTGCAACCTCACATTTTTCACCATACTGTCACAAGAACTGACAATGCCTTCAATGTTGGACTCAGAGCTTATTTCATGTTCAATTCTACATTCATTATTTTTTCATTTTCCTATGCTTATCTTTCACTTCCCTTGTTGGTGTTGAAGATCTTACAATCGTACTTTTGCATTCTATCTTGTGCCTCTTTTTGGCCGTTCTTGAAGTTTTTCTCGTGATGTAGCAGATGTTGATGGACCACATTTATGATTTTGAGGAGGTGAAGCATGACCTGAAGGGACATCAATAAGTAACATGATTTGATGTCTTACAGCCTGCCTGTTTGGGGGGTACAACCTTGCTCCGCTGAATGCAATAATGGTCTGCAAGGGCTGTAATCGCTGCCCTAGTTTGGTCAGTAGGATTGGGAAGACAGCCTTATCAACTGCTGTTGTGCGTGACTATGTGAACCATAGGTTTAAAATCTTCTTCCAAGTTAGCTTCTACATTTTGGCACACTGAATAAGCCTAGGCCAAATAGGTTAACTAGATTTTCTCAAGTAATAAAGTGCAGTAATGAACTAGTATAGGCCTTGTAGTCTTAAAAACAATTGGCCTATTGGAAAAATGATCAGAGAGCATGACTGATGATAAAAAAAACTAATACGGTAATACAATATGACCCTAATTGCCCCATTTTATATTTTTGATCATACCTTAAAAATTATTGCAAGCAAGTTAAAATTATTTCTATGCTACATAGCCAACAGTCTCAACTATCCAACTATGTAATCCTTTTTTCTCTTGATTTGTAACTTATTCCTGTAGATTGAAGTTTTTAGCAGGCAAAATTAACTTTTTCTGAATTTCACAATTTTTTGTGCTTGTTTAAGAGAAAGATAAGCATACTTCTAATGCATTATGTGAAACTGACTTTGAAGTTGAGGAAAGTAAAGCTCCAGTGCTTTCAAATGATATATTATAATCTGAATTTCAGATATGTGATTTGTCAGATTTGAAAAAAAAAATGTCCTTGTTTCTTGCTGGTTATATTATCTCTGGGGTTCCATGTAATGAGTCATGATGTTCAGCGGTCATCTGCATCTGCCATTTTTACAACATGTCCTGCCCATTGCCATTTGAGTTTTCCCATGGATTCTATATTTCGTGTTTTCTCTCTAATGGACTGTGATGTCTTGTGATCTTCCATTTGATGTTAAACATGATTCTCTCCTCTGCACATTGCATGATTTTTGAAGTACAAATACATTGCTTCTGCTTTGGTTCAAAATCTTTTTTTTCCAAGAGATTCACTGATGAGATCACTAAACCATATTAGTGCATATGTGTGTGTGTTCTCAAACACAGATCCACAAATGTTATTCTATTTGCTTTTGCAGTTCAATGGTATCTTTTGTCGATCAGTTGCAGTCGAGAGGTCAGCTGTCAGAAATTGACTCATCATATATAGAAATTCTTTTGAACAAGGTTTTCATTGCAGGTTATTGTTTTGAACAGTTGGTCAGATTGTTGGATGGATTGACCTTTTAAAAATACCTGCCTCCGAGATCTCAAGAAAATCTCAAAGAAAATATATTCTTTCCATAGTTCAATGAATTGATTCAGTCCATTCACCCTCATTGTAAGAAGTTTTCCTTAGTTCAACTTGTGAGGGTAGTTTTCCAGTAACAAAATAATTACTACTTTTATATTTCTAGGTGTAGAAATATTATAACCTGTAGATATATACTTTTTTTGCAAAATATTTTCCTTATTCTATTATTCATAAATTATGAGCTCATCTTTTTTTAGATCATATGAGATGGAGTCTTAACATTTTATTCACTAATTGATCAGACAACTTGGATAAAAGATCCCATTAGTCATAAAAAGAAGAGTATACAACCGATGTATCCCACCAATAGTCACCTATGGAGCTGAAACATGGAGCCTAACCAAGAGGCTGACCCGCAAACTGGGAAGTATGCAACGTGCTCATGAAAGAATCATGCTCAACCTCACATGGAGAGATCACAAGACAGCAAAATATATCAGGGAAAAAACAGGAGTCTGAGACATCATAAAATTCATTAGAAAATACAAATGGCAATGGGCTGGTCATGTTGCAAGAATGGTAGACAACTGATGGACATCATGACTCACTACATGGATCCCCAGAGATCAAATGCACAACCGAAGCCGGCAGAATACAAGATGGAGAGATGAACTTAGTTGTCTGTTTCTGATAACCATCTCAGCAAACTCTCGACATTCAGTATTATCATAAATGTGAAGAAAACCTGAAACCACTCTGAGAGCAGATTCCTCTGCCAACACCATTGTCACTAAAAAATTAATATAGCTATGATGCAGGGAGAGATAAGTGCAGAAAGAATTACCAACTGCCCCCCCCCCAAATTTAATCAATTTTCCCTTGGCCCAGGGCCCACCCTTCTGCAAAATGTCCTTGAAATTCATTGATAACTTTTAGATGTATTGTGCAGACAGACAGACAGACAAGGGTGATTACATATCTCTTACATATATTACATATCTCTTCCAACTTTGTTATCTGAGATAAAGCATGAAATAAGTTCTCTAAATTGTGATGGTTAAATCTAGATTTATACAGTGTGGCACATAAATTGAAGAGGAGTTTAAAACAATCATCATTTTTCTATTTCAATATTCTTTGTTTTTTCCTCTTCTCAGATATATGAAGGAACCCTTGGGAAATCATTATGCAAAAGTGCACAACTGAGCAATGAACTAAAATGATAGAATTTCTTTGAAAACCATCAATCAATAACGTTAACCCATATTCCTGTTATTTGAATGTGCGGACACTACCATCTGAGTTGATGATTTGCTGAATCTATCAGCTCCAGACTTTTTTCTCTTGGGTTATTTGAAGAATAAGGTCTATATCAACAATCAAGGCCTATCCAGGGGCTAAAGATTAATATCCAAGAAGAAATAAGTGGCTTAGGACCAGATATCAATGTTATTGAAAAAGTAATAGCCTATGAAGTTAAAAATGGTGGGCATTTAATAAATAACAATTTTAAAAAGTCAATATTGTATGATTTTATTTATAGTATTAATAATTTATCAAGTACCTTTGTGTTACTTCAGAAGAAATGGTTTTGCACTAATATAATTTCCTGAATTTTGGTAGCTAAGCTACAAGTATATCTTATTATTTTAGCTATTAGGAAAGCTGTAAGGTTCCTAATGCCCTAGACATACTGAACTTTGGTGCCCTTTAAAGTATAGTATCCATAAAGTATCCAATTTCCCAATTGAGTCAAGTGTTTCTTCCTATTTTCTGGCCATTTTTGGCTTTTTTCCAAAGTACAAAATAAATTAAAATACAAAAATGTGGTTCCTGGAAAACTCCCCAATCCTAAAAAAAAAAATGGAAGGAAATCAAATTCCTGTTTAACTCTCTAAATATTATTTATTCATATTCTACAGTCAAAAAAATACATGGCAATGAAATGTTTCCAACGATAACCAGTTAAAAAATGCATTCCTAGACAGCACCAGAGTTTCTGATTATTTGATGAATAGAAAAGATTCCTTATTATCAAAGACAGAGTGTTCATTCACATTACTGATAAGTCCTGTTGCCTCAGATGCATGACGGGCATCCCTGAGTACTTAGTGCCGTAAGTGACTGCCTGTGCTGCAGGAACCTTGAGATGGCCATGTTAGCAAGCTCTAAAGCAAAACTTTCAAATTATTTGCATTGGCGACACACATTTCAAAGATGAGATGCTTTGAGACACATTACTCAAGTTCTTTTTTAGCTAAGCCAAATATGTAATATCATCCCTATAGTTCAACTGAACCAGGAGAAGTATCTTTTAAAAGATCCTCGAAACAGGTCTGGTTAGTCATTCAATAGAAACCATCACGTAACCAACATCTTTTGGCTGCATGCCATGTTGGTGGTAATCAATCAGAAAAATTAGAAAAGGGGTGATAAATTGATAAGTTATCACTAAAAAACGTCTGAATTATCTAAAAAAACAAGTGGACCCAAAGTAAGGGATCAATTTAGCATAAACTTACATTGCAAATGAACTTCCTACCGAGAACCTATTTAGTGGGAGGGAATTTTTAAAAAAATAAGAAAAATGTTTTTTCTAGGCCTCATCATGAGTAAATATCTAAATTTTTAGCCCACTGGCTCCATTAGTATGGCCTGTTTGCATGATACATACATGCATAAATAGCCAGCTAGCCAACTAGAAAACTAAAGAAACCTATGCAGACAGTTTTAGTTGACAGTTTCTAATCATGCATAATTTCGTGGCACACCTAGTGATTATCATCAACTTGCAGTTTGGAAAGCTCTGCTCTAAAGTAGAATATTTTACTGGATATTTTTTAGCTAAGCCCAACCCCCCAGGGGGGCACATGTTGCACTTGAGAGTGTTTTGTGTTCATTGGATTCCCTGCTGCTTGTACCTCCCCATGGCTCTCGTGCCACAGCATTTTTTCTATTTCAGACTTTGGTCTACCATTCCAATATTGATCTGTTGTCTGTTAAGTGTATCACAGTCACACTGACCACAACTGTTGTTCCCTCTTGCCACTTACAAGTAGTGCTATACTAATATCTGGACTAGTTGATTGATTGGTCTCAACCACTTGCTACTAGCCAATAACTACTAACCTGATTACTAACTAGAACCTTGCATACTTGTTTGGCAATTCCTTGATCTGAATTTAATTGTCAAAAAACAGGGGCCAACCCTATGCTTGTGCCCCTTCCTCCAACTCGCAGTCCTTCTGTGCCCTTTAAAATATAGTATCATCTTATTAGACACTGTCAACCAACACTGTCAACAAAACTTTCTTCAGTTTTCAAGTTGGTCTAGCTGGCTATGTATGTATCCCATGTGCAGGTTGCATCAATGAATCTAATGGGCTTAAAATTTAAAGATTTACTCCTAATTATGTCTAGAAGAAATATTTTTGTTTTTTGAAAGGCTTTTTTATAGAGGGTTCAATTTGAAATGTAAATCTATGCTAAACTGATCAGTACTTTGTGCCCACATTTTGTGAAAATTCAAACTTTTCAGAGATCCATCAAAAGATGAGAGAAGTAACTCATTCCTTTTTCCAATTTTTTAATTGATCACGCAAACTTGGCATGCTGCCAAAAGATGTTGGTCACGTGACAATTTCTATTGAGTAACTGACCAGACATGTCTCGATAAACAATAATTCTGGCATATAATCTCTTCCAAAATCCAAAACGGGATAGTTGCCAATGAAAGCCAGGCATGAATACCCATAAATAATTCAAGTGCAGAGAAACTTCTTATTTACAGTCCTAATTTTTAATTGATCATCCCCAACACAGTATGGTACCAGAAGATGTTGATCGCAGGACGGTTTCTATTGAGTGACTGATAAGACCAGATATCTTAATCATTTATGTCTTATTGGAGGAATATGAATATGAAGGAATAACAAGTCAATTACAATAATCAGATAAAAGCAAAACGTTTCTAAAATTCCTTTGCTGGTTATTTCTCTTAGTTTAACTGCAACATGAAGTAATCAACTGTCAGATATTTCTTGAAAATCTGACTTCATGTCTGGGAATTTCTTTTCTGATTGTTTTTACTTTATTTCCCCGTATGTATTTGGACAGTCCTATTTTCTTAGACACATCACAAGCCCTCCTTGAAAATTCCCCCTCTAAATAGGTTTTTAGTTGAGGGTTCAATTTACAATGTAAGTTTTTGCTAAATTGGCCCCTTAGTTTGTGTCTAGCAGCATTCACAATGGTTCTTTGAAAATTCATACTTTTTTAGTGATCTCTGCACAACAAAAGGTGATAGAAGTAACTTATTCATTAATCACCCCATTTCCCAATTTTTCTATTGACCAACCTGAAAGACATTGGTCATGCGATGGTTTTTATTGAGTGAATAACCAGACTTATCGTTTTTTTTCCATTCCAAGAGACCTGTATATACAGTTATCTAATCATTCATTCAAGAACTTCAACTTACAAGTTATTATTTTCAAGATCTCTCTATCCAATCATCTGTCATCTTCCAGATTCACCTTGCCAGGAAATCAAAATACTACTTAATAAAACGTTTTCTTTCATGTTATTTCATAATTAACATTTTTACCTACAACCTCTCCCCCCACCAGTACTACTATTTAACCTTTAGTATGTCTTTCATTAAAAATGATGGGCAAGGAATGTCTGTTTAATTTTTTGCGAACCTTTTCTTATATTCGTGAACAAGTCTCTGGTTTCAATGGATTTATAAAAAAAAAATTCAAAAGATACTCCTTGTCCATCATTTTCAAAGAAAGATATATTAAAGGAATTGTACATCATTTAACCTCCGTGAACCTAAAAGGTCTTTTTTAAAGTTGTAAGGATTATTGTGAATTGAACAGAATATCTGTTATTATTTTCAATAACTTCCAATGCGCTGTCACATAATACAAAATGTGTTTCCTTCTTCCAAATATAAAGATGATATCTTTACTAAGTTATTGCTGCTGAATTTATACCATTGATATCGAAATGTATCTAGATCTTTTTATTTGTCTCTGATGATCTTAGAGCAATATCAGAATTATATTGAGTATAAGTGTACATGTCTATCGTATGAAGGCATGGAAGATTTACTTACATTTCCTATTAGCAGAGGCGTACCTTTTTTTAATTTTTTCATACATACAGGATTACATGATTTGATGCCAACAAGGCTCATCTAGAATACATATAGCTTACTTAAGCAGCTTTTGGAAACAGTCAACCAAAACTGACAACAGAGGTCTCTTTAGTTCTCAAGTTGTTCTGGCTGGCTGTATTATGGGCTTAAGCTTACTATTGCAACTAGAGAGCTGACAGTTTACACTTTATTATCTCTAGGAAAATGGTTTGGTTTTGTTTTTTGTAAATTCATCAACTGAATAGTTCTTTTTGTGAGGGTCAGTTTGCAATGTAAGTTTATACTAAATTTATTCCTTAGTATTTATCCCTTACTATATTTGGTAGCATCCACACATGTTTCTTGATACATAGCCAGTTTTGCCTCACTTAGACCAGTAATTTAAATTCATATGGTAGTAATTCTCATGAATTAGGTGCAGGGAAGGAAAGTTCGAGCCCTATTGTTATATTACTCAAAGAACTAATCTGTTATCTCAATGAATTTTCAGAAGATTATATAGCTGCAGATTTTGTTTTGAAAATTTAGCATTCAAAAGCTCTAGGACCAACTTTATATTTTTGGCACAGGTTCTGTAAAACTATGACCAACACGTTGACACCAAGTCTTTCTTGTGGACCAATAAATCCTATTATCCAGAGTTTTCCAAACATTTCACATTGGCTTTTTAAAAATCATTTTTTCATGACACGTCAGTCAAGTTGTTATAGTCAAGTCCAAAACAGACTAAACCTTGATTAGAGTGGTAATTTGTGAATTCTGTTCAGAACCACCCTGGTCATGGTTTTATCATATTCTAATGTTTTTTCAGCTTGTACTTAGTTACATTGATTTGTGCAGTAATACTGTAACTCTAACTAAATTGTGTAAGCAATATGAATTTTCAAAGAACACAGTTATTGTTTTGAAGTGTATTTCCTGAATTATGATACTTGGTTTGTGTCCAGTATCATTCACACATGTTTTCAAACTTATCCTAACAAAAAGTAAGAGAAGTAATTTATTCAATGATCACCCCTTTCTCCAACACTGTATGTTGCCAAAAGATGTTAGTCACATGATGGTTTCTATTGAATGATTAACCTGACCTGTTTCAATTCCTTTTGGTTCTTTTTTATTCTCTTTTGTCTTTTTTCTTTAATTTTTAAAAATCGCTTTTATTTATTTATTTTCCACTTGACTCTTCCCTCTGACACATGATTGTCCTAACAGCTTCCCGATTGTGACATTCTGTCTCTTTCTTGGAGATGTCACTCAAATGTCAGCTTTTCTTATCTGCATTTGAGTCAAAGGGAGACCAAAATAAATAAAATAGACATTTTACCATAGAATAAAAAAAATACCCAACTTCTTGTTTTTATTAAACTCTTTTCTTTGATTGATTTTTGTTGAAGGATGCAAAATATATATACAATGTGAATATTATATGAATTTTGTTAAGAAATTCATTTGCCTTTATAGTAGTACGTGTATGATATAAACGAAATACAACTATCTGTTCATAGTCAGCATTTATAGATTATTGCGGATACTGGCTCATCGTGAACGTTGCAATAAGCAAACTAGAAAGCACTCAGACAGTGCATACCTCTGCCAATACCATTGTCAGCTCTGGCGGATTCAGTGGGGTGCTAAGTGGTCTGATACCAGGGGCCCTTAGTATGTAGGTGGCCCCCCAAATAAGTTAACAGAAAAATTGCCATGAGAAAAGTTTGTGAATTGATGATGACGATGAGTACTACTACTAGTACTAGAACAACTAATAATAATGATGATGATGATGATGATGATGATAATGATGATGATGATGATGATGATAATGATGATGATGATGATAATGATGATAATAATAATGATGATGATGATGATAATGATGATAATGATGATTATAATAATAATAATGATAATAATAATAATGATAATGATAATAATAATGATGATAATACTAATAATGATAATAATAATAACAACCTCAACAATCAAATTCAAGAGAATCTCTTGTTCACTTACATGGATGATCATTTTGAGGGGAGGGAAATTATTTGAATTAAAGCCCTGATTGTCAAGGGAAGAAATTATGCATTGATCTGTTCCCAGATCAATCACTTCTTCCAAGGTCTATTGCCTACCCTTCCACAAAATATTGAAATACATTGAGAACTTTTGTAGACACTGTGTGGTGTTTACATTCTATGACAGCGTAAGGGAGGTAATTGTACTTAGATCCACCCCCACCCCCCAAATTCAGTCACTTTGTCTGCAGCCTAATGTCCTTCCCAACTGGATATTAGATTGAAATTTATTGAGAACCTATGGAGATATTGTGTGGAGGGACATGAATGTATACATAAACGTCTGAAAAAAAAACAAAAAGGAAAAGTATCTCTCATTCAAAAAAATCCTCTTGAATCTCTATCATGGGCGTCTTGGAGCCAGTATTTCCTGAATCTGTTCAGTTTATCTCTCCGTCTTGTGTTCTGTTGGCCTCGGTTTCATATGTGATCTCTGGGGATCCATGTTGTGAGACGTGATGTCCATCGGTTGTCTTTCATTCTTGCAACATGGCCTGCCCATTGCAATTTGAGTTTTTTAATAGTTTTTATAATGTCATGGACACCCGTTTTCTCCCTTATATACTGTACTGTCTTGTGGTGTCTCTATGTAATGTTGAGCATGATTTTCTCATGAGCACGTTGCATACTTCTCAGTTTGCAGATCTGTCTCTTGGTTAGGTTCCATGTTTCTTGATATAATAAGGAGTAAATATTTAGATATCCACCTCTCTAGTTCCATTGATACATTCATACATAGCCAGGTAAACCAAATTGAAGACTGAAGAAACCCATGCCGACAGTTTTGATTGACAGTTTCTTACATGCTGATATCATTATTTCTCTGTAGAATTATGTTACCTCAAATCTGTTTTCTATGTTTGCCTTGTGACTCCTTAATATGATTTATGAGCTCTCAATTTTGGGCAATAAACAGAAAGAGAGGCAGGGGATAAAGCAAACACACAGACACAAAATACTATTTCACTGTATATCTGTAAAGATAATATGTGGTGCTTTGTATCTTTGGTATGCTGTGTGCTATATGGATGCACAAAATTTGGATTTAACTCTATTATCTTCTGATGATAGTGTCTAATCCAAATTTGGTTTTCTATTAATTCTCTAATTTCTACAATCAGGACCACCTTCCTTGGATTGTGCCAAAAAGGCTTTAAGTGTCCATTGCTTTTTAGAGACACTGAAATATTTTTTACATTTGAGTACATCAATAGCATACAGCTCTCCCAAGATGCAAAGCATTGTATGACACTGGTATGTGTGTGTGTGTGTTCGTTCACTGGCCACTGATAATATCAGTACAACTATCACAACCATTGCTGGTGGGTCAATTACATTTTTACCCAAAATGAATACAAGAATTTTAGTTAACATAATACTTTACTTCAACCCTTCAAATCACTGTGTAGACATACTGACACGAAACACAGCTTTAGGCATTCCATCTGAAAAGAGATGACATTTAGTGAAACTTAATTCTATCTCCCGAAAACTATCATCATTGCACAGACTGTTTCTGAGAACTATCAATCATAATTTTCAATATAGATTTCTTTAGTTTTCATGATGGTTTGGCTGTCTATGTATGTATTGTGTATATAGGCTGGACAGATAGAGCTAGAGGGATAGAAATTTAAACATACTGATTATTACGTAATTTCTATTAATATTTGGACCATCCTCATCTTGGTTGTTTTCCATACGTTTTGGCTGTTGTACTCTACGGCTTTCATCAGGTATCATCTGGTAGGTGTGGGGAAGTAACGAACCAAGACAATAATAATACTACTAATGCTAAAAGGGGAGTGCAGTCAACATACCCCCATCGGTTAAATAAAGGGTTCGGTTTGTTACTTTCCCACACCTACCAGATGATACCTGATGAAGGCCGTAGAGTACAACGGCCGAAACGTTGTATGAAAAACAACCAAGATGAGGTTGGTCCGAATGTTAATAGAAATAATAATAATACCTCATCTCAAAAATTCAGAGATATACTGATTATTATGTATTGGAAAAACGTTTTTTTTTCACCCCGCTCTCAAATATGTTCTTAGTGGGGTGTACAATTGACTGTGTAGGTTTCTGCTAGATTGATCCCTTACTTTGTGTCCAACAGCATTAATTTTCATTTTTTGAAAATTTGGTCTTTTTCATGATCACTGCCCAATACAACTAAAGCCGAGAGAAGTAACTTGTTCGTATGTCACAAGACGGTTTCTCTTGAGAGATTAGCTGGTTTTTAAAAGCTTCGTTCTTTTTTGACACCATTGTTGATAGATATCTGTACATGGATATACAGAAAAAAAATCTCCCTGATTGGCCACTTGTTTTTTTCTCTTGATTGTGAACTGCTCCTGTCTATGAACTTGGCACTGGTTATCCAATCTCTTCCTCCTCTTCCTTCGTGATTTCCTGTTCAGATAATTTTGGCCTCTCATTTGTTAGCAAACTCTGCTCGATTACACCAGCAAAATCTCTCTGAAAACGTCTTGGCAAAACTTTTAGTAAATAAATAATTTGGTTAAATATCATTTTGGATCGTTGATAGACCGGTCTGGTTAGTCACTCAATAGAAGCCATCACGTGACCAATGTCATTTGGCGGCATGCCGTGTTGGGGGTGATCAATCAAAAAAAATTGGGAAAAAGTGGTGATCAATGAATAATTCACTTCTCTTGTCTTCGTTTGGCAGCGATCATTAAAAAAAATCTGAATTTATGAATGCTGCCTGACACATACTAAACGACCCATTCTGGATAAACTTAAATGGCAAATTGACCCACCCACCCACCCACTAGAAATCTATTTGGGGGGAAATTTTCTAAAAGGAAAAAAAAAGTATCTTTATAGACATAAAGTGTAAATGCTTAAATTTCAGCCCCCCAGCCCTATTGATGTGGTCTGCGTGCCTGATACATACATGTATATCTAATCAGCAGGACTGACTCGAAAACTGAAGAAACAGGTTGACAGTTTTTGCTGATGGTTTTTTAATTTTGTTTCCAAGGCTTCAGATCCTGCTATTCTTTATCTTTATTGATCTTTTGTGGTTCGCTGTTGGACATAAGCCCTCCCTAAGAAAGTGCAAGACGAGAGGTTAGGGGCTGATTGGCATCCATCTTTTCTCCCTACCAGCATGGCAGGGAAGATAGATTCATGCCTTTCCGGAGAGCATTAGTATGAAGTGGAAGCAAACTGTCTCAGTCAAAGTTTGAGCATGGCTCAATGATCTTATCTCTGTGCTGTTAACAGCATGGCTACTCGCACCACTTGTTAATAAATGTCAACGTATATAAGACATCAATACTACCTCCCCCTTTCCGACTGCCCCTCCCATCATAAATGATTAAAAATATACTCTTTCTTATGTATTGAGACTCTTGTGGCAAGAACTCCACTATATTAAGAACCATCAACAAAAACTGTCACCAGAACTGTCACTATAGGTTTCTTTGGTTTTTAAGCTGGTCTGGCTGGCTATGTATGCATTTATCACGCATACTGGCCATACCAATGGACCTAGAGGGCTGGTAATTTTTATGTTTCATCATCACTATCAGTCTTTCAACGTCCGTCATTGGACATAGACATTCCCCAGGATTCGCCACACTTCTCTATCATGGGCGTCACGGAGCCAGTATTTTCTGAATTTGTCAATCTTATCTCTCCATCTAATATTCTGCTGGCATCAGTTGTGCATGTGATCTCAGGGATCCATGTTATGAGTTGCAATGTCCATCGGTTGTCCGCCATTCTTGCAACATGGCTAGCCCACTGTCATTTGAGATGTTTAATGGATTCTATGATTTACTCCTTATTATGTCAAGAAAAACTTTTTTTTTTAAAAATTCCCCACTAAATAGGTTTTTAGTGGTGGGGATCAATTTGCAATGTAGGTTTATGCTAAATTGTTCCCTTAGTTTGTGTCTGGAAGCTTTCATACTTGTTTTTTTTAAATCAGACTTTTTCAATATTCCTTGCCCAACAAAATGTGAAAGAAGTGACTTATTTTTTTATTTGATCACCCTCAACACGGCATACTGCCAATAGATGTTGGTTATATGACGGTCTCTATTGAGTGACTAAGACCTGAAGTTCTTTTATGTTTTGATCGCTCTTCATTGACCTGAAGTTTCTAATATAGCAATGAAATCTTTTCGAACATTCTGCTTTTTTTCGAGAACATTGAATCTTTTCTTCTCGGTCAAGTATGACTCTTCATGGTGACTATAGAATGCTGCCTCAGCACATAGAACTGATATTCCTACAGAATGGCCTCTTTGGACGAAGCAATTAGATTTATCAATAACCTCATGTTATAGCTTTGAGGAAGAAATTATGTTTTCGTCTTGGCTTCTATCCAGCAGACACCCATAATGTCAAACTGATTAACCTCCAGAAGTCGAAAATCAACTGTTTTATGGGATCATATTTTCTTGATTATTCATTGTTTATGCTTTTCGGATCAAATCCAGAAGGATAAAGTCAAGTTATGGACAGTGTTTTTTTTTTTTTTTATCTATGGATAAAAATTATTTTTTTAAACTTTATCAGCCTTTTTAATAGTGTATTGTTGAATATTGGCTTCCCCCAAGTATGTTTGAGATATGGGTGTAGGGAGATGATTGGCCTTACCCTGCAATGCTGGCACAGGTCATGTTGACAGAGTAGGGGGAGATGAAAACATACCTTTCCACGGGGCATTAGAGTAGAGTGAATACAAGCTATCTTCTGTGATGGGAGGGTTGTTGATATCCATAGGCTATACTTTACTTTCTGGTAATCATTCACACATGGAATCAAGAGCTATTTCACCCATGTGAAGAGTTCTATTTATTATAACAACTACTTCCAGTGGGCCTTACCCTGCAAAGTAGGCCCACAATATGTTGACTTTGGGGAGGAGATGGAGCAAGTCTTTCCCAGGGGCATTAGTGTGGAGTGGACGTGAACTATCTCAGAAAGAATTTGAATTCGGTTCATTAATCCTATTCTCTGTACTGGTGACTGCCCAGGTCACTGCACACTTCCTAGAGTACATGACAAAAATAGATGAGTCTCGCTGATGCAAGGTCAAACTCAAACTTCTATACCGACTGAAGATGATTACTGCAACTTTTGTATTGTATAAATGAAAAATTATGATGACGTTTATTTATTGGAATGAAATAAGCCCTTGCGTACTTGCGACGAGGATTTTTTTTTAGATATGTAAGATTTGTCAATTTAGCTCAGTCGATAAGAGACTTGACTACCAATCAGCCAAAGTTTGAGCTAGGATCATCTATTAATATCGCTCAAATGATATTGCCAGTGGTTATAGAAATCCAAGTGCCAAACATTGCATCATTGTTCTCGATAACAATGGCTTTCGTTGTTGTTTGAATACTGGCACATATTGTGATCGTGTTTTAAATTAATCTTTGTTTGTCCGCTGGACATTGATATTGGCTTGACAAAGTGAAATACATTCATTGTTTGAAGAATTTACTGAGGGAGAAAAAGTCAAACGTTTCAAACTTCAAGTTTCTTATTTCAGTTTTATCAATCAGTCAATTGTGATTTCAGTCTATGGTATGGGAATGTTGATTTTTACACTCTAAATTTGGTGAGCATTGTTGTTGTTCCTGTTGAAGAACAAAGTAACCTGCAGACATAGACTGGAGTTTTTATAAAAATCAAATAATGAACTCATCAGCTCAGAGACTAATTCTACTCCCTGAAATATTCATTTGAACTATTTTTGCTAAGCTAGAATAAAGGTCAAAAATTGAGGTTTATCTCCCAAGGGAGAATTATGTTAGATTTATGTTAATTGTTTGTGATATTAATCTTCATATGTAAAATTTTAAAGGTTACACAATACTGGGGTGTTTGTCAACAGTCTTATATTTCTACTATTAACTCAACACAAGTCAGATATACTCTTTTAAATTATTAGAATTAGTGTGTTTTCATTTATTGATTCTAACTTTGGAGACAAAAAAAATCAGAAATGTTTTTGCCATATCATCCTTTTTTTCATCTTAAGAAAGATGAAAATGCTACTCATACGCAAAGTAGAAAGCACTCAGAAAGTGTATGCCTCTGTCAATACCTGTCAGGGGGGATAAGATTCATTCACTACTTCCGTAGCCTATTGTTCACCCTTCCACTAAACTGCATTGAATTTCATTGAGAACTTTTAGAGATATTGTGTGTACAGACATGAAATTTTGGTAACATCATGTGATGTGGACATATAACTACATGGAAAGAGGGGGGGGTAATTGTGCATGAATCTGACCCTGAATTCAGTCAGTTCTTTGTCTATTGTTTACCCTTCAAAAAAATTTAATGGAAATTCATTGAGAACTTTTGGAGATATTGTATGGGAAGTTATCAGTGTATATATGAATGCATGAATAAAAAAACAAAAAAAAAACAGCAAGATATCTTTCAATCAAACAGAATTACAGGATCCACCCCAATATTTTACCACCCATCCATGAAAATTTATTGAAATTCTTGGTTACTTTTGGAGATATCTTGTGGACTGACATAAAAACAGATGGAAAGATGTACACATCCAAATATATATACCTCTCCAACTTTGTTGGTAGAAGTAAAGGCAATTCATGCAGTTTAAAGAGAAGCAACTGTGAATGATTGAATGAGTCAGAAGTAATTTGTAGAGTTTTGTACTGGAAAATTCATTCAGAATGATTCTCCTTGGTTGGATTAACCAGATAAGGTTACTAGTTATCAAATGAAGAAATAACTTGGGAATAATCAACATTATACATCACAGAAGATATCAAACAATCTCAAAATATCCAAATCAAGCATTGAAAATCATTCGCACCAGTTTGGTTATGGTAGTCACATTGATGTGTGGCTTCCACAGAAGCAAAATGATAAAAACCTACTGGACCATTTTTGTGTGTGCAATTTACATTTTTGAATGTAATGAAAGTGTTCAGTTTTTGAAAAAAAATTGCTATATTTGATGGAGAGTGGATACTTTACAATGTGGAAAACAAGAAATTATGGGGCAAACAAACTGAACTACCACTAAGTGTGCCAAAACCTTGTTTTCATATGAAGAAGGTGATGCTGTGTATATGTTAGGATAACTGTGAAGATAACTGAGATAGAAATAAATAGCAATTATAATGAAGGTTAATAGTAGCAAAAAAATTGATGATAGAATGAAATTGGATTACTGAAACTGAACTATCAGTTAATAACAAACATGGAGGAATCAGGAGTGAGCTCAAGGGTCTGATTTGAGCTTATGTTTGACACTGAGTTCCAGTGGTTCAATGGTAAGAACGGTCGAGCGTTAAGTGATCCACCCCAGGCATAAAGAGTTGTGAGTTTGATTCTCACTCGGAACTTATTTGTTATTCTGATCGGCACTGTTAATTTATTTACTCAAAGCGGAAGAGAACCCAGCCTGAGTTTAGTTGCGATAAAAGGCAACAACAATTAAGATGAAGGTAAATAATAGCAAAATTAATAATAATGTACTTTTCTCATTTAGACCGATTGAAGGCAGCAAGCAAAAAAGAAAATCCTTTTGGAATTAATTATGCATCACGTGTTTCTTTGATGACCAAGCAAAAATTGTTACAGTTAGGCGGGGAAGTTTTCACTCATCTGCCTTATTCATCAGGAATTACACCTTTGGATGAGCATTTATTCCTGTCTTCAGAATTCATTAAATAAATTAACTGTTTCAAAGACTTCAAAAGGTACCTAGAGTGTTTCTCCCTGGAGAACAACAAAAGTTTTTGGAGAATTATTAAGTTGGTAGAAAATGGTAAATATATTGCTCCATAAAGTTAAAGTTTGAAATTAAAAACTTTCTTATTATTTTTTGTAAAAATTTTCATTAATAATTTTTACTTTCATCTTCATTTGTCAGTTGCTTTTTATTGCAACTTTTTTGCTCTGACTGATGTCCCTCTGGCAGTGGGTAAATGGAATTGATAGGAAAGTAGAGAATAAGCCTTAGTTGGTATTTGACCCCCCCCTCCCCTAATGGGAAGCACCATTTAGCCTGGTCTGCTTCAGTGATTTAGTCACAAAGACTCAACTAAGAAACATCTGATGGAAATGGGAAAATGTATTAAATACTGTAACTACCAGAATGTAAACAAGTATAACTTCTGATCTGGATGAAGGATAGGTTTATGTCCTTTGGACCTCTCTTCCAGTTGAGTCTTAGTAGTTTAATTGGTAAAGCAGGCAGGGCTGAATGGTGCTTCCCATTGAGAATGTGGATTCAAATCTCATCTAAGGCTTATTCTTTTTTTTTCAAAACAACCCTATTTACTCAATGCTACTGGGAAATTGGCCTGAGCAAAAGAGTTGTGATAAAAAGCAACTAATAAATTAAGATAATGGTAAAAAGTAGTAAAAATTAAGAAAAATTAAATAAGATTTATAAAACTTCATCAA
This sequence comes from Thysanoteuthis rhombus, assembly GCA_963457665.1. Taxonomy (NCBI): domain Eukaryota; kingdom Metazoa; phylum Mollusca; class Cephalopoda; order Oegopsida; family Thysanoteuthidae; genus Thysanoteuthis; species Thysanoteuthis major. The sequence continues at coordinate 58,735,211 of OY735217.1, forward strand.
ATGAAAATGGAAAAATGTACTTGAAAAAATGTCTTTTGTTTTTAATTAATAAACTAAATAAACTTTTGGGCCAACCAATATCTACAGTGAGTTCGTTTTCAAAGCTGATTGTTTTCGCTATCATACCTTGATTGTTTTCATAGATGAATTGAGTTGTTGTACAAATTATGTTGCATCTGCTTTTATTTTGTTTTTATACTTATCCAAAGCATTGTTTATGGCTTCTATTAATAATAATCTGCTCTTTTTCATTATGTAACTACATCAGAGCCCATAATGAAATTCATGGACATTCCACTTGAAATTGACTTAATACAGATCTCCCATTTGCTAGAACTAAGTTAAGAAGTTTATCTTATTTTATTTTCATGAGCAAAAAATGCAAGGAAATTTCTAAAAACATTGATACAAACAATATTTCTGTCCACACCTTTAAACAAAAATGTAAAAATTATTCATTATTTAACAGTAGACCAAGCATTTGTTCTTATGTCTTGTAGGATTGTTAATATAACTTAAATCTTCCCAATATAGTTCTTTTTTTCTGATTTAGTGTCTTATTCATTAAGCTGTTTGTGAATTAATGTTTTTATTAGATGATTTTGCACCATGTACTGAAGCTAATTACCTTTTACTTCAAATTAATATTTCTAGGTTTCTTTGTTTGTTTGTTTTATACATGTAATAATCATCATAGTAAAAAAAGTTTCTTTTTGCTTGTGATATTTTTTATTGAGTTGGGCAGAAGAATACCTTTGAAGGTAAGATCATGCTCCCCTAACAGTTTACTTGTCTTTCATTGTATCTCATTTTCTTAAATAAAAATACTTCCTTCTTCTCCTCTTTCTTCTTTTTGCTGTTGAATTATATTTTATTACACAATGAAATGCATAGTTACAATGTGTTGGATTTATGTATCATGTTTGTATCATCATTCTTCACTTATACCCGCAATGAAGGGCTAGGTATACATGGACGATTGTTAGTAAGACCCATGTCTGGTTTGCTAGAGCTTTGTCGGCTGACAGAGCCTAGAATTTTCCAATGGTCACCAATATCTAGGTACTGACCAGGCTCGATGTTGTGTAATTTCAGTAATCCTTTGAAAACCAGTGTATCCAATGGGATTTGGGTGTAACTCCTTAGCCTCGGGGTGAGTTTTATCAATTCTAATCCTTGTGCTGGTTGCTTATCAGAAGGCATTGAGTACCATTTTTAAAGTCTTTGGTATGATTTAGCAATTGATTGAGTCACAGCATACCACTCTAGTGGCAACTATTCTACCTATAATAATTGGAAGTTGGAGAGATATGGGTATTTGGTTGCGTCTTTCCATCTTTCCGTACGATATATCTAAAAGTTCAATCTTGTTGAGGGACACGCAATGGTGTAAAGAAGATGTGGTTAAGTTTTGGGGTGGATCCAGGAACGTTTTTTGATTGAAAGATATTTTTCCATATGTTAATCCATTTATATAAATGCTTATGTTTTTTCCACATGATATCTCCCTAAGTTCTGAATGAATTTCTATGAAATTTTGTGGAAGGGTGAACTATGGGCTATGAAAGAGAAGTGATTGAATTTGGGGACAGATCCATGCACATTTGCTTCCCTTGATAATAGTGTTGGTAGAGGTATGTGCTCTCTGTGTGCTTCCTAGTTGGTGATATGTTTGATCCTATTCAAATAATGCAGTATGATGTAATATCCACCTAAGGTTATTGAGTTCATTTGTTTCAGTTGCATTTGCAGTAGTTAATTAGTCAAACTAGTGAGCACCTCCTTGATAGTATTTTGGACATTTTGGACTATTGTTGCTAGCTGCTGGCTGCTGACTGTGGAAGTTGTGAAGCTGACAGATTATTATCTCTCGGAGGATTTGAGATTCATCTAAGCTGATTATTCTCATGTGAGCTGACTCTATCACTGGAAGTTTTTCTTCCTTTTTTTGTCTTTTTCTTCCCATTTCAGCTCTGGTATCTTCATTCTTCCCATTCATTTAACTCGATACATATTTACGGAAACACTTTCATTTATCTGCCTTAGGTAATTTAACTAGCTCTCAAGCCTCTGACTGCTGATAGTCGCGATGCTTATTGCAGACAAAAGGATCAATACAGAATATAGGAAATATGTAAGGCTTTTTCTGTCTGTTATTGCTTTTGTTATTGTGTGTGTGAATGTATGCTCAAATGTATTTTCATTTGTAATTTTCCATTTTGAAAAATACAATCTGAAATGAAATTGGTTTGAGGATCTCTAAAGTACTTTAAACCTATTTGTACTTTAAATCTGATTGAATCATGATTAAAACTTTTCAAAAACATTTTGAATTGAAGTTCAATTCATGTTGAAACTTATTTACCTCTATCAATGAAGTTAGAGAGGTATATATATATATATATATGTATATATATATATATATATATATATATATATACATACTTGGTTGCGTCATTCTGTCACACTATTTGTGTGTCAACATGATATCTCTGAAAGTCAAGTTGCCTATGCAGATGTTTTTGGTTTTGTAATTTGTGAATCCAATATTGGCAATTGAGATGTTTTCGTTTTTTTTAAATTTTTGAATTTGAGAGTGACTTCTAGATTTGAAAAAATTGAAAAGTCACACCTGAATTGTCAACCCTGCCAAAAGTATTGAATAGACAAAAGGCCACAGAAGAAGTGATTGAATCCATGCACAATTACTCCCCCTGACAAATATGGTGGCTGAGGTATACCCACATTGAGTGCTTTCTGTTTTTTGGGGGTAGTATTGGATGTACATTTTTTCTGATGATTGTTTTGTGATTTACAAGCCAAGTACCTGTGAACAATGATGGGATTATGTAGATATAGATCAGCAGTTCTGTCTGGGATATGTGTCTAATTTGTACATTGTGTCTCGGATCCAAGAGATATTCCCTTGAATTTTTGCAAGAGTGTAGTATCTGTGCGCTCAATGAAAAATGTTACATGCATACATACATACACACATGCACACGTGTATATATATATGTGTATATATATATATATATATATATATATATATATATATATATATATATATATGTACATATGTATATATTACATGCTGACACAATACATATATATATCAATATAACCAGTGTAGGGATGTAAATTATAATTTATCTGACATATTGGATTGGAAAACAAATCAGAAATGCAAAATAAATGTAAAAAATGAGATTTCTTTATCATTCATCATTAAGCAAATCAAAAATTTTGAGGAAAGGTGAGATATATATACATATACAAATATACATGTATCTATCAAAGGATATATATCAAAATGCTATATAATATAATTAAATATCTGATGTATGATGAGTTTGTTTCATAAAGTGGTCAATAAATTCAACATTGAACGTTAAATTGATTTATATATAGAATGAATGATATATATATATATATTAAGTATATATATGTATGGATTAAATGTATATATGTATATGCATATACATCGATATATGGATAATATATATATATATCAATTAGAGTAATTGTGTCATCCACGGACAGCTGTAACATTGTAATACAACTCTTCTGTGTGGCTATAGACTATCAATTATCCCATCAAGCACCACGAGGTAAGAGCAAAGCCAAAGACGGGCAGAAACATGAGCTTATTTGTGTAGTGGATCCACATCATACTATTTATCAATGATATATATGTGTATATATATATATCAATGATATATATGTGTATATATATATATCAATGATATATATGTGTATATATATATCAATAATATATGTGTATATATATGTATCAATAATATATATGCATATATATATATATCAATAATATATGTGCATATATATATATCGATAACATATATGTATATACATATAATTTATATATATGTATATATATGTATACATATATCAATAATATATGTGTATACATATATATCAATAATATATATGTATATATCTATATGTATATAAATATATAAATAATAGATATGTATATATATATATCAATACTTTATATGTATATATATATCAATAATATCTATATATAGATATATATATCAATAATATATATATATCAATGATGTATGCATATGTATCAATAATATATATGTATGTATATCAATGATATATATATGGATATATAAATGACACATATATCAATAATTTATATATATATACACATTATATATATCTTTATATATATATATATATATATATATATATATACACATAATATATGTATACATATCAATGATATATATATATGTATACATATCAATGATATATATGTATGTATGTAGATGACATATATATATCGATAATGTATATATGTATATAATATATATAAACATATTAATGACATATATATATATGTGAATAACATATATATATATATATATATATATATATATATATATATATATATATATATATCAATGTTATGTATATATATATATCAATGATTTATGAGATATCAATAACATATGTGTGTATATATATATATCAATGTTATGTATATATATATATCAATGATTTATGATGTATCAATAATATATGTGTGTATATATATATATATATATATATCAATAATATATGCGTATACATATATCAATAATATATGTGTATATATGTATTAATGATATATGTGTATATATATATCAATAATATATGTGTGTATATATATATCAATAATATATGTGTGAATATATATATCAATAATATATGTGTATATATATATCAATAATACATGTGTATATATATATCAATAATATATGTGTATATATATATCAATAATATATGTGTATATATATATCAATAATATATGTGTGTATATATATCAATAATATATGTGTGTATAGATATATCAATATATGTGTATATATATATATCAATAATATATGTGTATATATATATATCAATGATATATGTGTATATATATATATATCAATGATATTTGTGTATATATATATCAATATTATTCGTGTATACATATATATCAATAATATATGTGTATATATAATTCAAAATGTGTGTACATATATATATATCAATAATATATGTGTATACATATATCAATAATATATGTGTATATATATATCAATAATATATGTGTGTATATATATATCAATAATATACGTGTATATATATATACATCAATAATATATGTGTATATATATATCAATAATATATGTGTATATATGTATATCAATAATATATGTGTATATATATATATCAATAATATTTGTGTATATATATATATATCAATATTATTCGTGTATACATATATATCAATGATATATATGTATATATATATATATATATATAAAAAGATATACGTGTATATTTATATATATATATATATATATATCACTAATATTTGCGTATATATATATATATATATCAATAATATATGTTATATATATACTTAATATATGTGTATACATATATATATCAATAATATATGTGTGTATATAATTCATTATGTGTGTACATATATATATATCAATAATATATATGTATATGTATATATCAATAATATATATGTACATATATTTATCAATGATATGTATATATATATATATCTATATCAATGATATGTATGCATATATATTAATGTTATATTTATATATATATATTAATTATGTATCCATATATATATTCATATATACCAATAATATATGTATGTATATATCCATATATATATATATATATAGCAATAATATATATATGTATATATCGAGGATATATATATACATATATATATATATATATATATATATATATTTATTTATATCATATATACATATATATGTATATATCAGTGATACATATGTATATATCATTGATACATATATATATATCAATGATATACATATATATCAATGATATACATATATATCAATGATATACATATATATATATATCAATGATATACATATATATATATATCAATGATATACATATATATGTATGTCAATAATGTAAATATATATATATCAATAATATACATACACGTATTTATCAATGATATACATATATATATATTAATTACATAAATATTTATACTTACATATCAATGATATAAATATATATGTTTTTATCAATTATATATATACATATATATTTCAATAATATTTACATATCAATGATATATATATATACATCCATAATACACAATATATGTGGTTCAAATCAGGCTAGCAGTATGACATATGATTCGCCTGAGTATGTGTAGCGAATCCACATTCTGCTATTTATATCAATAATATATATTTACATATATATATACATATATCATTAATATATATATATATATATATATATATATATATATATATATACATACATATATATATATATATATATATATATATACATGAGATATATATCATTATAGCATACTTAAATTAACTATATCATATATATGCCTAAATATATTATATTTATTTATATTTAATATGAATTTGGGTAGAGCATCTGCTTTCGGATGTGAGGCAACGGTTTCAATCCCAAGTAGCTGCACTGGTTGGGATATTGGATTGTCAATAGCCACACTAAAGTGTTAGACGACAAAATAACTTTTGCGGGGGGGATGACTCATCATCATTCTTATTATCATTATCATAATCATTGTTTTTATCAATATGTACATATACATATATATTATATATTTTTATATATATATATATTAATTCATTAGAGTGTAATTATATATTCCATATTCATAGAATCTATACATATAATGTATACATGTATTTTATATATATAGATACAATAAGAATAGCTATACATCATATAATTCAAAATACATATTTCACATACATTATGTATGTATATTATATATATAATGTATATATTATATATGTATCATGCATACATTATACATACAAATATATGTATATATTATATATATACTTGACATCTATGTGGCGTCACAGACACAGTAATTGCTAAATCTGTCTAGCTCGTGTCTCCTGCTAATACACTGTCATCCTTGGTTGAATTTTGGATTTCTGAGATCCATGTTGTGAGTCCTGATGTCCATCAGTTATCCATTCTGCTAACATAGCCTGCCCACTGCTATTAAAGTTTTTTAATAAATTCTATGATGTCTCAGACTCCTGTTTTCTTCCTGAAACGCTATACTATCTTGTGATCTCTCCATAAAAGGTTGAACTTGATTCTCTTATGATTCTTCTCAGTTTGAGGATCGATCTTTCAGTTAGGCTCCATATTTCAGCCCTAAAAGCAATGGGTGAATGCATTGGTTGTATACCTTCATTCAAGGATCAATGGGATCCTTTTGTTTTTGAATGGGTTGAGCTTGACATCGTGAGGTGATTCCTTGCTCTACGATGGCAAGCCTTTGGCAAAACAATCACAAACTTCAAAGAGAAGAGGATCCCATTTATTCGCACAATGAAATATCATATATATATATATATATATATATATATATATATATATATATTATAGATATATTTATATATTTATATACTTCTATAAATATACATATATACATATGTTTATACATATATTATATGTTTAAATATGTATTATATATCTATTTTCATATGAATATGAAATATATATATATATATGTATATATATATATTATACAAATATGAATAAAAATTATGTATGTAAGTTTATATATATGAAAGTAAATTATATAAATATACTTATAGATATGAATGTAAATTATGTAGACAAATATATATACATAGATATACATGTGAATATAAACTATGTGGACATATATATATATATATATATATATATATGCATATAAATTATGCAAACATATATATATGTACTTATATATGTATAAATGTATGTGCGTAGATGTATAGATATGTACATATATGTATATATCCTATATATATGATGATCATTATGTTCCATATTATATATATATATTATTTATTACATATGTATACATATCTACATATTTATACATACATATTATCTATATATGTATACATATATTATCCATATATGTATATATATATTATCTATAAATGTATATATATATTATCTATATATGTATATATATGTATTATCTCTCTCTCTACATATATATATATATATATTATCTATAGGTAAATATATATACTCGGTATGTATATATTATCTATCCATCTATCTATCTATCTATATATATACATACATATTCTCTGTATGTATACATAATCTGTAATATACATACATATTATCTACATATTATATATATATATTTTTTTATTATCAATGTATATATATATATTTTATATATTATCTATATATGTATATGTATTTTCATTATTGTGTCATCAACAGAGAGCTGTTTTGTTGTATTACAACTCTTTGGTGTGGTTATAGACTTCCCATTATCCATTGCAGTACCACAAATCAGGATTGAAACCCTTGCAAACCCATGTATATATGTAAAGATATATGTATGATAATGTACATCGTATATATGTATATATTTATATATATGTATCTATATATATATATATATATGTATATTTATGTATATATGTATATTTATGTATATATGTATATTTATGTATATATGTATATATACATATATATATACATATGTATATTCATATGCATATATATGTATTTATATACTTATGTATGTGCATATCATGTTTTTACAAGTATTTAGGGTTTTTTTTAATCATAATTCCTCTGGTGTCATATGATGCATTTCGACGGGGATCTGCCTCCTTTTTCATGGATAAATATTCGATGTCATTCGTGGAAGAAAATATGCTGTTTACATATCAATGCTGAAGAGGAAAATGTGAATATTTGTGTGTTTGTTTGTTTGGTATGTACGGAAGGGGAGATGTTAGTATCTTTGTAATTGAAGGTGACACTTAGTTTGAGATGAAATTGGTTCATGGGAGGCTGGGTTAGGGAGTGTATGTTTCCTCTTTCCCGGGGTGATTGGTTTGTTGTTGATGAGAAAGACGGCAAACCTGATTTTTACCATATGCACTCTGTTTACCTAATATACATATAATGTATATAATATGTCTACATATTTATTTAATACAAAAACATGTGCAACAGTTATAAATATAATAATTATATATATGCGTATGATAAATATACATATATGTATGTGTATGATAAATATATATACATCTGTATATATTTACATATTTCTATGTATGATAAGCATATATGTATATATATATGTATGTATAATCAATGTCGTTATGGATATATGCATATATATATATATGTATATATATATATATGTATGTATAATCAATGTCCTTATGGATATAAGCATATATATATATATATATATATATATTTATATATATATATATATACATATATATATATATATCTATATATATATATATATATATATATATATATATATATACATAATCAATGTCCTTATGGATATATGCATATATATATATATATATATATTTATATCTATATATATATACATATATATATATGTATGTATAATAATGTCGTTATGGATATATGCATATATATATATATATATGTTTGTAGATATGCATTGTTTTTTTTTGCATGTGGTTTTTTTTTTTTCCTTTGATTCCAAAGTAGGTTTTTTTGATACATATCACTTGGTTATCGAGATCAGAAAGTTTCCCTATGGAGGAAAAGCCTTGATATCCACCTCAGAATAGAAGTTGGACATCTCTGGTACCAGATGCCTATGTGAAATCATGGAAGAACCATATATCAAAAAAGCAGTCAGGGAAAGATCAGAACAGGCTCCAATATCAGCCACCATTTGCAAACGGTGCCTCTGCTTGTGGAACACGTTGCTTCATGTGTCACACAGCACACGAGAAACTGTGTCTGAGTAAATCAAGATTAAGTTGACAGAAATCAAAGGTACTATAAATATTTAAATTATCTACCGAAAAATCTGTTCATCTGAATAAGAATGATCGCGGAGGATGGGGAGCTTCTTGTCATATTGCCTGAAAAATGAGATTATAGTAATTGAAATATTCTTAGGAACTGTCAACCAAATCTGTCGACGTAGGTTTTTGCTTGAATATTGTGTTCATTTCATATGACAATATTGACTGAATACAGAAATTCCATGCGCAATAAGTATTTAGGAACTGTCAGCTAAAATTTTCTCCCGCAGTCTCTCCAGTTTTTAAACCGGTCTGGCTTACTGACTATGTATGTTTGTATTTATGGTACATAGAGGCAGCACCAAGCTCGAGGGCTGAAAATCTACACATCTACTCCATATCATGTCTAGAAAGAAAATGTTTCCTTTGTCTATTTAAAATTGAACCCCCAAATATGTTTTCTGAGAGGGGTTCAATTTACAATGTAACTTCATGCTAGATTGGTCCTTAATTTGTGCAGAACTGCATTGGCACTTGATTTTTGAATATTAGGACTTTTTAGTGATCCAACAAAAATATGAAAAAAGTAACTCATTCATTGATCATTTTTTAGATTTTTAATTGATCACCCTCTTCATAGCATGCTGCTGAAAGACATTGATGTTGGTCACATGATGGTTTCTATTGAGTGACTAACCAGACCTATCTAATTGTCATTTTTTTTCATGCTTTTGGGATCTAGGTCTTTCCCAAGGTTGTAAGACATGTAGGTTCATTGGCTTTAACCTTCCACATTGGCCCATGTACAAGCTGGAAGAGATGGATTTATACTTTTGTGAGACTTGTTAGTATGAAGTGAAAACAAACTGTCTCAGCCGTGGTTTGAACTTGGCTCATTGATACCATTTTCTGTACAGTTAACCACTTTTTATATAATACAGAAATATTATGTATGACTCTCCTAAAGTTTTGGACATAGAAATTGATCTTTGCACTGGAAAAAATGGTAACTTTCTATTGGCAGCAAGATATATTTTGACTTCCTTATTGGAGAGCAATCAAAATCAAAAAAAGATTTTGGCAGAACTTAGACAAATAATGTCTTTTCTTTTTGTTCTTTGAAATTTTTCATTTATTTTTCTCTTCCTCTTTCATGTTAGGAATCATGTAGGTATCCTCAGTTTTTAAGTTGGTCTCACTGACTACGTATATATAATGCATACAGGCTGCAACAATTGAGATAGAGGACAAAAAATTCAAGCATTTACTCCTTATTATGTATAGAATAAGCCAGGTTCAATTTGCGATGTAAGTTTATGGTAAAATGGTCCCTTAGTTTTTGTCCGGCAGTGTTCATGCCTCTTTTTATGCAAATCCAGACTTTTTTAGGGATCACTGCTGAACAAAAGATGACAGAAGTAACTTATTCATTAATCACTCCTTTTTCCAATTTTTTCATTGATCACCCCTAACACTGTTGTATACTTTTGATAAATAAGTCATTATTATGACACTTACTATGTAATATATCAGAATGATGATAAAATACCCAAAAAAACATATAGCATGAAACAAAAAAGAAATTGTGAAAAAACCCGATGTAATGTGAAGGTATATCTACGTACATCCATAAGTCCGTTGCCCAATGATGGGAAAAAACATTTATTTCACGCAAATATTTTTTTTTCAACACAGTCTCTTTAATTGTCGATGCACTTATTTCAGTGGTGAATATTGATGACATGCATATTTATTTTATACATTTTTATTCTAAAAGTTTTCTCATTGGAATAGAACAGAGTGGCAGTGAAATATAAATAAAAAGATTGAAATGAAGATGAGAAATCGTCAAAAAGACATTTTTCTAAATAATCAATAACATAGATTGAACATTATGCAGTGAAAATTTCAGATCAAAATTCAGCTGATGACTACTTGTCAGTTTGCTGACATTGATCCACACTTGTATGTACCCAACCAGAATACATTAAGGTAATTGGAGAAATTGATTTTTTAGAAGTCTCTCTATAATATTGAAGAAAAATACATATTCCTAGTACTTGAGAACTGTGGATGAAATTCATTTAAAAAAACAAACTAAAAAGTACTCGGAGAGTGTGTTTCTCTGCCAATGCCATACCCCTACTAAAAACTGAATGAAAATCAGTTCATATACCGATTAAGGGAAGGTGACTATGAGTTTTAAGTATTCCATATTTTTTACTATTGGCTGAATCAATTCTTCTTAGTCCATTGTCCCTTTTTCCACGAAATGTCATTAAAAATTCATTGAGAACTTTTGAAGATATTGGGTAGGCAGACGAACCAACATGAGTGAATAAATATACCTCTTTCAATGAGCAGAGGTAATAACTGAAATGAAAGCAGAGGTTCAAATGACACTGTAAAGGGCACTAACGTTGGATGAATGGTCAACAACATTGTTTTGACCTGGCAATGTGTTCTTTCCAAAATTAGACACTGGAATGAAGTCATTCTATCCCCAGGTTTTGACAGCAATGACCTCCCGTCTCAGCTTTCCGATACTTCACCACTTGTGGCAACCACCTGAAGGAGGCTGTAAGGTACAATGGCTGTAGCATTTTGTTCAAAAGATGAACCAAGATGAGCACAACAGTCCAAAAACACTGATACACAATGATAATAGGAAGAATGAATTATGTTTTGTTTCTGGCATTCTATGTAAACTTTTCTTCTTATATATATATATATATATATATATATATATATATATATATATATATATATATATATATATATATATATATATATTTTGTTTTTTTTAAATTTCCCCTCAAAATGAATTTTTTTTACAATGTAAGTTTATGCTAACTTGGTCTCTTTGTAGTGTTCAGCATTGTTTACACCTGTTTTTAAAAATTCAGAATTTTTAGTCATGATCTGACCATCAAATCACTAGAGAAGTAATTTATCTATTTATTGATCACCTCTTTTTCTAATTTTTTCTTTATTTGATTACCCCCAACACGGCATGCAGCCAAAAGATGTTGTTCACATGATGGTTTTTATTGAGTGACTAACCAGACCAGTTTCTTTTAAAAAAAATTATGACTTGATGTTTCAAATCATATTGGTAGTATTTTCACCAAGATAACTCAAGAATTAATCTGTACCTCTGCTTGATTAATGGAGTGAAATAAAGGATTTTCTGACGGTGATTCATAATTACTTTTGGAATGAGATTTCATTTAAAATTGTCTACCAAAACTGACACTAGTTTCTTCAGTTTTTAATTTTTGAATTGGCAGCTGAGCTAGAGGGCTGAAAAGAATCCATTAGAAAACTCAAATGGCAATGGGCTCACTGCAGAGCTAGAGGGCTGAAAAAGAATCCATTAGAAAACTCAAATGGCAATGGGCTCACTGCAGAGCTAGAGGGCTGAAAAAGAATCCATTAGAAAACTCAAATGGCAATGGGCTCAGCACAGAGCTAGAGGGCTGAAAAAGAATCCATTAGTAAACTCAAATGGCAATGGGCTCGGCATGTTACAAGAATGATAGATAACAGATGGACTATCATGACTCACCACAACAATCCTCAGGGATAACATGCAAAACAGAGTCTGGCAGAATACAAGATGCTGAGATGAACTAGACAAGTCCAGAAAGTATTGGCTCTGTGACGCCCATGATAGAGAGATCTGGCAAATCTTAGGGAGTGTTTATGTCCATGATGGACAATAAAAGACTGATGATGATCATGTCTTGAAAAACTTTTTTTTGTTTTTTGGAAATTCCTCTCCTTTGTGCCTGGTAGCATTCATGCTTGTTTTTCGAAAATACTTTTTTAGTGATCACCTGTCCAACAAAATGTTGATAGTTTTAGATTAAGGTTCCTGATAACATGTTATCATAAAACAAGTTATCTTCTCCCTCTCACTAGATGGATGACTTGCTAAAACTAGTTAAATGGACCTAGGGGAGAAAATAGGTTCAAGGAATTGAAAAAGAAATGAGTTCTATGAAAAAGTGCATTATCAAAAGTTGTCTATCAACAAATTAATGATGGGCTAATTGTAAAAAAGTTGCTATGTATACTTGCCCATAAGATTTTTATGAGGAAATTGTTCGGTGTTATATGATCTGGGGAAGTCAAAGTATGTTATAATATATCCCTATGATAAGAACCTTAAAAATTTATGAATGAAGGATTTTAAAAAATATCAAAGTATATAAAACAAGTGAGTATCCACATTATTTAAGCATATATATATATATATATATATATATATATTGCATCATATTACATAGAAAATTATTTGAAATGATCTCCAGTTATTACATGGTTAATATATCACTCAACCTAAACAACATAAATGGAAAAAATAATTAAAGAAAATGGGCTGCTACAGGAATTGAACCTGTCATCAATAAGGTGACCACTTCAATGTAGAAATGCTCTTAGCATTCACCAATGATGCAAAGATCAAAATAATTGCTTTCAACCAAAATTCCCATTTTGTTTATCCTCATTCTATTTGCCTTTTTCAACACGACTGTTATGTATGTGTGATCCGACAGACTGAATTATGAATTGCATTGTATTACACAAAAACTTATTTGAATCAGTTGACCTTGAAAACATAAATTCAGATGGTAAGATCAACACTATATTGAAAAGGCTACTCTATTGGTTGCAAGATTGATTCCTCTAGCAGCCCCAATTGTCTTTGGTTCTTTTATAAATATATATATATATATATATATATATATATATATATATATATATATATATATATATATATATATATATATATAACTGAGATAACTCGTTCATTATAAGCTCATGCAATGCTCTTCCAATGTAGAAATAGAGCACTCTGGTGTTTGAGTAAATATATCGCTTAAATTCAACCTCACTGACCGTCCAGTTCCGTGGAGCAGAGGCAAGACACCTGAAGGGGAGCGAAGGTTTCGATCCTACTTCGTGGTACTGGATGAGATAATGAATAGTCTATAGCCGCTCTTAAGAGTTCTAATACAATGAAAGAGCTGTCTGTGGATAACACAATAATATATATATAGATATATATATCTATTTATATATAATTATATATATGTGTGTATATCTCTATATATATGTATATATATATATGTATTTATGTGTATATCTCTCTCTATACGTATGTGTGTGTATATCTATATATATGTATATGTATGTGTGTGTATGTATATATATGTGTATATAAATATATATGTATATGTATCTATATATGTGTATAACTATGCATATGTATATACGTATATGCGTGTATATATATGTATATGCATATATATATGTGGCTATATGTGTATATGTATATATGTATAAACATGCATGTATATATGCACATTTATATACTTGTATATATATATATATATATATATGTATGAATGTGAGTATATATATGCGTATATATATGTATGAATGTGTGTATATATATGCGTATATATGTATATGTGTATATATATATATATATGTATATAAATGTATATACATATATACATATAATATATATACATATGTGCATATGTATATACACGTGTGTGTGTGTATGTGTATATATATATATATATGTACAGCATATAGTAAAAATCAGGTTTGCAATATATGATATAAAGTAATGTCTGAAATGTGATTGATTTATTTTGTATTGTGCTTGATACATTCAACTTTCATTTTAAAATTCAATTTGAATTTTGAATTTTGTAATTCATTTTGTGCATTTTCCACATATATAAGATATTGATGTAATATGATATAATATGTTGATAATGATGTACATCATCATCTTAATTTTAATGGAAAATCTACAAAATGAATTACAAACCAACTCTAAAGTAGAAAATTTTAAGACAAACCAATATATGCCAAAATACGGATAATCTATGTAATATCTGCTTAAATGAGAAATTTGAAATGCTCAATTTTGCTAAAAAAAGCAAAAAACCTAAAACAGATTTATTAAAAATAAAAAATGAAATGGCACCAATATGCAGGCATGGCTCAAAATTCTTATTAACAAACTTGACGCAACGAACAATACATTAGTACACTGAAGGTACCATAGACAGTCTACCCACATACTTATCATCACGAAAAAAACATCCAATCAACATTACATACATCCTCACATGTCTGAGAGAATACAATCCACTATAGTCAGAAAAGAGACGAATATAGACAATGAATCTAATGCACGAATCAAGGTTAAGATCAAAACATCCCTTGGAACACAATTCACCATCCATTTATTGATAAGTTCCACATTTTGTCCAAACCCTTTCATATATAACTTATAACAACCAGCAAAACACACTACAATAAAAAAAAAGAATAAAATTAAAAAAAAAACTCCTTCCTCCATCATGACACCCATAGGGCTCTCACTAAAATTCCTCAAACAGGAATCTAAAACACACTTAATCTTTCGCCTGAATAGGGTGGAAACATGAACGTGTTTGCATAGCGAATCTACTTTCAACTATATATATGTATAAATATATATATATATGCATGTGCGTGTGCATATATACATATATATATATATAAATATATATATATATATATATATATATATATATATATATATACGTACATGTACATATGTATGTGTGTGTGTATATATGTATATACATGTATACATACCTATGTATGCGTGTGTATATATATTTTTAAAGGTATACGTGTGTGTATATATATATAGATAGGTATGTGTGTGTATATAAATATACATGTATAGATATGTATGTGTGTGTATATATACATGTATAGATATGTATGTGTGTGTGTATATATATGTATAGATATGTATGTGTGTGTGTATATATATGTATACATATGTATGTGTGTGTGTATATATATATATATATATATATATACATATGGAAATATACATGTATACATATGTATGTCTGTGTGTATATATATATGTATACATATGTACGTGTGTATATATATATACATACGTATGTGTGGGTATATATATATACACACGTATGTGTGTGTATATATATATACATACATATGTGTGTGTATATATATATATACATTTGTATTTGTGTGTATATATATATATATACATATGTATGTGTATGTATATATATATATACATATGTATGTGCATGTATATATATATATATACATATGTATGTGTGTGTATATATGTATACATATGTATGTGTGTGTATATATGTATATATATATATGTATGTATGTGTATTTATAGATGTATACATATGTATGTGTGTGTATATATGTATATATATATATATATATATATATATATATGTGTGAATATATATATATATATATGTATGTATGTATGTGTGTGAGTGTATATATATATGTATGTATGTATGTGTGTGAGTGTATATATATATATGTATGTATGTATGTGTGTGAGTGTATATATATATATATATGTATGTATGTGTGTGT